>CM021102.1:745793976-746045187 GCA_007115665.2 Sequoiadendron giganteum | reverse complement strand
ACAATTCTAAATCCCTAGCCAGGAAAAATACCAAAAGGGAGCCTTCGGACAGAGGCTAGTTCAAACTCAACTTTGATGGGGCTGCTAAGGGCAACCCAGGAAAGGCTAGCATTGGTGGAGTGATTAGAGGCCTCAGGGGAGTTTTGGTTGCTGGATTCGCGAGAGTTATTGATTTCCAATATTCTATTGTGGAAAAAGCTCATGCATTACTCATGGGCCTCAAAGTTGTTGTCTCTTTGGGGATTACGAACCTCCACATTGAAGGGGACTCTAAGTCCATTACTAATGTTGTGAATATGGGCAGACTAATTGGGTGGAGTACGAAGGATATTTTGTTGTATACTAGGTTCCTTTTATCCAAGCTAAGAGAAAAAAAGGTGACACATATTTTTAGGGAGGATAACCAAGTGGCAGATGTTTTGGCCAATTGTGGTACCTATTGGGGCCACTCTAAATGTTGGAGGAAAATGGAGAATTTACTGCCAAAGATTCAAGATATCATCTTGAAAGAACAAAACAACCACTTATCATGATGTTTTCAAATCTCTGGGTGATGGATGTTGTTTGGGGGGCCCACTTGGTTGTCCTTTGGGCTTGGTGGATGAGTTCTAATGCTGAGGTGGCCTACAAATGGTGGAATTTAAAATTAAAGGCTAGTCACATGGTTAAAGAAGGCGACTCTATGAAGGGATTAGGAAAGTACGAGACATTGATGAATTTAAGAGGCCGTATCATGCGATATCTTCTCTATGGGATTGTTTTAATCCATCATGCCCTCTGTATGACTGTTGATAGGACCTTTCATAATGAAGGAATGATACCTTCTAGCACCTTCGATCTTGCTAGTTTAGTACGGACTTCCAATTATCCTTACATTGTTTTTTCTAAATTTGGCCAAGGAACCACTATGCCTTGTTTTTTGTGCAATTGCACCATGGCCAAGAAACCCTGCGTGCCCACCAATTTCAACTTAGCTTGCTGCAATCATCTTAAGATCCACATTAATGCCACCATTATGTATTCTTGTGGTGATTTTCCCTTTCATGCGTGTGATCTGCACACTGACGTCATTATCCAACGCTGCTTTCTTCGCCTTAATACCCACATTGCGAGGAAAGAATATTGCTCTATTCATGTTTAGAACTTTAGTTTTCTACAAGCTCTTTGGTTTCCTATGCAACTTAACATCATGGGTGGTGACCGTGTTCAGACTGAGCCTAATAATTACCAAGAGTTTCGTAAGAATCCTTTGGTCTGGCATATCTGGGCAAAGGGTGGCCTTGCTCCTCTCATGGAGATTCTAGTTGGCCACAAACCTATCTTGTCTAGTCAATTCACTAATTCTTGGAGGGACCATAGAGTTTTGATGGGTGGAATTTCCTTCAAATTCAACGAAGAGGTTATAGTGCAAGCTACCAAAATGCAGTGCACTAGGAATAAATATCCTAGGCATACCCAGACACTGAACAATGACAGTTTGAAAGATTTCTTCATGGGGAATGAGGAACTGATCTGAAACCAATCAGGCTTTGACCGTGAAGCCCTTCTGAAGCCCTGGGACCAGGTATGTTTAGCCCTTATGAAGTATGTCACACTTGAAGGTAGGTTTAGAACCTATTTTTCTATCACTTTCCCCTTCTGAATCATCTAAGGCATAAAATCCTTCTTACTTTTCCTTTCTTTTTGCTCATGGACCTGGAGAATTTGGTTAAGAAATTCAAGGAAATAGCAATTCTCAACCTGAATGACATTCTTCCTCTACCGCTCCATTAGGGGCTTATTCTGAGACTCTACCATTTTCATTTGGCCCTTTGTCCCCCAAGAGCCATTTTTGTTGTTCGTATTGACAAAATTGAACCTCTAGCTATTGCTAATAAATCACCTATTGAATCTAAAATCCCTTCACGATTAACCCACCTAGGCACTGCTGAAAACCCCAAAACTAAATAGGCTACTAGATTACTTAAGGGCGGGGTGGGTAATGTGAATACTAGTGTTGTTACCAGCCTTTGTGAACTCAAGGCCATCCCAGCTAAGTCTTCTTACAAAGCCACTAATATAAAAAAAGGCAAGGATGGTAAAAAGGTGTGCCAGAGCCGATGGTGAAGGAGGGTAAAGGGAAGAATGTGATAGCAAAAGATTCTAAAGGTGATATGGTCATGGGGAACATGGTCATGATTGGAGGGTATACTAATATAAGAAGATCTAAGAGATTGGATAAAAACAACAAAAAAAGATAGATTATCAAGGACTCAGAGGAGGAGCAGACCGACAATAAGGATTATAAGCAAGAGGAGACCGAGGAGGAGGAGGATGATAATGTGGAAGGGCCCTATTTAACCCCAGACAACAACAAGATTTTGAAAGAGACTTTGACTTATCACTCTTCGCACCCCCTGGTTGCTAAGCCTAGTGAGGTACCGAGAACCACGGATGATGGGGAAGAGCTCAATGCTTTGGAAAAGAAGATGGACACGCTTGATAAAATATTTAGAGGGTTGACCCGCTTCATAATGAAGTTGGGTCATTTCGTTACTTGTCCACTATAATCAAGGAGGAGCTAGAGGGAAATAATGCTTAGGAGAATCAAGACTGGGTCGGTGATGACGCTATGGACCTCCTATTCAAAAACTGGGACAATGCCAGTTAGTTGTTGCCTGTGCTAGTGTTTTGCGCCTTTGCTTCCCGACTGTGGTCTCTATTCTCTTAATGTGTTGTCTCTATTATTTTTGACTTACTATTAGTTTTTTTGGATTTGTTCCTTTTTGGCCCTTGTGGCTCATTGTGAAGGGTACAATACCATATAAATGTTGCTTAGTTTTTCATAAATAGTTAAAATAAAAGTGCGGAAATGAGTTAATTTATTTATAAGATAAAGAGTTTTCTCTCATTTCCTAAATACCCATATGAAGGTTTGATTTTAAAACGTAGATTTATTCAAAATACTGAATACCCATGAAGGTATTTGTTACAATTCAAAGGTTTCTCTCTATTTCCAGAATACCCACATTGGGGTTTTTCATAAAATGCAGTTTTCTTCATTTTTTACAAGTACCCATATGGGGTTTTGTGTTGCAAGCATGAGAACACCAGAATAAATAGAAATGGGCTAGAAGGCTCCCCAAGATAATGGAAAAAAAGACATAATAGGAACGACCATTAAGCTCTATAAGCTTATGAACAAGAATATAGAAAAATACAATGAATAAAGTGCAGATTACAAGCACTCATTTGTGCTTTCATGGTGCAGCCTATTATGGAGAGGGAAATACAAAAAAATTCTAGCTTGTCTCCTCAATACAATGTATTTATTCTTTTTTCATAAATTGAGGTTGACTCACAAATTTTTTCTCAAAAATGGAAATCACCAATGGCAACCAGGTGAAGAAATGTAAGACAAGAGATACTGTGAACAACAAACTAGAAAGTTGCACATACAAGCCATCGACTTAAGGCTTTTGTTGCTTTCAAAAATATAGAGGAAAGCCATGAAACAATGAGGAAATGACTTACCTTGCTCATTCATGGAGAGTCGACTGGTAGGAAGCTTGAATGGAAGCTCCTTTAAGCTACAAAATCAAGCTCTCATGGTGGCGGTGCCTTCCCCAGGCAGAGCTTTCTCTCAAAAGTGCAAATGAAACGAGTTTAGGGTTTCTCTTTTCTTTTTTTCATGCATGCCCTAATTTGAACTTAGGGTCTTTTGATTGCATTTTGAATTCAAGCCTAAGTTTAATGCTTTGTGTGGCCATTTTCTCATGCCTAGGTTGACCTTGGAGTTGATAAAGTTTATGAATATAGACTTAGGTAAGGTATGTTTTATTTTCCACAATATTAAATACCTTGGGGTATTTGTATTATATTCATGACTTGGAGAATAGAGGAATAAGTATATGCCTTGGATATTTTATTTGTTTAATTGATAGAAATCAATCAGGCATCTTTATATTTTTCAATTGCTTTTTAAAGAAAAACTATTAAATTTAATAGTGGAGAGGCATATTATTCTTATGATTTTTATGAGAAAAATCAATATTGTAAATGGAGAAATAATTTATATTGTTTTGCAAAAGATTGTTCTAAATCTTTAATTCCAAAAATAATCAAAGTGTGAGAGTATTGAATTTGCAAATCATTGTAAAGCAAGAATAAAGCAATATTTTATAAATTGTTTTATTTCTTTGCTATTTTTAGTAGATTTGTGAGTGATCTTTCTTTTGGTCGGATTTGAGCTTCTTGGTGGAGAGATAAGGTTTCTTTTTGCTTTTAAAGCAAAGCAGGCCTAGTTTTAGGAGATTTTCATTATGTACATGCAAAAAGTGATACCTTTCCACTTTTTTACCACATTTTGGAGCAGTTTTAGGTGCTTTTCCTTGAGCTTTCTTCTTGAGCTCGGATTAGGGTTTTAGTGATATATATCTTGAGAAAAAATTAGTGTTTTTCTAGTCTAGATTATTGTTTCTTGCTCTGATACACATTTTGAGAGCTTGTAAACTTTTTGTACTCAGTTTCAAACTTTGGAATACTCCTTCAATTCAATAAAACCAGCATTCCTATCTCCAATTTTTGTCTCTATTTGTAGTTTTAGAATGATGTCTAGATTGTGATTCTGTTTATAGATCCTTTTCATGTCCTATTATTGTAGATCATTGATACATAAAGTTCATTTAATGCAAGTTGCATGTTGTGTTAAAGTCTAAAACTTCATGCAAATCAATTATGTGCTGGATGTTCATTAGAGATTGTGAATTCATTGTTGTTTTTCTAAAAACTGTTTGTGGGTAGAATATCAAAGTCATCTTTATGTTTTGGAATCATCTTAGATTAAATTTTTACATTTCAGACATATTTTCACTCCCTTTTCCCAGAAGATCATTTAGAATATATTATCATTCACATAACCAACTCTCTTTGGAGATTCCTTCTTTGTTTATGATCACCCACATCTGAAGAAGGTTTCCATGTCTCAACATATAGATTTCTGCAAATTTCACAAGGGTGCATATCTGATTGATAATAGTTCCATCACCACTTCGTTCTTCACTGACTTACACTATTACTAATCTGGTGTCAAAGAGTCTGGTAATTACCTTAATCACTTCCTTAGTTATACAATGGGGGCTGTCAGTCCACAAGTTTTTTTCATGCATTCTAATAAGAGATGGTTTGACATTTTTATCATCAATAGTGGAGCTAAAATTAGGAAAGGAGTTCCATTGATCCAACTTCTTCACAACAAGATTTGAATACTTAAAGGTTTTATCAATAAATTATTCCCGGTGAGATCATTCTACCATATTTCTATCAATTTTATATGATCATATTCTTCAATTTTCATTCGAATGTACATCCTAGTGTCTTCAATCGATATGAAACAATGAGGAATCGATGAGAAGGCACCCAGAGGATCATCTTCAAAAACCTTCATAGAATATCTCTTATAGGAAGGTCTAGGTCTTTCTGATGCTTTTATGACTACAAGGTTTCCATTTTACCAGACACCAAGCTCTAATGATTTCAGAAAGAAGATATACACAAACCCACAATAGCATAGGAGAGTAAAATACCTTTTTCCTTCATGAAAAACCAAAACTAGGGTTTTCACAACTCTCTATCCAAATCACCTCAAGAATGCTCCAAATAACTCTCCACTTTCTTCAAATGCACAAGTGATCAAAAATTCTTTAAAAAATTTCTTTGTAGATCAATGCGATTCCCTAATTTGCATTAAATGTGATGGAATTTGAAAAGTTGATAAAAAAATTTATGTTGCACTCAGAAACCCTAATTTCCTTTGCAAAAGATCATGCCTACATATTTTATTCTAGTTTATTTTTCATAACCTCTTCCTATTAATTCCTTACAACATATCCTTGTTCCAACATCTGACACGCCATAAATCTAGGGGGTTTGAATTTCTTTTTTTAAAGCTCCCCTAAGACCATGTTGGGTCTAATTCCCAAAGGAATTGTCTGCAGTGGATGGGGCCACAAATACATCTAATGATTTCGGCTCTTCTTTCTCTTTACATATTGCTCATTTCTTGCTTAACCTCATCTTTTTCAATTTTATTCACTAGTTTATTCTTCTTTACTTGATCAAATTGCTTTCCCTTTTTACTTCTGCATACTCTTGAAATATTTCTAGGTTTATTGCAATTGTAGCAAAAAAAAATTCCTATTTTGTTTGGCCTCCACTAACCCTTGATCTACACTAATTTTATTTGTGTCCAAATTTTTTACAAGTGTAGCAATAGCAAGAAAAATATTGATCTACTCCACTTCCATTAAACCAATTCATCATCTGAGTTCTGTATTCACTAGATTTATGTCCAATTTTCTTGCATGCAAAACATTGTCTGAAGAAGAATACGGGATATTGGTTTATTCTACTTCTACACTTTGTTTCCTTGTGACCAATTTTTTTGCATGAAAAAAAAAAACCATTGAAGGATGAGTACCTTTGAGCATTTGGTTGTCTGATAGGAGGTCTCCTAGTAAAGCTTCTTGAGTTCTTTGTTTGTTTTCCTTTACCTTGAGTCTTTTGATTGTTCACTATATTTGAGGTCTTCATAGCTTTTGAGCTTTCACTTGTTTCTAGTCCCAAACCACCTTTGTCTTTAGATGGTTTGTGTACCAAAATCAATTCATCAAGCTTGGCAGAGCTTGGTTTGAAACTATTTTCACATTTTCTTTTTCTAGATCTACTCTCAATTTTACCGTTTCTTGTTCAAGCCTTGAGAATTCATCAGACTTGTTTTGCACCACTATATTCAAACAATATTCTATTCTCTTTTTTTCCTCCACTTGCACCTTCCATCCAGTAATCTCTTCATTTTCTTGTTTTAATTGCTCACTTACTTCTCTATGTCTTTCTTTGAATTTATTAAATTGCTCTTTCAATTTCTGGATGCATTCATTTTCCTCATCAAGATTTTATTTCAGATCTTTGTTTTCATTTTCAACTTTGTCAATATCATCAAGGGTTGTTCGGAGTTCTTGTTTATCATCCATCTATTCAATCTTCAATATCTTCCTCAAGTTGTTAGGCTTCTTCAAAGGAACCGGGATCTAATACCAATTGTTAGATACCCAAGATACTAAGAGGGGGGTGAATCAGTATCTTCTTAAACTTATTGAAAAAATACCATCCAATTACTCCAAAGCATACAACAGTAAGAATGAGTAAGAGCATTAACAAAATATAAAAGCACACAATACATGAAGACCAAATTTTTTATGTGGAAAAACCAAAGTGGGAAAAATGACAGTGAGGATTAGCTCACAATATAGTATAACCGGTTATAAGATATTACAAAGGGTGGCTCACTACCTACATAGATACAATAAAAAAAATGGCTTACAACCAGAATATGAATTGTTGAAGTTATACCTCACAAGTGTAGATTCAATTCCTTTGATGCTCAGAAAAATCACATGCTAGTAGACTTGTATTTTCCTTGATTCATATTTGCATTCAACTCATCATCTTCAATCTTCAAACTATCCAATATATATCTAACTGATTTTCAAGCATCAATTAGGCCAGCCTAATTATATGCATCCCTTATTCACCAAAAAGATAGCTTTCAGCTTTAAGTATATACAAAATATTTTCAAAAACAATTCAAGCATGTAGCATGCTATATCATGTTAGCTTGGATCTTAGAATAGGTTGCACATACATCCCCAATACAAAATTAATTCACTATACCACCAACTATTTATTAGGTTGGCCAGAGATAGACCTAATAATAAAATATAGTAACAAAACAATACCAACTTCCCATACAAGCACCTCTACACATGAGATTCTGAAGTTAGATATTTCCAACATCCAAAAGCCATTTCCCAAAACCGTAAGAAATGATGATTACCAGAGGATAATTGTAGACCAAAATACTGGAGGATATATTTGCATATTGGTTCAAAATACCATATCAACCTTGAGATTAAACCTATAGTTGCAACTCATATAGCATGGTGACATCAATGACAACACACAAGTTGCATAATGATATGTTCTTCATTCTTCTAACATTGGGAACTTAGGTTCAACTTTTGTCTTAGTTTCAGGATGTAAGTAACCAAACATCTCAAGAGGTGGTATCGTAGGAGGTGTTGGTTGTTTGATTGATTGATAAAAGGATGTGTTAGCTTCAAGTTTGTTAAGACAATCATTTAGGAACTTATCCATGTTTTCCTCATCTTCTCCACTGATATCAACATCATGAGGACATGCATTAGGCATTGAGTGAGCATGAGTAAGTTCAATTTCATTAGGGTCATTTCCAAAGGCACAACTTGACACATCCACTAAGGATTTCAAGGATATCCATAGTTTTCCAAAGCACATATGCATGATGAAAATCTAATGCAAATTTTAGATTATTGATTGTGCAACAATGCAAAATGAAATGTTGTAGATGCAATTTTGAATTTCAGCAATGCACTAGATAAACTAATTTAGACTAGATGCAATGAATTGAATTATATAGACAGTCCGTAAACTAGAACAAAAAGGTAACAACAAAAAATGAGAGCACATAAATAGTGCTTTAAATGCAAAAAAATGTAGTACGAAATTTTCACTAGGACTGATTCACCCAAGGTGGTGAATGAGTCCCAGTGAGTTTTTTTTTCAAAACTTTTCATAAATTTTTAGTTGATTTTTATGCTTTTTTATGTTTTATGATCTGAATTCTAAGTGAAAATGAAAAAATGCAAGCTATATGAACTTTCACTAATGAAAAATTAGAAACCCTAGGATTCCAATTACCTAATGCAAACCCTAATGCAATTTTAATGCAAGCAAGATCTAGGATTATAATGCACTCCAAATTTGAATTATGGTGTTGTATTCTTTTCTAGGGTTTAGGACCTAGAATGACAATCTTCACTCACTTTCACTCAAGAACAAACCCTCAAGATCTCAATGCAAGGGAGAAAGAGATCTTGCAATAGAGCTATCCTATGGGCTAAATGTAAAGTAATGAAGGGTTCACCACCAAGTGTAGACTTGGAAAGATAAATGAAAGGAAAGATGCAACACTAAACCTTAATTTAATGCAATGACCTATAAAATAACCTAGAAATGTAGATGAAATAAAACAGAAAGTTGTAAGATGGACTGTGTGCACCTGGAAATCTGGAAATGAATGGAAGGGAGCCTAAATTGCTAGAAATTTAGACTTAAATGCTAAGTGGGACTCATTTGCCAAGCTGGAAGAATCAATCCAAATTTTGGTTTCTATGTAGGAGCATGAATGCTGCCAAATGGGTTTCGAATATGCAAAAATCTGAATTTTGACCAAAACTAGGACTCATTCACCAGAAGTGGTGAATCAATCTAGTTAGGGTTTTTTGAAACTTCAAGATCTGAATCTTTTCTTCTCAATCGACTCAATCTACTTCTTCAAGTTTTTGGATCTGAATCTCTATAAATCAACCTATAGGTGCTCTCCAATGTTCTCCAACATGTTTAGTGACAACTTTTAGGCACTTTGACAACTTTCTCCAACTTGCTCCTCAATGTGTCTTCAATCTAAACTTGCAAATCACAAACTAAAGAGATGGAAAAATGTAATTTTGTTATTGGATAGGGGTTTTCCTTGGTCAAACATTGTTTTGGTAATCAAACCTAGAAATAAAATGAAATAGGAATGGAGAATGATGAATGAACAAAATAAGATGTCACAACTCACCAAACCCTAGTAATAAGACACTAGTAGAAAAACAATAATAAATCGCTAAAAAAACTACTAAAAATTATTCATGTGACCATTAGTTTGGTCACATGACCATTAGTAATTTATTTTTGGTCATTTATAATGCGACCAAATTCATGACTAAACCATTTTTAGTCATTTATTGGTTGTTTTGATTAATCAATTTGGTAGTATATTTAGTCTTTAATTTGGTCATTGATTGATATTAATTGATCATCTATCTAGTCATTGTTGTCATTTATTTAGTCATGGTAATTATTTATTTATTCATAGTATTCATTTATTTAATCATGGTATTCATTTTTTTAGTCATTGTAGTCATTTATTTTAGTCATGGTAGTCATATATTTAATCATTGTAGTCATTTATTTGGTTATTGTAGTCATTTATTTTAGTCATGGTAGTCATTTATTTAGTCATAGTTTATTAATTTATTTGGGTGAATCATTGATTCATGTTACAAATCAAATCTAACTTAATTAATCCTCAAAAATTAATGCATATAAACTTCAAGTATCATAGATATTCAAATGTTGACACCATGAAATGAAGACTAAAATTCTTGAACAAATATGATTGAAGAATTTATGTGTCTCATACATATATTTACTACATATAAATGTATAGAATTTATGTGTATCATATAAAGAATTGATGTGTGTATCATACATATAAATGATGTTCCTCACCAACAACTTGTCTCATTGAGTGTTTTACAACATTTATTAAAGAATTGAATTTTTTTAAAAGCATAAAAATAGAGAATCTGTAATACCCCTCCGTTTTGCTCCTTATTCAGTTTGCTTTATGTTATGTTTGGTTGCAGTTACTTTGATACTAGATACATTTTGTTATGATGTTTTGTTCGCTACTATTGAGGGACAACTATTATTGTGTGATGTGTTGATCTAATTATTGTTTCACATGCATATTGGATTAACGATGTTGTAGAGTTAGCATGAGATGTTATTATGAGAATATTGGAATTATGATGGAAGTGTCAATTTCGATGAGTGTATTGGTGAAGAAGATAGGTTCGCATCACTCGCTTGCGAGCGCCCTACGAATCCGTAATTCCTTCTTCACGGTGAGTATTATATGCTGGATATATTGTATGATGTTGTTTACTTGGTTGCAAGATTGCAGGTACATGGCATCGACTCCACCTGGGTTCACAGGTTTGAGCATGTCGATCCAACGGTTAAGTTGAATGGGAGATAGTAGCTAGGTAACATGTGTCAAGTTTACACCCTAGCCTTAGTGTGTCGTCAGTCATATGTGTCAAGTCATTGTTGGTCTTGCTTTAATGTTATTTAATTTTGAAGGATTTTTAATTTGGAAATAGATATTTAGAATAATTGCGTTTAAATCATGTTGATGATTGTTTAATTTAACTAATGCAATGTGGATAAAAGTTTATATTTAAAATTAATTAATTATATTTAATTTATTTAATCAATTAAATTTAATCCAAGGGGGTTGAATTTAGTGATTAAATAATTAAATTAATTAATTAAACGTGATGCAAAAAAATGAAAGGAAATAAAAGAATTAAAATTAATTTTGGAATTTAATTTCAACATGTGGGAATTAAATTAGGAATTGTAATTAAATGTTTATTTGGGAAATGAGTTTCAACTTTGAAAATTAATTTATTATTTGAAATTGCATTTTAAATTGAAAGTGGGTTTTCAAAAATTGAAATTAATATCTAATTTGCATGCAATGTGAATTAGGGTTGTAAAAATTGAAATTGGAATTGAAATTGAAATTAATATCTAATTTGCATGTAATGTGAATTAGGGTTGTATTAGGTATTTTTGATTTATAAAGAATACATATTTTAATTTTAGGGCAGAAAAGTTTTGGGGAAAAATTCATTTTTACAGCAGAGAAGAAATTTTGGAAAACTTGCAGAAAGAAGGGTTTCAAGAAAGTTTGATTGTAGAATTGATTGGAGGAAAGATTGTTTTCATTTGTTGGGTTTTGAATTGGATTCATTGGATGATTGAAGAAAATTCAGGAAATCTTTGGAAGAGGCTTGCATCAAAAATTAATCTTTTCTTGTAGCTTCTTGAACCAGGTTTTCCTCTTCGTGTTTTATTGTTCTTGGTTACTTTTAAATAGTAGTGATTAAAGATTTTTTTGTTAAATCTGTTTTAGAAAATAAATTTATTATTAGAAGAAAAGAATCAAATAAATTTACAACTTTTGCTTTGTGAAAATTCTTGAGTGAAAATTGTGAAAACCTTAGTTGAAATTTAAATTATTTGAGGAAATCGATTATTTTGTTATTGGAATCAAACATAGAGATTGAACGAAGCATTTATAATGTTTTTTTTTTTTAGAAAATGAAACCCTCTGTTTATTATTAAAAAATCGGATTTTAAAATCCGTAGGATAGTTATATTTTTCATGGTAAAATGGTCTGGTTGTGTCATGTATAACTCCACTCACACAAACTGGGTTGTCAGGAAATTTAAAGGGTTTCTGCAACCTGAAATTTTCTTATCCCTATCAAAAACTTGCAAATACCCAGATCGTAGTTTTTGAGTTATGCTTGAAACACGAGAATGTTGTTAAGTTATTTTCCCATGGCTGCACTGATAATAAAATAATAATAAATTGATATTTATAAATATTATTATTTTATGTATTGTTATTATAATATTAAAATATTATTTAATAATATTTTATATTATAATTTATAATATTAAAGTATTATATTTATATATATTATTTTAAATAAAATTTGTATATTAGATTAGTGGAATTAAAATTATAAACGTATGGGGAAATTATTGTTTATTTTAGAATGGCATGTTAAAGTTTAATTGAAGGAGTTAAATATTTGATTTAAAGAATGCATAATTTAAAATTTAATTGTGGAATTTAAATTCATGTGTAAAAGATCCAATTATTAATTTGATTTAATTGGAAAAATATATATATGATATTGGGTTATAGTCCAAATATTGATCTTATTTTAGCACAATAAGTTATGGAAGAGACCAAATGTTAATTTGATTAATTTTATAATGATTTAATTTGCAAGGGCAATTGGTTATTTAATTTAAAGTGAAATGTTTTGAGTTATAGTTGAAAATACTTATTTTGTTAAGAGCAATTAGAGAATTAAATATTAGTGTAATTTCTCCCCTATCTGAAAAGATGAATTCTTAATTCAGTTTTATCGATATAATGAATTATGTAATGAAATGAGAAATGGATTTAGAGTATCCAAATATAGTTTTTGCTATTGCCTTCAATGATTATGTCTTTCGTGTTTATGCTTTGAGAATGGGTTGAATACCTGTTAGTTTATAAGTCTTCCAGATGGTCTGTTGTTTGTGAGGGTTGTTGTTGTGATGTCAACCTGTTGTTTTCCCTTGGGTAGTGCATGGCATCCTTTCAGTTTTACCCAGTTTTCATGAACGGGGATGTTTTGTACCTCCTGTGAAAGGAGTGGACTATGTGGTTGTTGTCTCCAAGATGTTTGGAGTGTGTTCTATTATTTGTTCCTCCTTGAGATGGAGTGGTTATGATTCTTAGGTTGTATGCTCTTGAGATTCCCTTGGTGATTGGTATTTGTATACATGTATGGTTCTCTGAACATACTTGGTCTATTTTATGTCTGGAAGCAATGTCAGTGATATTAGTGTTGTACCTGAGTTGTACTTGTTTAGTTCATTTGTTTGGTTATGTCAGTATGAGTCTGCCTTTGGTTAGTGGTTGTAGATCTTTGTCCATGTTATGTGGTTACTATCTCCTTGCATGGGGGGTGGGCCTTCAGGTACCACATGGTTGGGTGGAACATGCACCAAAACCGTTGGGTCCCCCTTGATCTTCAGTTCATGGAGGCGAGACATCCAGATGGAAAGCTCACGTTTCTTATTGTATTTTCTTGCATTGTAATATTTCTGATTGTATAAGTTATTTTATCCCTCTTATGTTTATGAGGTGAGATTATGTAATTGTTATACTTTTGTACTATTGTCTCATTCTGAGAATGAGTGATGTAACTATTGGATTAAGTTAATGTTTATGAGGTTGTATTTTGGATGTTCATCTTATTATGTTATGTGGTATTCTCATGATGTATGATTATTTCATAAAGTATTTATTGCTATGGTTTATGTAATATGTATGTGTGGGTTTAAGTAATCCTAACCTTGTAACCTTAGAGGTTGTTGTTAATTAGTAAGTGAATGTGTATGTTAACTACACTTTATAAAAAAAAAAATTGGTTCGCTTAAGTTGTTAATGGCAACTTCCTTTAAGGTTACTTGGTGGGGCATCACTCTATATCAATACATGACTCAAAAATTTAAAATCCAAGTAGTGATGAAATCAGAAAACAATGTTATTAAACTAGCCTATTATTAAAACACACTGATATAGAGTGAAGCATGCATAAAAATAGATTATACCTATTTTTCATCCCATGGAATGCATTGATCAAGAAACCGGACTAGATAGAGTAGTATTGACATTCTAAGTGAGGCCTATTTTTAGAGAATTGTATGCAATATTCACCATTAGAAGATGATGGTTGTTTCAAAACTAGCTTCCGTTGTTGGACACTATTGGTTTTCGCTCCTCCAAACTCTTCCTCGCTAGTATTCAACTTTCACATGAGCTGCAACCTAAAAATAAGGTTTCAACGAGGTTTTTAGAGTATGTTTTCTAAAATTAAAATTATGGTCAAGATTATAATAATCATCACATTTAGATTTTAATTTTATGGCATCATTTACCTCTTCTTGTCGTTTGTTTTCTACTATCCCTACCACTACTCATTTCGGATCCTCCAAACTAGAGCAACCCTTACCTTGCTTCGCCATAGCTATTGAGATATTTGGAGTTTATAGTTTTTTAGGTTGAGTCTTCAAAATAAGGCTCTTTGCCCACTTTTTTTAATCTCCTTTGTCCGCTTTTTTTTCATTTGAATTTGATTTCAAATGCATTTTTTTTCATTGCATTTAAATATAATAAAATATTATATTGTTATATAATATTATATTTATTTTATAATATTATATTATATTATAATATTGGGTATGTGCAGGATCATCATGCAAAAAATAGTCCCTTAAGTGGGGATGAAAATTTAGAAAATCAGAGTTAGGCAACTTGATGTAAAATTTTGAATAAGTTATCTATATTATTTCAGAAATATGTAAGAATAGAATCTGTAGAAAAATGAATGTAGTTTCAAAACTACTAGGTTTATTTTTTATTTTTAAATCTATTTAGTAAAAAATTGAAATTTCAATGCAGTAGTACTTAAATTTCAAGGAAAAAATAAGGTGTTTGTCTGACCACCCTAACCACAATAAAATCATAATATTTTTTTACAAGATTTTAGATATAACTAGAGGACTCATGTCCCAATGTGATGCATTATTTTTTGTAATTTTTTTCCAAGTAAATAATTAATTATGATTTTTTATTACAACTTTTAAAAAATATAAAAACTCGTATGTCTGACAACCTTAACTTGGTCAAAACTTCATAAATTCAGTTTATTTATTTTTAATCGTATATTATGAAAAACATAGAATGTGACACATGTTTCAGATTCAAAAAATGTGATACCATTTGACAGCTATAGATGTTTTTCAATCAACCTATCAATTAGGACTTTAGTTGTAATTCAAATAGAAAATTAATATTAATTATTTATTAAATTCAAAGTAAAGCATAATTTATATTGGTGGAAAGCTGAGAATCTCCTTTAAAAACCCTTTTCGTTTCATCAATTTTGGGTAAAAAAAAGTCATCAACCACATGGTCCATCATATCACTTAATATCGCCACTTTTTGGCCCATCATGATCTTGCCCATACCCTATTATATTATAATATAAATATAATATTACGTTATATATTATAACAAAAATATTATATTATATTATATTTAATATAATATATATATTATATATAATAATATAATATTATAATATTAAATATATTATATTATTATATAATATTAGTATTTAATATTATATAATAATATAATATAATATATTTATATTATATATTATTATATAATATATATTATAATGTATTATCTAATATCAAATTATATTACAATATATTATTAGACTATATTATAATACAATTCACTCCCTCAATTTAATTTTTATTTATTTATCCACTTTAATATCATATTGTCTAATTTTTATTTGTGTGACTAGTCATTTTTTACCCAACAATCCAATTAGTCACTTATGATGATCAAATTAGTCATTTATTTAGTCATTTATAGTAGTGTTGCAAAAAATGAGCAGAATTTAGTCATCTTTAGTTGTTGTGACTAAAAGTGTTAGTCGTGTAGTCATTTATTTTTCAAATTCTACTAGTGAGAGGCTGCAAGCATGTATGAAGTGGCTCCAATGGATGTAGATCTTGAATTTTTCTTGAAGGTGATATATCTTGAATGAAATGCTAGATTGAATCATCAAACCTTGCATCACAATTGTTAGCTCAAAAACAAACATGATGCATCAAATCTTTGACATTATACTTGATTCTTGAATGTTCCTCTAGAATGCTCAATAATCTTCCCTTGAAGACTCTTGACTTCTCTTGTGAATGCTTGAATGCTCTTGTGAACTCAAATTTTCTATAAGAATTCTCATTCAACTTGCTAGGTCACTTGAGTGTTTGTCAAGATGAAAATGAATGATAGAAACTCGAATTTATACTTAATTATGCAAGAATTCCCAAAATTACAACACTACAAGCAATGTCAGATCTAGTAGGATAAAATCCCACCAAATTTTTGAATTAATTTTGATTCTAGGTCAAATAGGACTCATGCACCCAATGTGGCGAATGAGTCCCATTAGGCATAATTTATGGGACCATATTTAAAAATTCTTGGAAAGGTGTCAAAGCAAGTTTGGGACCCAAAAACCTAGGTGGGACTCATTTTCCCAAGGTGGCGAATGAGTCCCAAATCACTAAATTTGGGTCATTCAACCTGAAAACACATTAATTATGATTGGTTATTAATTTTTGTTAGGATTATCCTCAAGAAGATGCAATAAATGAGGCTTATGGATGTAAAATAAGGCCAATTAATTCATAAAAAATCCCAAATATTAATGAAAACCCTAGAAAAGTGTGAAAATGTGTTGCAACACTTTACAACACTCCAAATAAGGTAGGATTAAGGTTATTAGGTGCAGTTAATTAGTAAAACCTTAGAAAAGTGTGAAAGTGTGTTAGAAAACTTCACAACACTTTAGCAAGGTACCATTTATGTTCATTAGTTCACAAGGACACAAGTGTTGGAGTGAATAAGACACTGAGAGGGGGGGTGTGAATTAGTGATTTTAACTATTTTCACAATTTTCATAAAATTGAAATAAACCAGATGTATGCTCTCATTTATCAAAGATAAACTCATTCATGTATTGAATGCAATCTCATAAACTAAATTGAGAATTGTAATAGGGAAACATAGCATAATAAATCATTCATGCAATGAATCAGATGAACCACATAAACAAAAATAAACACAAGATATGCCAAGTGGAAAACCCTCCTGGGTAGAAAAGCAACTCTTTAACCTACTACCTTTTTCAGGCTTTCATTTTAATAATCATTTTTTACAATGCCTCATAGGCTGTTTTCTGAGCCCCAACTCAAGGAGCACCAACCCCTCTTTTTAGAAACACCAATTTTAAGGAGCACCAACCCCTTTTCTATTTTCAGTAAATCATACAATGATATAGAGGATCTCTCTGTTTCTCTAATTTCAATCAAGTGCCTCTTGAGAGATAATGTATACAATTCTCAAGGTTCAAGTATGACCCTTTTGAATTTTACCCATTGTCAAGCCTTAAGACAACTTGAGGAAATAGCTCATAAAGTTTTATTTCTCAATCTCAATACAACTTCTCATCAATACAATCACAATTATATGTTCTCCACTTAGTTTCTCACTTTCTGCTTTCATACATTGTTCATAATTCTTCACACACAGTTAACAAACTCTTTTCTAATTTCATGTTTTTTGTTCATGGGTCTACACAAAAAAAATAGTTAACACTTAATTAGAAAACTTCTTTTCAGCAACAATAATAACCCCCATTTTTAACTTTTTGTTTTTCCCCAATATTAAAGCCCTAATCTCTCTATTTTCTTCAATTTACAAATTTCATCATTACATTTGAGGGAGGTTACAATAGTAGCTTGAATTACTTTTTAGAAATAAAATAGAGGTGATTATCAGAATACCAATTTTCTATCGAGCAACATAGCTAGATGTTTCAGTGTTTCTGTGGGAAATATCTGCAAGTAGAAATTTTTTTGACAAGAATACCCAAGCAGCATGCAAAATCAGAAAAGTGGTTGAATATCCAAGGTTTCCTTCTCAAGTAGACTGCACAAGCAATGCTTACCAAACCAGCATTAAGACAATACATATTCCATGAAAATAATAGACACTAAAAGTTCTGCTAAAGTAAAGTAACCGGAAAGACAATGATGTGTAACCAAATATTATAAAAATTCACCCAAGAACAATTACCCATGACTCCGGGTGAGAAGTTGAGAAGATTTTCAGGTTTCAAGATTACCCATAAGCCAATAAACATCGACCCTTAAATCAGTTATGATAATCTATTATGAGATGCAATTCTGAGCATGTGAAATCGACATGCAAAAAATATGATCACAAACAACTGAACCCATTTTACCATTATCAAAAAGAAGACAACACATGTCTTCAACATTTTGTGCCAGAAGAAGAAAAAGGGTTCTGCAAAGTAATTAAAGAGATGAATACCTAGAAGATATTTTTCCATGCAATAATTTACAAAATCTATAGAGCACCTGAGCATATCGAGCATCTTTCTTATTATGAGCTCTTACCCAATGATAGGAGCCTGTCAGAAGAAACGACCATTGTAATGGTCTTACAAAAATCCCCATGCGCTATCCAAGAAGAGAAGAGAGCCAAAAACTAACACAATGAAACGGTTGTGAGATTTTTTGCATGGTGGCAGTCAAAAATGGGTTAGGAACTCGTGAACAAAGAAATGGTAAATATTTTTCCCTAAACTTCCAAAGCAATCAACCGAAATCCTTTAACAAGTTTGATAACATTTGAAGTTCGAAAGGACTATCACAGTAAATCAAAAACTCATAATTCCCTTTCAAGGCTGTGGTTGTTCAAAGACTTGCATGCCGACAAACATTATTTCCATTTTCCAATTATCGACAAAGTGATAACATCGACCAAATGATTCTTTGAATAATTTGACATGACCACTTTACACATCAAATGTTGATTGCCTAATACATGTTTGATTCCAAATAATCAAAGCCAAGTCACTTCCAATGTGACATAAAAGATAATCAAAAAAATTATATCTTTTGTTGGCCTTAAGGCCTAGACTTGTGTTGACCAAGAAACTGAAACATATGCATAGGAATGAACACAAGTTTTCCAATGTTCAAAAATGATTGCCGCCATTTTAATGTCATGTATACCCAAAGACTTGTGAAGCATAATAAAGGAAAATATTCATGCTAACTTCAATATGCCTTTCACCCATGACAAATTCACAATATTATATGTCATAACCATTATCAGTTGATTAAGTAAACCTTATAGGGTTTTCTTAAAACTGAAAGCCAACTGCATCTTATAAACCCAAGCATCAAGAACCAAAGAGCATTACCTGAATGAGGATAGAGTAATATGACTCTGAAGAAGATAAAAAAAATTCTCATTTTCATAATGCTAGAAACTGATCAAGCCAAAACATATAAACCTGTAGAACACTGAACATGCCAATATCATATAATCAAGTGAATCACTGTTGCACAAAAATTCAAATTAGAAACATGTCACTTGATCAATGGAACAAAAACCTGTAACCAAGATTCCTTAATCGAGATCTGCACATGGAGTCAAGAGATCAATGCCAACAAAGATAATATCATAAATGAAGTAAATATGCGAATCAGAATCAAAGCAGTTCAACTAAGTAAACAACCACCAAGATGCCAGACTGCAACACATATTGTCATCAAGGACAAATTTAGAAAAATAGAGATTCAACAAACTCCCCCTTTGTCCTTGATGGAAAAAACTAAGCCACCAAGCCACAATAATGAACCAGAACCAAATGCTCATAATTATCCCCCCTTTTATCATAAGGATAAAGGGAATTTATAGTAATGAACCATAACTAATAGAGAAGTTGTAGATATAACATTTGAGCAGCGAAGTATGAGCTACAAGGAGAGCTAACTAGCTCCCCCTATCACCAAGATAGAGTGTTTAAGATAGCAAATATTGAGAGATAACTCCCAATCTAGACCGAAGTCTTTCAAATACTTCTTTAGCCAAAGGTTTTGTAAAAATGTCAGCAACCTGTGCTTGTGTAGGAATATATTGCACATAAACCTTATTAGCCAGCACCTTTTCATGAAGAAAATGGAATTTAATGGCAATGTGTTTAGTGTGAGAGTGCATAAGAGGATTCTTGGAAATATTAATCGCACTAGTATTATCACACAAAATAGAAATAGGTTTAGGAATTTCAATACCCATGTCAGATAATGTTTGTGACATCTAGATTACTTGAGTGCAACAAGAGGTGGCAGCAATATATTCTTCTTCAGCAGTGGAGAGTGAAACAAAGTCTTTTTTTTTGTTGTGCCATGCCACTAATATATCACCAAGAAAGAAAGAAACACCACCTGTGCTTTTCCTATCATCCAAACAACCAGCCCAATCAGCATCAGTATATGCAACTAATGAAAAATCATTTCTTCTGGGATACCAGAGTCCATAATCAAGAGTGCCTTTAACATACTCAAGAATCCTTCTAACAGCATTAATATGAGATTCCTTAGGAGCTGACTGAAATCTTGCAACCATGCAAAAAGCTTGCATTAAGTCAGGTCTTGAGGTTGTTAGATATAATAGGCTACCTATCATTGACCTATAGTTAGTTGGATTTACAATAGGAGAATCATCAACTTTGCTGAGTTTGTAGTCAGTAATCATTGGAGTGCTAACTGGATGACATTCATCCATTTGAAATTTCTTTAGCATCTCTCTTGCATATTTTGTTTGAGAGAGAAAAATACCAAATTCAAGTTGAGAGATTTGAAGACCTAAAAATAAGGATAGTTCTCCCAACAAAGACATTTCAAACTCAGATTCCATAATTTGAGAGAACTTTTGACTCAAAGCAACGTTGTTGTAGCCAAAGATAGTATCATCAATATAAATTTCAACAACTAGAATATCATAACCTTCCATCTTAACATAAAGATTATTGTCTACACCTCCTCTAATAAATCCATTTGAAAGTAAATGACTGTCCAGTTTGGAGTACCAAGCTCTAGGAGCTTGTTTTAGGCCATATAGATCCTTTTTCAGCTTGTAAACATGATTGGGTTTGTTTTTACAAGTAAACCCTTTAGGTTGTTCTATGTAAACTTCTTCATCCAAATAACCATTCAGAAAGGCTATTTTTACATCCATTTGATATACAGTAAAGTTTTTGAAAACAGAATAGGCTAAGAAAATTCTAATTGATTCAAGTCTAGCTACAGGTGCAAAGGTTTCACTAAAGTCAATACCTTCTTGTTGAGCATATCCTTTGCAAACATGTCTAGCCTTGTTGAGAACAACATGGAAATTTTCATCATGTTTAAGTCTGAAAATCCATTTACCTCCTATGACATTTTTGTCATCTAGTCTTGGGACTAGCTCCCAAGTCTGATTTTTCTCAATTTCATCCTGCATTGCATTAAGCCAGCATTCATCAATTTTTTTTGGCTCAAATTGTGTAATTAAATAGAAAGTAGTAAGCTCAGCTATGTGATATTTTTCATCATAGTTAACAATCCTTTTGAACTCCTACAGATTTATCTCCAATAATCAGATCTTTAGGATGGTTTCTAGCATGAGATTTTGAAGGAGTTTTAGTTACACATTTTTCAGAGCTGGTTTCAGCATCTTCAGATTTTGCTTCAGCTAGTTTAGGACTTGCTGATTTTGTTTCAAACTTTGCAATTTCAAAGCCTTTTGAATTTATATCAAGTTCAAATTCTTACTCCTAATCATCCTACATAGGTTCAGCATCTAAAAGTAGATTTTCATCAAATTTGACATTGACAGATTCAATAATCTTGTTCAGCCTATTATTAAATAATTTATAGGCTTTGTTGTGAGTAGAGTATCCTAAGAAGATACCTTCATCAGATTTAGATTGAAAACTGCCTAAGTTAACATCATCTTTCTCAATAAAACATTTGCAGCCAAATATTCTAAAATATTTAATTAAGGTAGATTTACCATACCATGGTAGTGAAATTGGATTTCACTCTGATCTGGACTCTATTTAAAATATAGACAGTTGTATGGATAGCTTCTTTCTAGTACATGTTTGGAATATTTTCTTCATTCAACATAGTCCTTGCCATCTCTTTTACAGTCATGTTCTTTCTCTCAACAACCCCATTTTGTTGAGGTGTTTTGGCAGTAGCATATTGTCTTTTTATGCCATGCCTTTCATAGTAGTCAATGAATTCTTGTGAGGTGAATTCACCACCTTTGTCAGATCTTAGACATTTCAATTTTAAATCTGACTCCCTTTCTACTATTTTTCTAAATACTTAAAAACGTTCAAAAGCTTCAAATTTGTGCTTGAGAAAGGTAACCCATACCATATGAGAGTAGTCATCAACAAATAACATGAAATATTTCTCACCATTAATAGATCTAGTCCTTGTAGGACCACATAAATCTATATGAACAAGTTGCAGAGGTCTAGTAGAAGAATTTTCTTTAGATTTAAATCTTACCTTTTTTTGCTTTCCTTTGAGACATTCTTTGCAGACTACATTTGTAGGTTTTCTCAGAATAGCCAGACCTCTTATATTCTGATTCTTACTAATTCTAACCATATTGTCAAAATTAATATGACCTGGTCACTTGTGCCACAACCAACTTTCTTCAACATGACTCATTAAACACATACCTTGAATATTTTCATTTCCAGATGTGTCAAGGAGATTGTAGACATTTCCCTTAGTCCTTCTTCCAGTAGCAATAGCTTGTCCAAACTTATTTTTAATTTCACATCCCTGTGAAGTGAACAAGACCTGATATCCACTATCACAGATTTGACTGACACTCAGAATGTTGTGTTTTAATCCTTCTACATAATACACATTGTAAATAGGAGTGTCTTCATTCAGAAAAATAGAACCTCTCCCTTTGATTTGAATTCCTGAGTTGTCTCCAAACTTCACATATCCACCTACATAGTCTTCAAGATTAGTGATTTTTTCTTTGTCACCAGTCATGTGGTTTGAACAACCACTATCCAGGACCCATAAGTCCTTTTTCTTGGAGTGGAAAGTAGTTTGAACTAACATAGTTTGTTCTATGTTGTTGACAGCTTTGGGTTGCCAATTTTTTTTAGTTTTTTGTTGTTTATTTTGTTGATCAGCTTTACATTTCTTAGCAGAATGACCCATGGAATTGCATGTGAAGCATCTAATTTTTCTTGCAAAACCAATATTTTTCCTAAAACCAAATCTTGGAGTTCTAGGATTTATAAATCTGCATGATTTCACTTTGTGGCCAAATCTGTTGCAAAAATAACAATACCCGTAGAAGAAAGGGTTAGAATTATATGATATTATATTATTCCTAAAGGAATGAACATGATCCTTATTAGAATCAGGATGTTTAGGTTCAACACTTTTGTTTCTAGCAACAACATTATTCTTTGCACTGCCATTTGAACATTCACCTTTCATAAATCCAATCCTTGTTTTGTCCTTGTTCAGTTTCTATTTACTGAGCATGTCATTCAGTTTAAGAGTGCTCTCATATCTCTGTATGGTATTCCTGAGATCAACAATCTCATGTTCAGGTTTTTGAATTTCTTGATCTTTAATATTTATGCCAATGTGAAGACAATCTTCAACCCTCTTGGATTCTTCACGTTGAGTTTTTAATGAGACTATTTCAAGATTTGTGAGTTGCTCTTGTGTAGGATCTTCAGTAGAATTTTGTTCTTGAGCACACATTTGTTTTTAAAGTTTCCTTAGCTCTTTCAGAGCACATTTTAGTTCACCTTCAAGGTCTACTTCACCTTCTTCATCATCATTGTTGTTGGTTTCTTCTTGCTGAGTGATTTCAGCCATGAATAGATTTTCATCCTCTTCATCTAAAGAATCTTTAGATTCAGAGTCTGTTTCATTTTTGCTGAATAGACTTTTCTTCTTTTTGAAGAAGAATTTTTGTTTAGGTCTATAGGCCTTTTTCTTAGCCAATTTTTCATATTTGTCATTATCACTATTTGGATCAACATAGGGGCACTTTGCAACAAAGTGGCCTATTTTGCCACAGTTAAAGAATTTGAAGGGAAGTTCTCCCTTATACTTTCCAGATCCCTTTTTAAGCTTCCTCACAAAGTGGGATTCTTTGGAATCAAAAAATTATGATACAGTGAGCTCATCCTTTTCTTTCCTTTCAGCATTGAATGCAGTTTCTTTTGTAGAGGTATCATTTTTATTGATCCTTATTTCATAGGCAGTCAAAGTGCCTTGTAGGATGTCAAGGGTAAGCTGGGTAAAGTTTTTCTTCTCTTCTAGAGTAGTGACCTTAGCTTCACATTTTGTTGGTAAGTTTTTGATGACCTTAGTTACAACATCAAATTCCTTAACTTCTTCTCCCAGACCCTTCATGGCATTGAAAATTTCATCAACTCTTAAAAAGTAATTAGCAACTTTTTCATTGGCCCTCATTTTTATTTCTTCAAACTGGTGTTTTACAGTGAGGACTTTAGACTATTTTACTTTTTAATTCCCTTGATAGATATTTTCAAGTTTAACCTAGATTTCCCTAGCAGAGCTGCAGTGCATGAATTTAATAAAGACATCTTTAGTCAAAGCACACAGTACAACATGTTTTGCTCTTGCATTAGTCTCATATTTCTTCTTTTCATCAAAAGTATTAGGTAGAGTAGTTGGTATAGTGTACCCAGTCAATACTATGCTCCAGACATCAAGGTCAATAGAAGTTAAATAAGTCTCCATTCTAATTTTCTAGAATAAATAATCAGTTCCATCAAATAATGGAGCTATAGTCATGGATGTGCCTTCATGAGCTTGAGAGATTTTGAATAGACTCCAAGGCCAAAATCAATCCTAGGTTGGAAAGACCTATCAGAGGAACCTAGGCTCTGATACCAATTATTGGAGTGAGAAAGACACTGAGAGGGGGGGGTGAATCAGTGATTTTAACTGTTTTCACAATTTTCATAAAATTGAAATAAACTAGATGTATGCTCTCATTTATCAAAGATAAACTCATTCATGTATTGAATGCAATCTCATAAACTAAATTGAGAGATGTAATAGGGAAACATAGCATAATAAATCATTCATGCAATAAATTAGACGAACCATAGAAACACAAATGAACACAAGATATTCTGAGTGGAAAACCCTCTTGGGGTAGAAAAACCACTCCTTAACCTGCTGCCTTTTTCAAGCTTCCATTTCAATAAACATTTTTGGCAATGCCTCATAGGCTGTTTTCTGAGCACCAACTCAAGGAGCACCAACCCCTCTTTTTAGAAACACCAATTTCAAGGAGCACCAACCCATTTTCTATTTTCAGGAAATCATACAATGATACAGAGGATCTCTCTATTTCTCTAATTTCAGTCAAGTGCCTCCTGACAAACAATGTATACAATTCTCAAGGTTCAAGTATAACCCTTTTTAATTTTACACATTGTCAAGCCTTAAGACAGCTTGAGGAAATAGCTCATAAATTTTGATTTCTAAATCTCAATACAGCTTCTCATCAATACATTCATAGTGATATGTTCTCCACTTAGTTTTTCACTTTTTTCTTTCATACATTGTTCATAGTTCTTCACACACAGTTAACACAGACTTTTCTAATTTCATGTTTTTTGTTCATGGGTCTTCACAAAAAAAATAGTTAACACTTAATCAACAAATTTCTTTTCAGCAACAATAATAACCCCCATTTTTTACTTTTTGTTTTTCCCCAATATTAAAGCCCTAATCTGTCTATTTTCTTCAATTTACAAATTTTATCAGTACATTCGAGGGAGGTTACAACAGTAGCTCAAATTACTTTTTAGAAACAAAAAAGAGGTGATTATCAAAATACCAATTTTCTGTCAAGCAACATAGCCAGATGTTTTAGAATTCCTATGGGAAAGATCAACAAGTAGAAATTTTTCTGACAAGAATACCCAAGCAGCATGAAAAATTGGAAAAGTGGTTGAATATCCAAGGTTTCCTTCTCAAGTAGCCTACACAAGCAGTGCTTACCAAACTAGCATTAAGACAATACATATTCCATGAAAATAATAGCCACTGAAAGTGCTGCTAAAGTAAAGAAAAACCAAAAAGACAATGTTGTGTAACCAAAACTTCTAAAAATGCACCCAAGAACAGTTACCCATGACTCCAAGTGAGAAGTAGAGAATATTTTCAAGTTTCAAGATTACCCATAAGCCAATAAACATTGACCTTAGATCAGTTATGATAATCTATTATGAGATGAAATTTTGAGCATGTGAAATCGACATGCAAAAAAATTGATCACAAAAAATTGAACCCATTTTACCATTATCAAAAAGAAGACAACACATGTCTTCAAAATTTTGTGCTAGAAGAAGAAAAACGATTCTGGAAAGTAATTAAAGAGATGAATACTTGGAAGATATTTTTCCATGCAACAATTTACCAGATCTATAGAGCAACTGAGTAGCCCGAGAATCTTTCTTATTACTAACACTTACCCAATGATAGGAGCCTATCAGAAAAAATGAGCATTGTAATGATCTTACAAAAATCCCCATATGCTATCCAAGAAGAGCAGAGAGCCAATAACTAACACAGTGAAATGGCTATGAGAAGTTTTCCATGGTGGCAGCTAGAAATGGGTTAGAAACTCATGAGCAAAGAAACAGTAAAGAGTTTTCCCTAAACATCCAAAGCAATCAACCGAAATCCTTTACCAACTTTGATAACATATGAAGTTCGAAAGGACTATCATAGTAAATAAAAAACTCATAATGCGCTTTGAAGTCTGCAGTTGTTCAAAGACTTGCATGTCAACAAACATTATTGCCATTTTCCAATTATTGAAAAAGTGATAACATTGACCAAATGATGCTTTGAATAATTTGACATGACCACTTTACACATCAAATTTCGATTGCCTAAGACATTTTTGATTCCAAATAATCAAATCCAAGTCACTTCCAATGTGACATAAAAGATAGTCAAAAAATTTATACCTACTGTCAGCCTTAAGGCCTAGACTTGTGTTGACCAAGAAACCAAAACATATGCATAGGAATGAACACAATTTTTCCAATGTTCAAAAACGATTGCCACCATTTTAATGTCATGTATACCCAAAGACTTGTGAAGCATAATAAAGGAAAATATTCATGCTAACTTCAATATGCCTTTCACCCATGCCAAATTCACAATATTATATGCCATAACCATTATCAGTTGATTAAGGAAACCTGGTAGGGTTTTCTTAAAACTAAAAGCCAACTGCATCTTATAAACCCAAGCATCAAGAACTAGAGAGCATTACCTGAATGAGGATAGAGTAATATGACTCTGAAGAAGATCAAAAAAATTATCAATTTCATGATGCTAGAAATTGATCAAGCCAAAACATATAAACCTGTAGAACACTGAACATGCCCATATCATATAATCAAGTGAATCACTATTGCACAAAAATTCAAATTAGAAACATGTCACCTAATCAATGGAACAAAAACCTGTAACCAAGATTCCTTAACCAATATCTGCACATGGAGTCAAGAGATCAATGCCACCAAAGATAATATCATAAATGAAGTAAATATTCCTATCATAATCGAAGAAGTTCAACAAAGTAAACAACCACCAAGATGCCAGACTGCAACACATATTGGCATCAAGGAAAAAATTAGAAAAATTGAGATTCAACAATAAGACCTAATGTGAATGTGTCAACCACAATACAACACTAAATCAAGGCATCATTAGGCTCAATTTTACAAGGAGGGCTCAAAGAAGTGTGAAAATGTCACCGACAGCATTTTTTGATGCTACAATGTGAAGTTAGGCTATCCATTTCTTCACTCCATGAATATCATCCCATTAGTTGTGCATAATTGTTTAATGTTTCTCTTTGGTAATGAAATCTTTATTGTGCATCATAGTGGCTTTAATCCTATGTCTTCCTATGGAAACATTTTATTGGATTTCTTTTGGCTTAAGCCTATTGAAACTATTAGACCTTGTGAGGAGTAATTTTTCAAAGCATATCAAAAGTTCAACTTAAAGCACATAGAAGAATTATTGTTTAGAAACATGCCTCAAACTATGATTGAGCCACCTATCATTGATGAAACTATGATTGAACCAAAAGCCCTTCCACATATTCAAGAGCAACCCATTATAAATCCTCTTACCATTTCCTATAAGAGACCACAAGATAATCAAATTAATCTCGTTGTGCCTCCTAAAGTCAAACAAGTTTACAAAGCCAAAGAGAAAGTGATTGAACAACCTCCCATGCTTCCTTCTATTCCTCCCCTAAGGGAAGAAAAGAAACCTATGTTTGGAAAACCTGCTCCTACACAAATGCAAATAGACAACAGATTGAAAAAAAAAAAAAAATGCTAGAGAGCATAGGTGTAGATGTTGTTCTATTGCTCATATGTTACAAACTAAAGAAGAAAAGAGTAACATAGAAAATCAAAATCTGAACTTGCACCTGAAGCAATGCATGATGTCTTTATACCATCACCGCAACATAAATAAGAACCTTCTATAGACATTATCATTCTACCTCCTATTGTGATTAATTTAGATGATGACATTAATATTAAAAATATTGGTGAACAAGTGTGTAATGAGTTTAATTCATTGTTCTCCTCTTCAATGAGCTTAAATGACAATTCTACTAATAAGAGTGTTAAACTTGGTGCTTCACCTAGTTCGACACTTACTATTGTCCCTTTGGCTATTTGTCTGCCTTCCATATATACAGATCAAGATTGGGATGTAGATGACTTGCTATAGGTTGAATCGCATGTGCCTTACTATTATTTTTCTTTTCTTTCATTTCATGTTTCTTTATGTGATTGCATGTGCATAATGTGATCCCTTGTGTTGTTTCATTTGTTGTATCTCTCTCTTTTTGTGCATTCCTCTATGTGTATCTACATTCTTCCATATTTCATAAACATTTTATCCCTTTTTTCACCTTTCTTATGTTTTCCTTTTAGGGATGATGCAAGGCATTGAGACATTTAGGTCTCTTCCATGTTGACTCGAAAGGGTTTTTCACAGTTTTCAATCTTTATATGTCATTCTTCCAATTCTATGATTATTTGTGGAATGATGGCATTTCTGAGCTCTATGACAACATTGTAACAAAGATATACTAACCCCAAATCCATAGATCCTTTATATATTTCTAGGGGCAACCCCTCCCTCCTTTTTCATGGCATAGCTTTATTTCAAAAACATATGACTTGGCATAGGGTTTTCTAAGGAAATATCTCATGTCTTAGGATTGAACATTGGCTACTTTAAAGAAATTTCTCACAACAATAGTGTAGCAACCACTTTAAAGTGGGGGAATACGTCGATAATATCTTTTGGCATTTTGTATATTTCATGGTGTGATTTTATTTTTTCTTATGATGTGTCCTTTTCTTTGTGGTGTCATTGGGTTTGATGTCCTCAAAGAGTGTGATATTTCTTAGTGTACTACTTTAATCTTAATGGCTTGATGTGACACACTGCATTTCCTAAGTTGTGAAACTTTTACTCTTGACTTGTCCTCTCTTGGAAACATTAGGCAAGAGGATCCCTAAGAAGAAAACCTTAGATGAATGAAGTGAAATCCCTCTAAATAAAATCCTATATATATGGAACCTCTAAAAATGGCGGAGAAGAGCTATTGTATGGTTTATGACATAGAGAAAACCCACTTTTAGCTATTCCACTCAATGATAACCCTAGAGATCTCAATGTAAAAGAGAAAGAGATATTGCAATAGGGTTCTTCTAGGGGCTGAACATAAACTAATGAGGGTTTCACCACCAAGTAAGAACTTGGAAAGATAAATGAAATGTAAAATGCAACACTAAATCCTAATTCAATAAAATGACTTAGAAATGTAAATGAAACAAAATAGAAAGTTGTGAGATGAGCTGTGTGCACCTAAAAATCTGGAAATGCTTGGAAGGAGCTCTGAAATGCTATAAAATTTGACTTTAATTCTAACTAGGACTCATTCGCTAGGCCGAGAGAATTAGTCCAAAATTTGGGCTTCTGTGTAGAAACAAGAATCTGGAAGATGGGTATTCAAATGTGCAAAATATGATTTTTGACCAAAATTGAGACTCATTCACCAGAAGTGGCAAATTAGTCCAATTAGGGTTTTATATAATTTCAAATTCTGAATTTTCTTTTCTTAGTTTGCTCAATCTACTTCTCCAAGTTTCTATATTTGAATCTCTCAAAATCAACATGTAGGTGCTCTCCAATGTTCTCCAATTCTTAGTGACAACTTTGAAAACTTTTAGGCACTTTGACTACTTTCTCCAAGCTTTATCTTTAATGTGTCTTCAATATAAATATGAAAATCAAACACAAACCCTAGCAATGAAGTGTTTTTCAAACATGTCTAAAATGGCTCCAATGGATGTAGATCTCAACTCTTACTTGAAGGTGATAAATCCTGAATGAAATGCTAGCATGAATCATGAAACCCTACATCACAATTGTTAGCTCAAAAAAAACTATGATGCATGAAGTCTTTGACATGATGATTGATGCTCGAATGCTTATCTTAAATGCTTGATAATCTACCCTTGAATGCTCTTGTGAATTCTTGAATGCTTTTGTGAACTCAACTTTGCTATATGCATGAATACTTGAATGCTTGGGGTGAAAATGAGTGAAAGAAACTTGTATTTATACTTAATTATGAAAGAATTCTCAAAATTCAAACACTACAAGCTGGCATAAGATCTAGGAGGATAAAATCCTTCCAAAAATTTCAATTAATTTTGATTTTTGGTCAAATGAGAGGGTATGTGCAGGATCATCATGGAAAAAATAGGCCCTTAAGTGGCAATAAAATTCAAAAAAATCAGAGTTAGGCAACTTGACGTAAAAAAATTGAATAAGTTATCTATATTATTTCAAAAATATGTAAGAATAGAATTTGTAGCAAATTGAATGTAGTTTCTAAACTACTAGGTTTATTTAGAAAAAAAAATCTATTTGGTGAAAATTTAAAATTTCAATGTAGTAGTACTTAAATTTCAGGGAAAAAATAAGAAGTAGGTGTTTGTCTGACCACCTTAACCACAATAAAATGATAATATTTTTTTATAATATTTTAGATATAAGTAAAGGTCTCATGTCCGGATGTGATGCATATTTTTTTGTATTTTTTTTCCAAGTAAATAATTAACTATGAATTTTTTATTACAACTTTTAAAAAATATAAAAACTCGTACGTCTAACCACTTAACTTGGTCAAAACTTCATGAAATTCAATTTTTGTTTAATCCTATAGTATGTGAAGCATATAATGCGACACATGTTTTGGATTCAAAAAATGTGATACTCTTTGAAAGCTATAGATTTTTTTCAATCAACCTATCCATCAGGATTTTAATCATAATTCAAATAGAAAATGAATAATATTTATTTATTAAATTCAAAATAAAGCATAATTTATATTGGTGGAAAGCTGGGAATCTCCTTTAAAAATCATTTTTGTTTCATCAATTTAAGGTAAAAAAAAATTTGTCAACCACATGGGCCATCATATCACTTACATATCACCACTTTTTGGCCCATCATGATCCTGCACATACCAGAGACATATTGTGGCGAATGAGTCACATTAGGCATTATTTTTTGGGACCATTTTTTAAAAGTTCTTAGAAAGGTGTGAAATGAAGTTTGGGACCCAAAACCTAGGTGGGACTCATTCACCTAAGGTGGCGAATGAGTCCTAGATCACTAAATCTAGACCATTCAACCTAAAAACACCTGAATTAATGATTGGTTATTGATTAATGTTAGGATCATCCTTGAAATATGCATTAGATGAGGCTTGTGGATGTAAAATAAGGCCAATTAAAGCATAAGAAATCCCAATTATCAATGAAAACCCTAAAACCCTAGGAAAGTGTGAAAGTGTGTTACAACACTTTACAACACTTCAAATAAGGCATGATTAAGGTACATTTTGATTAAAAAGAGGTTTATTAGGTTTAGATATTTAATAAAACCTTAGAAAAGTGTGAAAGTGTGTTACAACACTTCACAACACTTTAGCAAGGTACCATTTATGTTCATTAGTTCACAAGGGCCTAGGACCTAATGTGAATGTGTCAAGCACATTACAACACTAAATCAAGGCAATTTTAAACTCAATTTAAAAGAAGGGCCCAAACAAGAAAGGAAAATTAGAAGGGATACATTTTTTGTTGCCACATTTAGCCCCCACTTTAGTGAGAGGATAAAATTGCTTCAAACTCACACTAAAGTAGACAAACACACATCAAGAGGGTTCCAAGTGCACCTATCATGGTAAGATAGAATGACAATGATTAAGAGGGGTGATCTATCCTGTAGGATCAAGATACCATGGAAAACAAACATAGGTAAAAAATAACACACATGAAAATGATATAAGATCAACAAAAAATAACAAGCATGCGCTGTCAAAGAAATAAAGAGAATGAAACATGAAAAAGGAAAGGGAAGATTAAGCTTCAACCATTTCTCCATCATGATATGGATTAGATCTAGGTTGTTTGTCCAAAAAATGCATACTCACTTTGAGGCAATGAAACTTTAGGTTGTCCATTGAGTGAGAAGTCCAAGAAGGTGAGACACATACACACATAGTTGATACATGCTCACACACATAGGTGGTTAAGGGAAAGTCATGGATTCTCGTCAAACCATAACAAAGCTATACCTACTGATAACTTTGATAAGGTGTCATACAAAAATGAACTTCGAGCATCATGAGGCAAGAAAAACTTTGTATGCTTGGAGATCATGAATAGACAAGATGGCTCTATAGACATGCAAGTTGTGTTATGCAAGGTGACCATATAACTGAAAATGAAAATGCAACAATAAGGAATTTTCAAAGGAGTCTTGCTTAGTTCATGTGAGTTCTTAACTTAGGGAACATTATGCCTAATGTCTCGAAGAGAGGACCAATCAAAGAATAGAAAATTCACAACTTAGGGGATACAGTGTGTCACATCAAGCCACTAAGAGGAATATAATATGCTAAGAGATATCACGCTCTTTAAGGACACCATACCCAATTTCATCCACAAAGAAAAAGACACATCATATAAAGTAAAAAGACTACACCATAAACCATGAAAAATAAAGATGCAAAAGAATAATGCCAATGTATGCTTCCACTTTAAAGAAATTGCTAAACGCCATGTTATGAGAAATTACTTTAAAGTAGCAAATGATAAATGCTAACAATAAAGACATGAGATCTAACATGGAAATCCCTATCTTGTCATATGTTTACAAGTAAAGCTACATCATGCAAAAAGAAAAGAGAGGTGTTTCGCCCAAAGATTAAAATCCAAGCACATAAGGGATCTATGGATTTAGGGTCAGTATGTTCATGCTGTAATATTTTTAGAGAGCTCAAAACTGTCATCATTCCCCAAATACACATAGAAATGGAAGAATGACACAAAGAGAGTGAAAATAAAGAAAAACCTTTTGGGTCAACATGGAAGAGACATGAATGTCCCAATGCCTTGTGTCATCCCCAAAATGAAAAACACAAGACAGATAAAAAAGATAAATACAAAGAAACGTGAAAAGATGTACGATATAGAGAAGAATGAAGGTACAAATAGAGGAATGCCACAAAGAAATAAAATCAAACAAAACATCATGGGGGATCACATTAAACACATGCAATCACATAAAAGAAAAAGAAAAATAACTAATGCAAAAGACTAGTAAGGCATGTGTGAGTCAACCCAAAGCAGGTCATCTACCTCCCAATCTTAGTCTGTATAAATGGAAGGCAGAGAATTAACCTAAGGGAAAACAACAAATGCATTACTAGGATAAGGCTATCTACCTCTTGACTCAATTGAATGCAAGATAAGAATTAGCCAAGGTAGGTGATGGAAAGATCATGTAATAGTGAGAATATAATTTTCTTCAACTATTACATGACAAAGGGTGAAAAAGGTATGCTATGCAATCACTTAATGGAAATCATTACTATCAAAGTGAAATTTGTTCAATATCAATTTGAATGCATGAAATTCATAAGTACTATGTCCAAGAGTTTTGTGGTATCAATAATGTGGAACATTTCCATCTTTAGGATATAGTATTATCTTGTGTTTCCTTGGTGGTAATGTTATTAGTTCTTTGTTTAGAAGCAATTGTAGTTTCCTTTCACTTTTAGGTGGTGGAAAAGGGAATTTTAGTTTCTATAGCTTGTAGGGCCTCTTGCACTTGCTAGATTCACCAAGTTCTCTAGATGTGATTAGGGCAAGAGGTCCTAAGATGATCTTGTGTTTATTATCCTTATCCTTAGGATGTGTGGGTTTCTCTTTAGGAAGGAGGAAATTTATATCAGGAGGAGGATCTAAGACTACCATACCTTCACTACGAAGCCTTAGGTATTCTTTAGGAGTACTTATGTTGAGAGGGTATCTTGATATCCTATCCCTTTGGTTTCTTCAGTTGGTATTTTCTCTAAGAGTTGGTGGATTTCATGGTCACTTTTATTATCACATCCTTGTTTCCTCAAGATTGATGGGAGTTGGTATTGTGAATCCTTTTCCATATGTTTCTTCTAGATTGATGGGAGTGTCTCTTACTTTGTTATGATAAAATGGTTGAGTATTTGCTTGCTTAGAGGAACTAGGTTCACTTACTATAGGGAATTTAGGTTCAAACTTTGTTTCAGTTTCAAGATGTAAGTAACCAAACATCTCAAGAGGTGGTATTGTAGGGGGTGTTGCTTGTTCCATTGATGGATAAAAGGATGCATTAGCTTCAAGGTTGTTAAGGCAATCATTTAGGAACTTATTCATGTTGTCATCATCTTCTCCAATGATTTCAATATCACAAGGAGGACATGCATTAAGAGTTCAGTGAGCATGAGTAAGTTCAATTTCATTAGGTTTATTTCCAAAGCCACAACTTGACACATCCACTAGGGATTTCAAGGACATCTATAGTTTTCCAAAGCACATATCCATGATGCAAATTTCAGATTGTAAACTATGCAAAAATGTAAAATGAAATGATGTAGATGCAATTTGGAATTTAAGTAATGCACAAGATGGACTAATTTAAACTAGATGTAATGAATTGAATGAAACAAAAAATCTATAAACTAGAATGGAAGGGAAATAATAAAAAACACAAACTTAGAAATAGTGCCTTAAATTCTAGAGAATACAGTGCAAAATCTACACTCAGATTGATTCGCCCAAGGTGTCAAATGAGTCCCAATGAGAACTTTTTTCAATATTTTCTAAAAATTTTAATTGATTTTTATTTTGTATGACTTATATCTTAAAGTGAAAGTGCAAATTTTGCTTATTTTTTAGTGAAATGAGATGCAAAAATGCAAGCTATATGAACTTTCAATAATGCAAGATTTGAAAACCCTAGAACGAAAATTAACTAATTAAAATCCTAATGCAATTTTAATGCAAGCAAGATCTAGGATGATGATGCACTCCAAATCAGAATTATGTTGTTCTAAATGCAAGCTCACCAAAATGGAAATGATGAAAATGGGTGATTAGAATGTTGCATATTCAATTCACGTTGGGTACATGAAAATGGAACCATTGAAAATGGGGGAGAAGTGATATCGTATGGTTGAGGACATAGAGCACACCCACCTTCAACTATTCCATTCAAGGATAACCCTAGAGATCTCAATGAAAAAGAGAAAGAGATCTTGCAATAGGGTTGTCCTAGGGGCTAAATGTAAACTAATGAGGGGTTCACCACCAAGTAAGAACTTGGAAAAATAAATGAAATGTAAGATGCAACACTAAACCCCAAATCAATGCAATGAATTACAAAATGACCTATAGAAAAATTTAAATGAAACAAAACAAAAAGTTGTGAGATGAACTGTGTTCACTTAGAAATCTGGAAATGCCCAAAAGGAGCTCTAAAATGTTGGAGAATTTGTCTTTAATGTTGACTAGGACTCATTCACTAGGTTGGGTGAATCAATCCAAAATATGGGTTTCTGTGTGAGAACATGAATCTAGAAAATGGGTATCTAATTGTGCAAGAATTTGATTTTTGACCAAACCTAGGACTCATTCACTATAAGTGGCAAATCAGTCCAATTAGGGTTTTTGGAATTTCAAAGCCTCAATTTTCTCTTCTTAGTCTACTCAATCTACTTCTCCAAGTTTCCAAATCTGAATATCTAAAATTCAACCTATTGGTGCTCTCCAATGTTCTCCAATGCTTAGTGACAACTTTGACAACTTTTAGGCACTTTGACAACTTTCTCCAAGCTTTCTCTTTAATGTGTCTTCAATCTAAACCTCTAAGTCACACACACAACCTAGCAATGAAGTGTTGCAAACATGTATGAGATGGCTCCAATGGATGTAGATCTTGACTCTTACTTGAAGGTGATAGATCTTGAATGAAATGCTAGCTTGAATCATGAAACCTTATCATCATAATTGTTAGGTAAAAAACAAAAAATGATGCATAAAGGATGCTTGAATGTTGCTCTAAAATGCTTGATAATCTACCATTAAATGCTCTTGTGAATGTTTGAATGCTTTTGTGAACTCAAATTTGATATATGCATGAATACATGAATGCTTGGGGTGAAAATGATTAAAAAAACTTGTATTTTTACTTAATTATGCAAGAATTCCCTAAATTACAACACTAGAAGACGACATCAGATCTAGGAGGATAAAATCCCGCCAAAATTTTATATTAATTTTAATTTTGAGCCAAATGGGACTCATTCGCCCAAGGTGGAAAATGAGTCCATTTAGGCATAATTTTTTGGGACAATTTTTAAAAGTGCTTAGAAATGTGAAAAACTAGGTTTAGGACCCAAAAACCTAGGTGGGACTCATTCGCCCAAGGTGGTGAATGAGTCCTAGATCACTAAATATGGGCTAGTCAACCTGAAAACACCTTAACTATGATTGGTTATTGATTTACGTCGGGATCATCCTTGAAAAGATGCATTAAATGAGGCTTGTAGATGTAAAATAAGGCCAATTATACCATATGAAAGCCCAATTATTAATGAAAACCTTAGGAAAGTTTGAAATTTTGTTACAAAACTTCAAATAAGGCATGATTAAGGTATTGTAAGAGAGGGAGACCAACCATGTCAAAGCTTTGGGTCATGGAGAGCCAAGAGCGAAGGGATGCCCTAACTTACCTCACTCTAAAGGGGTGTTTCAAATAGAGATCGAGAATGATGGGGACTATAAAGTACTTTTATCACCCTTCAGACCCAAAATCCAAGTTTAGACTAGGCGAGCTATTTTTTGGAGTTGGTACTACACCTTAGACAACTCCATATTCAAGGATGGTAGCATAGTTTTGATATGATAGTGCGACATGTTGGCATCTCTCAAGCATACTAGCATTTGTACAGCCAAAAAATAAGAAGTACAATATAAACTACCAAAAGACGAACTAATATCCTAGCTAGTTATTCTTAAACAAACAAAATAGAATGATAAGATACGAAAAGTACAAATTAAGATGGTAAAGTAGATAGATAAAAGCTAGGGTGGTGAAGATGATCTCAGCAATGTCCTATTTTTCCAGCTAGCTCCAAATGCACATTCACCTATACACAAGAAAGAAGGGAAATGGTTGTGGCTATATAGGGGTCTACCTCAATCAGACCCCTGTTTTGGTGTTTCGACCTCCATGGACACCCAAATAGCAATGAAGTAGAAATATGTGATAAAGAAGTAAAGAAAGTAGAAATTGAAATAAACACTAAAAAACACTATAATGATGACCAACCAAATCACAAAGGAGGGGAGAAAAATGTTACACTCTCCAACCAAAATCTCACTAGCCAATGGAGGAGAAAGCAAACTTGGCAAGCTCACCACATCCTCAACTGTGATGAAGGGAGGTTGAAGATCGCAAGACTCCAAGCCCATGCCACTAAGGCTTGCTTCACACTTTCTATGTGGAGTTGATGGAATGTTGCTATTGCAATGGAGTATTGAAGTGCTAGAAATGCTTGATATTTGCAAGAGGATGTGAAAAAAGATGGATTGAATTGCTAGAGAGTGAAAAAAAAGATGAGCTGAATGAAGAATGGATGAATTTGAAGGAAGAATGAGAAATAATAAGGCTTTTTCGGGTCTGTTGGTTGAAGAGGGATGTTACAATTCATCCCCAATTAGGATTGTAATGTTTCTACCAACTTTAGATGTAGGAATCTGTTACGGACTACAATGCACCATACGTACATCCCCAAGAAATATTCTCTCACCAACACAAAATACATATGCCAAGTGGAAGGAAGGTAGTTGGGTGATGTGAAATTTTTCCTTTGGATTTCATTTTCTGAGTTGAAGGTGTGCGAAAGGGGAATTTGTGTAAAGGGGGAAAATTCACTCCTATATATTTTTCCCTCACTTTAGCAAGCATGAGTACTGATGAGTGCTTTGGTAAAGTAGACCGAAGAGTTAGTAGGGTTAGAAATTTATACCTAAACCATCGATGAAGTAGACCATGATCTAGTGAGCTCGAAAGTGCAAGATAGAACAAAAGACTCCATAGCCCCACAAAAATATGAAGCTACACAAAGTACACCAAAGGTCCTTAGACCAACGATGGAAAATTCTTGTTGGATGAAAGCATCTTACAAGATCGTAGACCTACAAGGAGGCAGACCCCAAGATTTCTCACATGAAGGAAGCCCCATGAAGTATGTGCCTTATAGGCTCATAGACCTACAAGAAAGTATCCCCCAAGATCTCTTACATGAAGGAAACCCATATGAAAGCACCTTGTAGGCCCGTAGACATGCAAGGAGGTGGCCCCCAAGATCTCTTTCAAGGAGGAAACCCAAAGGACAGGACTCCACAAAGTTGAATTGGAAAGAGGCTTTATAGACACACCTACAAAGAGAAATGTTTACCCATAGATAAAGCATGTTGAAAAAAAAGTGGCCATGTAGGCATACAAGTGGACAATCACACATGACATCAACAAATTGAAAGGCTTTTGAAGGGGTCCCTTGGGAACCGAACATGAAGAAGGGGTCCACTCAAGGGATGCATTATTTGGAAATGAAAAAGAGATCAATTCATCATCAAGGAATCCTTTCAAAAGATGTTAACTTCATCAAGGAATTTGAAAGGAAGAAAATTTTCGCTTGTGAGGGGAAGGTCAAAGATGCTTCCACCTTAGAGGAAAGTTCTCAAGTTCTTTCTTTACGAACTCATGATGAAGGAAACGTGTTCAATTAGGGATCCAAGTCAAGGATGTGATTCTTGAAAAAGTTTACCAATATTCTCAAGAAAAGATTCATTGGCAACGAATGTGTTTTTTGAAAATCGGAGTATCATAAAAATGGCGTTGTCACGCATGAGAGGGACAACTTAAGAAAAGAAGAGAAATAGATAAGCAAAGAGAAAGAGAGAAGTAGTCACAATCAAAGGACATATGGGGATCTGGTTTCACAGGGTCATATTTTCTCATGCATTTATAAATAATAGGTACACTAGTACAAAAACAACAATATATGACTAAATAAACTACTAAAAATTGCATATAAATGACTAATTTTAGTCACATGGCCATTAGTAGTTTATTCTGATCATTTATAACATGACCACATTTATGACTAAACTATTTAATGTCAGAAGAGGATTCACTCTGAGAGGGGGGTGAATCAGAGTGGAATAATTTTAACTTTTGACTTTGAAAGCACAATGAAAATTTTACTAATTTTAACCCAATGTGGCAGATTTGTTTATGCAAGTGAACATTAACACTTTAGATAAAATTGACATGAAACTTGACTAACATTTACAACCCATAATAAAACCATCATATGATATTGTTCAATCAAAGATTTATGAACAATCTTGTTGTGCTTTATGAAAAAAACTATAAAACTTCACAAAATGTAACTTTGACTTGCTTTTGAAAAACTTTTGAGCATTCATATAATGAACACAAAATGAAGATGTAAATTCACTTAATGAAAGACTTTTTGCATCAGATTTGCACAATCTAAATTTGCATGACAGACTTGAACAAATTGACATTAATCTTTTGAACAACCTTAAAGTATTAGAGAATTGACCAACTGAATGAGCACACTAACAAGAAACTAAATGAGAGACAAAAATACATCACATAACACAAATATTTCCTGAGTGGAAAAACCCTCATGGGGTATAAATAAACCACTCGCTAAAATTTCCCTTTTATTAATCAAAGAGCACCAACTCTGTAACAATGGTGGAGCACCAACTTAACACATTTTCTGAAGCACCAACTTCATATGAGCACCAACCCCTCAATTTACAAAGTCACTGTCTAAATTATGCATACAAAAATGACCTTACAATTGCATTTACATTTGTAGTTTCAAAATCAGAACTGAATACATAAGTATAAAATATATTCAAAGATTCCAATTAAACAATGTACTTATTGCAATAGTACAAGAAATAGTCACTCTCACTCAAATTTGAATATGATTCTCTATTTTAGAAACCAGAGATAATACACAATAAAACCCTCTTTTTATTACTTTTTCAAAACATCAAATATATCTATGTAAAAACCTTCAACAACACTCTGTTCAAAATTAAATATTTTCTCTTTTTTTCATCAACAAGTCATGGCTTTTGTCATGCATTTATACAAAGAGCATAAAACAGTTATCCTTTTCAAAAACCCATATCCACAATAACAAGGGTTCTATTAAACTGGTAAAAAATGTATTTAAATCATGATACCGATAAAGGGTTTGAGCAATAATCACTAACATTTTGATGAAAAAACACTAAAGATTAGAAAAACCCTTGAGTATAAACTCGGGTTACCAAACTGAAACTAAATCTTCAACCTATCTTAAACACAAAATGGTTAAGATTTAAACTAACACAATGTCTTGTGAAATGAAAACCAAATACCTGCCATGGTGGCCAAAACATTACTAAAAAATTGAGTAAACACTTCATAACTGTCTCATTATAGCTCTTCCAACTTTCAGCTTGAAAAGGGCCCACCAAAGAAACCGTCAACCTCCAAAATTAAACATACCAAAAAACCAACTTGAATTACCATCATTACCAAGCTTGAACTATATCTGAAAATGCACCATGGCAACTAGGGTATGTTGAGCTTGTAAAAATGAAACATTTATTTTTCGCTATTTTTCACTTTACACCGAATCCCAAAACAAAAACACATAGCCATTTGAAATCCAAGCTTCATAATGAACTATCTGCTATCCATGTTGACTTTACTCAACATAACCATTTTTGAAGTCCACAAACAACATTACTATAAACATCAAATGATAGTTGTCAAAGATTCAAAATACTGACACCATAATGAAGCCAACGAATATTTCAACTCTGCCTACTCACAATCCACATGAGTAAATATTCATACCAAGATAGAAAACACATGTGACTTTAATCAAAGTCCTTTCTATTGTAAATGATGTGAAGTACCCATTGCCAAAGAGTCATGTAAATAAAAACCAAAAGCCCAGGTTGATAACCACACGCAAAGTGAAGACCAAAGTCTTCAAGATTACCTTCAAAAGCATAATGTCGACCCCCTTAAAGAGTAAACACATTGTTTCCAAAAGATAATGCCTTGTGATTTTTCATTATTTCCACAAATCACTTTTCAACCATTTAACAAAAAGAACATTGTTTCCACAAAATGATGTATTGTCACTTTTCAAAGTGACTACATTATTTCACAAATCTCCTATTGGTCTTAAAGCCAAATAAATCAACCATTATAAGATCTGAAAACATTATCAATGATGCCAACCAAATGAAGACTAAACACTATAAAGTGTAACATCAAAGTGCAAGATGATGTAAAGTGAAGCCCAAGCACAAGAATGTGCTAAGTGATGCAAAAACAAAATATACCACCTGATTCGACACATAAACTGAGTCATAGAATTTTTCCAATGATATTCCATGAAGCCAAGAAGATATACATCTATAGTAATAGAATGAAAACATATAAATTTAAGACAAGATATACCTTCATACTGCAATGCCTTAACTTGTATGAGCCATGTCAAAAACTAAAGACCATGAAATATCTATCTACACATAAAGCTCTAAACATCAGTAACACAATCATAATAAAGCTGCAAATCTGACTGAGATACTGAGAATGCCAAGCCATCATAATGTAAACAATAATGCCACTGATAGTCAATCACCAAGATGCCAATCTGAATCGAAATTTTACATACCCTCTCAAATCTATCTACTGCACATGAAACCCAAAGCATCAGTACACAATAAACTAAACTGAACAATAACCAACACAATGTTGCCCATGAATAAGTACTGAATACCAAAACCAACTGGGACCATCTGAATGTAGACCAATACCATAGCAATCACCAAGATAACCAGAATATCTGAATATGCCAAGATTTTACATCAAGGACAACCAAAGACAATTGAGAATTCAACATTTTAGTCATTTATCTAGTCATTGATTTAGTCATTGATTTTGTAATTGATTTGGTCATTGATTTAGTCATTGATTTGGTCATTGATTTAGTCATCAATTTAGTCATTGATTGTTGTTAACTGGTCATATATTTAGTCATTGATTGTTGTTGAGTGGTCATTTATTTAGTCATGGTAGTCATTTATTTAGTTATTATAGTCACTTATGTAGTCATGGTTTAGTCATTTATTTAGTCATGGTTTAGTCATCTATTTAGTCATGTTAATCATTTATTTAGTCATTTATGAGCTAATATTTTTAGATGTATAGGTAAACTCATATGTTTGGAGAACACCAAGAGAAAATTTTGTTGTGATTGAAAGATATAAAAATTTAAAGCTCTTATGTTATTAAAACTTCAACAAATTTGGGATTGAAACAACATTGGAAAATAATTCACTGTATATTCAAAATGTATATAAAATATGTTACAAAGAATTCCATATATAGAGTTTTGAATACAAAATCTCTGGAAATATGCAAACTATCAATTTATTAAACTTTTCAAATTGAAAAAAACTAAAACTAAAGTTAAAAATCCATTGGTGTGAATGCATGTCTTTAGTGATGCCACTATTACACATAGGATGGGTTATAAATGCATCTATTAAGGCACACAATGGTTTTACATTTCCTCCTTGCTCTATACCTATCCACAATAAAAAAATAAACATATTACTAGGTAGCATAAACAACAAATATCTTAAAAGAAAATACCCATAAGCATTAGAGTAAGTCTAATAAATAAAAATACATAGAATTAATAATATTGCAAAAGAAATGAATTTGAAAAATAATTTATTTTAGAGTAATATCTTAAATATTACTAGCTTATCGGAGTAATATCTCCTTGCTCTGTACTTGTCCACAATCAAACATATTACTAGGTAGCACTAAAAAATGAATATCTTAAAAGCAGATACCCACAAGCATTAGAGTAATTCTAATAAATAATAATGCATAGAATTAATGATATTGCAAAAGAAATGCATTTGCAAAAGAATCAATTTCAAAGTAATATCTTAAATATATTACTAGCGATATTTTACATAATATTGAAATAAGCAATAATCCATGATAACTATGGTTAACATATATGAAATAAAATCTAGATTGAATACATTCTTAAGCTATTGAAATTACTTTTGTGTAATAACATTCTTCTAATTATTCCTTAATCCATCATATGGATAGCATATAAATAAATTAAGAACTAAAACTTTCGACACTAGTGGGTTTCACATTAATGATCTTTGATTGAATATGGAAAAACATATATTAATCTAATTCTTTATTGAATGTAAGTTAGAGGTAGATTATAACATTTGCATAACAATACTAGATGTATATATAGTTAATCTAGATGAATCTACTACTTGATCACTTATCCATGTTTATGATAAAATGTAAACTAAATCTTTTCTAACAAGAGATTGCCTCATTAACGTTAATTATCCTAAATGAATTTCTAATAAATAATGCCCTTGAGAAAATAATTATGTCAATGTAAAGGGCATAACTAAGATTTAATACAATTGTAACAATGACAACTACTTATTATATATATATATATATATATATGTAAATCTAAGAGATATGTATTAAAAATATGTTAACATAATTGGAACCCTTTCGAAAATCAAGAAAATAATAAGGAGTATTAATCATAATACTCATCTCCAAAATTCGTCATTTTATTTTACGAATCAATAGTTTTCCATTCCACTTCTTGCTACATAGATAAGAATAATATATTATCTTATAATCCCTTAAGATTGTTTTTATTTTTCATTGCTTCAGATATAACCTAGTCAATATAAAAGTAGAGCATAATTCAATTGAAAGGAGATTACACAACCTCTATTTTTAACTACTTCGTCGAATCAAAAAAGAAATAATGGATAGGCAATACCTTTTATAAAATCATACCTCCGAATATACATAGAACTCATCACAAGCTCCATCAGATAGTCCTCCAACTTTAATCTCTACTCTAAAATATGATCTACATCCCATACCATGGTGCATGTTTGATCTTCCTAAGCTGGATCTTCAACTGTTCCAGTCTATTGATCATCCTCTTTGCATCTATTCCAAAAGCCATTCCAAACTGATCAATAGGAAGGCAATCTCGAGCTTGCGATTGAAGCTAAAGCTCATATTTTGAATAGATTTCTTTTTCATTGCATCAAAATTCTTTCGAGGAGAAACATGTATATCATAGAAGTCTAATCCTTCCTCAACCTATTCTCAAAGTCTTTCACAAGAATATAGTCTCTATTCATCTTAGAGAAACAATCAATACATGAAGCTATGGAGAACCAAGTAGCATGATATAATGATTTTACAAATAAAGATAAATGGAAATTAAGGCCATACCCTGGGGTGTTTCCATGAGTTTTTAAGAGTCCTATAAAGAGCCTACTCAACACCAAGATTCTGAAGAGTTGATGCTAGGAATTTTGCAAGATTTGTAAGACTCCCAGCATGTGAGATAAGTCTATCTCCTACCATTTCACCAATCAAAGATGCAACATTTGGAAGGATAAATACCTCGATGGGTGGGCCGATCCCTACATGCCTGCCTCTCTCCATCCTTGTTGTTATGGGGGGCTATGGTTCTAGGGGGGCATATCCATTTCCCATGCATCCAATGATCCTCCCTACATACCTACCATTCATTCTCAATGTTTTTGATGCATTCCTGAATAAGGCTTCGACGAGGGTTTTAGAGTTTGTTTATTAAAATGAAAATCATGACCAAATCTTTCCCGTCCATTATGCCCACCCATTAGGGTATTTGCATGCTAAAAAAACATTCAAAATGGAATCCAAATTCAATAAATTACAATATATAAATCTCATTTTTTTATACAATAGATATTATTAAATATATTATAACATTATAATATTATATAATATTATTTTATATATTATTATAATATTATATAATATAATATAATATTATATTATATTATATTATATTATATTTATTATATTATATTGAAATATTATATTATATTATATTATTATATAATATTAAATACATTGAAATGAAAGTGTTTGCAAGATAGCCCTTAAAATGCAATTGGATTATTTAAATCATATTTTATTAGTGAAATTGACCACAACTGCTCTTTGATACATTTTACATGCTAACACAATAGGAAAATCAAATTGGCTTAAAATCATAGTTAAAAACATTAATGATTCATTAACATAATGAGTGATAAAAGTTAAAGAATGTAAATGTTAAATTTTTTTATAAAATATGTGAAGGCCTTAAGACTACACCGAGAGGCAATGCCTTCCATGCAATAGGTATTTTTGGTGCACCAAGAAACCTAGATAGCCAAATGGCCCGCTTAGGTAGGGGTTCCATGAGGAGGCTAAGCTCTATGGATTATGATCAAATTCGAAAGAAAAAAGAATAGAGGAGTAATAGTCATTTATTTAGTCATTTTTATTTGTCTGATCAATTATTTAGTTGTGATTCTATCAGATGGACAAATTAGTTATTTATTTAGTCATTTATACTTTTGAATTGCAAAAAAAAGTAGAATTTAGTCATTTTTAGTCATATGACTAAAAAATTTAGTCACATAGTCATTTATTTGCCAAATTCTACTAGTGGTAACCATGGTGCAAGGAAAAAGATCATCAATCCCCAACTAGATCAGGAGCAGTGCATGGAAAAAAAAATTAAATTTTTTTTTTGGGTCAACATGGAAGGGAAACCTAAACTCCTCCAACAATTTGCATCATCCTCAATTTGCCAAAAATCAAACACAAACATGGAAGAATGATGACACAAATAAAAGAAGGTTTACGACACAAAAATCACTCCTATATCCAAGCACCAACAAGCGTGACAAGGTTCATCCAAGAACACGTAGCACAAGTAAAGGGGAACACACTACAACATGCACACACACCTAATCTAAAGATAAAGAATAGGCCCACCCCTAACACTCATCGACCAAGAGGTTGTTTTCTTCCCACTGTAGATCATCATTAGGGGAAGGAGGATGAGTTTGCAATGGTAGAATATTAAGGGGAGGTGCTTTTGACCCTCCCGCAACAAGGGCCAAGGAAGAAGCCTCTGCAAAGTCTTCTCCATCGGGCTCTTGTGGAGCTATGGTCAATAACTTTTTAAAGATCATTAACAAGGCCGAAACGTCATCCAGAGATAAATATGCACTTTACAAGAGTTCCATGTCATACCTCAATAGACGGAGAGGACTAGGCTTGAGATTCATTGCTTGGCTCACCGAGTGATTCGGGAGCGGTGACAAACTCAGGGGAAGTCAAAGCTAGCTTTGTCACTAGGACAAAACAAGCTAGCATGAGACCACCTTTCGGAGAAGGTGGGCTCCTCTTACACCCTCCATTTCTAGAAGGACCAACCTCTACTTTCAGCTTCATCGAGAGATGGGAACTCCCCACAAAAAAGGTGAGAGGTGTAGAAGGAGAGGAGGAGAAAAATGCGGTAGACACCACCAAGGTATTCAACATGTCTATGGGTTTTGGGAAAGGCAGAATGTTTGGAAGGGACATCAACAAGGGCGGCTCTACCAAAGGAGTGATGAAAACCTACACCATTTTGGGGTCAGGCACATTCGTACTCACAGTGGAATCCGGAAGCAAGACTGAGCTAGGTCGAATGGAAGTAGAGGGGAGAAGAAAGGAAGACACACTAGAGAAGGCCCTAAAGCAGGGGTGGTCATTTCCTCTTCCTTTCTCTGTAAAGCGGCTTCCTCAACCCTCAAATCCTTTCATCGACACTTGCACTTATGAACAAGTTGGTTGTTGTGACTCTTTAAGCTACAGGTTGGGAGCTACAAAGGAATGGGAGACTCGTACTTAGCCATGGGTGTGTCCACTATAGCCATTTTTGGTAGATGGATAGGTCACTGAATGGGAGTAGGAGGAGCAGGTTAAGAAAAAATGGGGGGAGTCAGCTCTAGTGTCTCAGTAGCAGGCCTCTTCTCATTTATTACTATTGGAGAAAAAGTAGTAGGAGGCCATGAAGGCTTAGGCAAAGAGGATTCCCCACAGGGACCTTTTCTCTTGCCATATAGGTAGTACCAACTGAAAGGAAAAGTAGAGGTACGGAATATGCTTTCCCAATGATAAAACCTCAAAGGAGAAGTACAAAGACCAATTTTTAAACTTCTAAGATGAACAAACTCAGCATAACAGGAAACCAAAAAAACACAAACACAGAGATAACACTAGATTTACATGGGAAAAACCCTTTTGGGAAAAAACCCACCACACCAAGAGACATTTTGTATTATAGTAGACAAAATTACATGCAAAGCTCACAGTCCTCACTCTCTAATAGTTATCTCACAATAGTAGACTTGAGATTTCATGCACTCACTATTACAATGCTTTTTCTACATACAATGAATACAAACTCACCACACTTAGACCTTCAATTGTTCACCTTTTCTATCAGCTATTAAAAAGTCTCTTATCCAAAAACCAATTAGGGCACATTTAATCTACATCCTTCACTAAAACACCAAATCAATCTCGGATCAGATCGCCCTACAATCGTGCATTGGGCCACCCCCAACATTAAATTTTGTTGCAGAGAAATTACTAATTCTAGGCTCTACCAACTGTCCAAATCCGATCTCATATTAATTACATGAAGCATCGCTTTCCACCAAACAGGCTTCTAGCCAATTAATGTTCTTTTGCAATAGTGATGCAAAAACATCCAATGAAAATGTGCCATGTGTTGATATGCCATTCATCCACTGCTTGACCGAAAAAGGATTGGTCAACTACCCCGAAGCTCCAAATACCATGCTACCGCTCACCGACCATCACCGTAGCTGGGCCCACTGAGACACGTGCCCACTACTCATGGAGTTCCAAAGCATCAAGGAGGGAATCTCCAATATTCCCTTGAGCCTGCCTGGAACTGGCTTTCGATGCTGACATGCATCTAGCAGCCTCGGGCTCTGCTTAGAACACACTCAGGTCCCACCAAGCTACGTGTAAGCCGCTTGAGCTCTTTCGGGGCATCTCAAAAGGCATCCGCAATATTCCATGACCTTTCTCCAAAATGCCGATAAGTGTCCACGACCTAGAAACACTATGCATAAAGCAACTTAGGACCCACCATCCTTCCATTGCGAACACTACTTAACTCACTACCACGCGTTCAATGCACAAGCAATTCCACTCGGCTAAAAGGTTCTCAATAGTACTTGCCTTAGGATGGTGCAGAAGCAACTAGCATCATCGGATGAAACCGATCACAGCCATTGATGCAAGTCATCGACACATCAGTGACACACAACATTGCCTCCCGCCGATGAGTGACCGATCCACCACTGAATCCAAGGCCATCCAACATTCCACAAATCCCACGCCCATTGGCCCATCATTGTAACACCCATTGGAGTCTCGATGACTAGACAAGGTCTCAGTGACTAGAGACCAAGATGACCACATGAGAACTCTGCAGTATAGCGATAAAGGCATAAATTCATCAAGCCTTTAACAAAGGTCCAAGCTAGTAGATTGCGGCACATTTTCGAACAAGCTCCCACTCGACAAAGACTTACTGGCTTCCTCCAGACTTTGAATTTATTGACAGTCATAGGCCCCAAGGCCCATCGAACTTGCACACCATTTGAACTTCTTTGTGTTCACTGGCTTTGTTAATGCATCAACAACATTCTTCAGTGTATCCACCTTCTCTAAAGAAACCTTTCCATCCTCCACCATATTTCTCATGAAGTGATACTGCACATCGATATGTTTCATCTTGGCATGGAAAGTTGGATTCTTTGCCAAACAAATGGCACTTTGACTATCACAGCAAATAGTGATTTTCCCTACATAAAAACCAATATCAGAACACAAATGACTAAGCCAAAAAACTTATTTGCAGGTGTGTGTCTCTGCCATGTATTCTGCCTCAGTAGTGGACAAAGTGACTACAGCCTGTCGCTTTCTCATCCAAATGATTGCACCACCATTTAACATGAAATTATATCCACTGGTGGATCTTTTGTTGTCAATGTCCCATTCCCAATCAGAGTCCACATACCCATGAATTTTGAAAGTCCTCTGTGAACCAACCAAATTTCCATGGTAACACAAAGCATATTCCAAAGTACCCCTTAGATATCTAAACACTCTTTTCACAACATCCCAATGTGTCCTTCCTAGATTCTCCATAAATCGGCTAACTACTCCCATTGCTTGGGCAATGTCTGGCCTTGTACAGACCATTGCATACATTAAAATTTTGATAGCACTCTCATAAGGCACCCTAGTCATGTCCTCCATCTCAGTAGATGATTTTCGACAATCTTCAATAGATAGATTTGTTCCCTGCAAAACTAGAACAACTAACTGCTTGCAATCATTCATACCAAATCTCTCCAAAACAGTGTTTACATACTTAATCTGACTGACCCAAAGTTTTTTGTTCATTCTATCCCTGGTAATTTCCATCACCAGAATATACCTTGTTGCACCCAGATCTTTCATTTCGAACTTTGCAGACAACTGAGATTTAAGATCAAAAATAATAGTCTTACTATTTCCTATGAACAACATATCATCCACGTACAAAGTAATAATAAGCACATGATCATTTTTAGATTTATAATACACACAATGATTAGATTTTGATCTCACAAATCCCATTGACAACATAAAGGTGTCAAACTTTTGGTACCACATTCTAGGTGATTGTTTCAAACCATACATAGATTTTTTTTAATTTTCAGACTAGGTTTTCTTTACCTTTTTCAATGAAGTTCTTAGGCCAAGACATATAAATTTCTTCTTCCAGCTCCATGGAGAAATGTTGTTTTCACATCCATCTGTTCGATTTATAAGTCATACACTACTACAAGTGACAACAGAAATTTAATAGAAGTCAGTTTAGCTACATGGGAAAAAATTTCTCCATAATCAATTCCCTCAACCTGGGAATACCCCTTTGCAACCAACCTCACTTTATACTTTTCAGCACTACCCTCTAGACCAGTCTTCATCTTAAATACCCATTTACAGCCAACAGGATTTCACCCTTCAGGCAAAGGTACCAAATCCTAGGTTTCATTCTTTTTCAATGATTCCATTTCTTCATTCATGGATTCCAACCAGGAATTTGAATCAGGCATATTAATTGCCTCCTTAACAGTCCTAGGCTCATCAGTGCTAGTAATTAAAGCATAGGAATAGTTTGAATTCAGTATAGAGAAACCATACCTATCAAGTTGTCATTTTTCACGTGTAGACCTTCTCACTAGCTGAGGTTGTGGTTCTTCATCTTTAGAACTCTTAGAGCCGCTAGAGCTCTCCTTAGTTTCAAGTACACCATGCAATTCCTCTTTTTCTGGAGTTTGAGGAATCTCAACTACATCATTCTTCTTTTATGTCTCTAACTATGGATCAGCTATAGAAGGTTTCAGTTCACCAAATATTACACTTCTGCTATACAAAACCTTCTTAGTAACAAGATTCCAAAGCTTGTATCCTTTCACACCAAAACCATAGCCAATGAAGATACATTTAACATCCTTCTTCTCCAAATTAGATCTTTTCTCATTTGGCACATAAGCATATGCCTCACAACCAAAGATGTGAACATGTCTCAGAGAGGGATTCTTACCAGACCACGCTACCAAAAGTATCTTATCAACAAGAGTAGAGCAAGGAGAACGATTTACCAAGTAACATGTTGTAGCCACAACCTCAGCCCAGAACTTCTACTCCAAACCAACACTACTCAACATACTCCTTGCCTTTTCCATCAACATCCTATTCAACCTTTCAACAACTCCATTCTATTGTGGAGTATAAGGTGTAGTTTTATGCCTTTTAATCCCATGGTCTTTGCAGTATCTTTCAAAATTTGCAGAAAAAAAATCACCACCATTATCCATCCTCGAACATTTGATTTTCCTTCCAGTCTATTTTTCTACCAAAGTTTTAAATTCTTTAAACCGACTGAACACTTTTGATTTACTTTTAAGGAACTATACAAATGCCCTTCTTGAAATATCATCAATAAAAGAAACATAATATCTATCCTTCGATAATGAAGGAGCATTCACTAGACCAAATGCATCAAAATGAAAATAATCCAGTACACCAGAAGATTTATGAGGACTCGAATAAAATGAAACACGATGTTGCTTTCCATAAATGTAGTGTTCACAGAAATCAAACTCAAGATTACAATCAACAAGCCCTTCAACAAGATTTTTATTTTTCAATGTTCTTAAACCCTTATCACCTATGTGACCAAGTCTATGATGCCACAAAATGGTCTTCTCTACTTGGAGTTTCACCTCTAATGCATTTGCATCCAGAGAAGTGTCTTTCTCCTTCTCTTCACGAGTAGATTTTCTTGACTTCATAGAGACGTTACATTGAACAGGACATGCATCCAGCTTGTACAGAGTGCCAGTATGTACACCTTTAGCCAAGACCATAGAACCTCTATGCATCTTACATCCTTTACTCAAGAAAGAATTTTCCACACCAGCATCATTAAGCTTACTGATAGAAAGTAAGTTATGAGCCAAACCTGGTATGTGTAGTACATCACCATTCCCTTTGATTCTTCCATCAAGGAATTGTATTTTGACTCTTCCTTGACCAACACCTCTAGTGTTGAGTCACTTGCTAGGTACACCTTTCCACCATCATACTTTTCATACTTAGTTAACCATTCTGTATGAGACATCATTTGGAAAGATGCACTTGAGTCAATCAACCAGACATCATTTGATGCCTGAGTCGCCAAGGCTGCAATCAAGGCATCTGCATCACTCTGAGAATCAATGTCTGAAGAGTTATTATTATTCTTCTTCTTCTCCTTACAATCCTTTTGGATATGACCAGGCTACCCACAGTTTCATCATTTCACCTTGGACTTTTTACCAGGAGACTTTGATCTCCCTTCAGATTTGGATTTAGACTTCTTATCTTTCTTCTTGTCTCTCTCCTTAGGTCTACCCCAAATAGCAAGGGCCTCTTTGGCCATCTCTAAAGACTTCCTTCGCATTTCTTTTGACAATAGCGAAGAAACCACATCTTCCATCTTGAAATTAGTAGTCGTACTTCCAATAGCCATTACCAAATGGTCCCATGTGTCAGGTAAGGAACATAACAGGAGCATGCAATGATCCTCCTCTATCTTCACACCCACAAATTCCAACTGAGAAACACTCATATTAAACGAGTTCAGATGGTCTGCAATAGATGCACCTTCTTCCATCTTCAAGGAGTACAACTTATTCCTCAAGAATAACTTACTCACTAGAGACTTTCTCTGATAACTATCACCAAGCTTCTTCCATAATGAAGCTGCAATCTTCTCCTCATGGATGTTCAGGAGTACAAAATCGGCTAGACAAAGTCTTATCAGACCTCTCGCTTTTCTATCTACGAGGTCCCATTATTCTTGCTTCATGGTTTGTGGCATAGTTGCAAACACAGTAATCTAGAGGTCTCTATCCACTAACAGGTCTTCCATTTTGAGTTTCCACAACTCAAAGTTGTTGCCATTGAATTTTTCAATTTCTACTCTACCTGATGTACTCACCATCTCAAACAAAACTTGGTTCTAACTTTACAAAACTCCCACTGGAACAAAATTAGCACAAAAAAAAGACCTACTAACAAGGATAACACAACTGGCTAGGCTCTGATACGACTTGAAAGGAAAAGAAGAGGTGTGGAATACAATTTCCCATCGCTAATTTAACCTTAGAGGAGAAGTGCAAAGATCAAATTTTTAACTTCTAAGATGAACAAACTCAGCATAATAGGAAACTAGAAAAACAAAAACACAAAGATAACACCAGATTTACGTGGGAAAAACCCTTTCGGGAAAAAACCCACCACACCAAGAGAAGACACTTTGTATTACAATAGAAAAAATTACATAAAAATCTCACAGTCCTCACTCTTTGATAGTTAGCTCACAACAACAAATTTGAGTTCTCATGCACTCACTATTACTATGCTTTTTCTACATGCAATGAATACAAACTCACCACACTTAGACGTTCGATTGTTCACATTTTCTATTGGCTGTTACAAATTCTCTTATCCAACAACCAATTAAGGTGAATTTAATCTACATCCTTCACCGACACAACAAATCAATATTGGATCAGATCGCCCTATAATCGTGCATCGGACCACCCCCAGCATTAAATTTTGTTGCAAATAAATTACTAATTCTAGGCTCTGCCAGCTACCCAAATCCAATCTCATATTAATTGCATGAAGCGTCGCTTTCCACCAAATAGGCTTTCGGCCAATTAATGTTGTTTTGCAACGATGATGCAAAAACAACCAATGAAAATGTGCCATGTGTTGATATGCCATTCATCTGCCACTTGACCAAAAAAGGATTGGTCAACTATCCCTAGGCTCCAAATACCACGCTACAGCTCACCGACCATCATAGTAGCCGGGCCCATCGAGACATGCGTCCACCGCTCGTGGAGTTTCAGATAATCAAGGAGGGAATCTCCAATATTCCCTTGAGCCCACCCGAAATTGGATTCTGATGCTGACACGTGTCTAGTACCCTTGCACTCTGCTTAGAACACACTTGGGTCCCACCAAGCTGCGTGTAAGTCACTTGAGCTCTTTCAGGGCATCTCAAAAGGCATCCACAATATTCCATGGCCTTTCTCTGAAATGTCGACAAGTGTTCGCGGCCCGAAAACACTGTGCATAAAGCAACTTGGGACCCACCATCCTTCCACTGTGAACACCGCTTAACTCACTACCATGCATCGAATGCACAAGAAATTTCGCTCAGCTAAAAGGCTCCCAACGGTACTTGCCTTAAGATGGCACGGAATGCAACCAACACCATCAGATGAAACCAATAACAACCATTGATGCAAGTCATCGACACATCGACGAGGCACAACATTGCCTCCCGCTGATGAGCAGCCGATCTACCAATGAAGCCAAGGCCAACCAACATTCTGCTAACCCCATACCTATCGGCCCATTGTTGTAACACCCGTTGGAGTCTTGCCAACCAAACAAGGTCTCAGCGACCAGAGACCAAGATGACCGCATGAGAACTTTCTGGTATAGCGATAAAGATATAAATTCGTCAAGTCTTTAATAGAGGTCTAAGCTAGTAAATTGAGGTAGATCTTCCAACACCAAGGTCCACGTGGTTTGGTAGGAAGATTTGATATTCAAACTTTGGGTTTTTTCCAAGCTGATATCATTGAACTCAAAGGATAAAAACCAGACATATTCATCCAAAACTCTTCTTTAGAAAGAGGAGTGGGAGAGCCATCATGAGGATGGGCTAGCTTCTCTTTTCCCTTTCAAGAAGAAGAGGTAGCTTGCTACTACATCATTGGAAGGATCAAATTCGGCTTTCCCTTGCCCCCAATCTTATACTTCACATAACTCTTATAAAGTAGGCTCATTTTTGGAGGAAGCATACCAATCAGGGTAGGCCAAAAGTGATCCATTGAATGTCCCCCACGGGATACTAGAGGTTGGTACCTAGTGTCATGCACTATGTGCACAACACCTTCATGGGAGAAATTTAAAAATTTATGAATGATGGATGTGATTCCATTCATGGAAGCTAGCCAAGGTATGCCTAGCTTCACTTTGAATAAATCTGACTTCAGAATGACATCTAAGACTATGTTTACAGCCCTAGGCCCAACTAGGATGGACAGAGTTATCAAATCGTAAGGTTTAAGAGCAAGGCCATCATGTGTACGAATGATGGAGTTTGTTTCTTCATACTCCTTTTGTAATAAATTCATCCACAATGTCCCCTCTATAAAGACATTCACTCGGCTCGCAGGGTCAACTAGGACCCCTATCACAATGTTCCCATTGAGGCAAGTGGGAATGTAAAGGGGAGATGGCTTGTTGTTCAAGGGAATATCCTACAGTGTGAATATCACATCTGGTGAGCCAGTCATAGGTTGTGTAGTAGAATTAATTATAACCATGTTAGCATACACCTCGAGCTGAGTGATAGAATCAGAGGGATCGATTATCATGTTCATAGAATACGACAAAAATGGGTCCCTGTATATTTTCAACTCACTATTCACTTTCCCTGCTAATTTGTTTGCATTTTTTTTTCCATCGAGCTGAATAGCATCATCCTCAATCTGATCCTGAATCTCATGATGTAGGTGCATACAACGTTTGATATCATGTCTATTAAGTCAAAGGTATTCACATCATACCAACTAGGGTAAGGTTCTTTGAGAGGCTTAGGGTTCCCCAAGGTTATGATCTTATCCTTCAACAAACTTTATAAGATTGAACAATAATATTATGCTAGCGTTGTGAGCTTTCTGTTGCATCTAAGGTCGTTATCACTTGTAATGGCTACTACATTCATGATAGCCTTACAGATTCCAGAGATCGATACTATGGATTTCCCTTCCCAACGAGAGTGCGAGGAGGATCCCCTAAACTACACTACTTGTAGTGTAGCAAAATGCATACCCTTTCATTTTCATACTTGTTTAGGCCCACCTCGATTTATTTATGCTTCTTTATGGCTTAATTGGTCCTATTTTACATCCACAAGCCTAATAAACTATATATTTATATGGAAAATCCTCACAAACATCAAAAGATAAATGATCATTTAATGTTTACGTTTGTGTGTCCCTAATTTGTGGATTGGGACTAAGATGCCACCTAGGGAATCTTTGTCCTCCATGGGTCTTGGGACCTTGATTTTGAAACCTCTCAATTAGGTCTCTTTTTGGAGTTTGTGCCCCAAAAATTGAGCCCCAGGACTAAGATGCCACCAAGGGCATCGTATTCCTCCTTGGCTTATTTTCAGGGTCCAATTTCAAAATCGAAGGGGATTTAGCCTCTTTGAATTAATGATTTCATATGTCGACTTGTGGTGTAATTTTGGGATATTAAGCATGAATAAGTATAAATACAAGGTTCCTTCACTCATTTCCATCTAAGCATTTTGTGAGAGAATCCATCACAAAAAAAATTGAGTTCACAAGAGCATTCAAGAGCAATTCATCAAGCATTTGGATTCATCATCAAGATTCAAGCATCATGTCAAAGGCTATTCTTGAATCATGTGTGTTGTGCTAACATTTGTGATGTAGGGTTTTAATCTAAGCAAGAAAGCAATTCAAGATCTATTAAGTATTCCAAGATCCATATCCATTGTAGCCATTTCACACAAGTTTGTAGCCTTTACAAGGGTTTGATGAGTTGTAGAATTGCATGTTGTTCATTCACCATTTCCTTCATCATTTCTATTTCATTTCAAGGTTTAATTACCAACAAGGGGTTTGACCAAGGCAAACCCCCATTCACTAACAATCAACAAGTTTTTCCCATCTTGTCCATTTGTGTTTACAAATCTAGTTTGAAGACTTGAAGATCACTTGGAGTGTAAAATTCTCAAAGTTGTAAAGTTTTATTGCAAAATTTTCATCTTCACGGAAACTCGCCTACATCTCAGATCCGGTTGTTTCAGAACCTAAGATCTAAGAGGAAGCAATTGCAGATCTGGGAGCTTAGGACCACATTTAGAATTTTCAAAAATTGAAAGTGGGACTAAAATGCCATCTTGGGCATCTTAGTCCTCCAAGACACATTTTGGCAATTTTTTTACATCTCCAAATTCCTCACATCTCCAAACTTCCCAGGTACACATACTCTAACTTGGTGTAGCTTAATTTCATCATTTGATCTCATTATTCAGCTTGTATTGCTTTATTTTTTAGGTTGAATGTTCATTTGTCTTGTCCAAGAATTTGCTTGGTGGTGAACCCCTTAAAGTTGAAAAGAAGGCCCCCCTAATTCCTCCTAATTGTGAATTGGCTCACCTTGATAGGTTGATAGTCAATCCTATTAGGGTTCTTAGAACATAATTGAATGTTAGTTGGAGAAAGAGTGATGTTCTACGTCTTAAACCCTAGAGCATCCCTTTTTCAACTAATCACTATCGTTTGTTAATATTCTCATAGCGTTGCACACAAATGCATGAAAGAATGGTATTCCATCAAGGAAAAAATTTCCTACCAAGGTCTTTGCAAGTTCCCTATGAACACCTTCTGCACATCAGAATCGAGTAGCAGGTATGAGATTTGTGAAAAGAGTGCTTGATACCATGCTATAAAATCAGTTATCGTCTCATTATCCCCTTGCTTGCATCAAACGAGATCCAAAAAGATCATCTTCAGTCCAATGTTTTCTTGGAAGTGTCAGAGAAATTGATTTACAAGTTGATCAAATCAGAAAATAGAGTTGTCAGGGAAGGAATAGTACCACTCGAGTGTTGTATCCTTAAGAGATTGAGGAAATAACTTTTTCATCAATGTGTTGTGATGGAAGAAGTCTATAAATAGGGCATTAAAGGTGGAAACATGCATTTGTGGGTCCCCTTTGCCACCGTACTTCTTGAATTTTAGAATTTCCATTCCTTGTGGGAAGGGAGTACTTAAGATTGCTACTAACAATGGGCTATGTTAGAAAAAAAGCTGAAAGATAGGTTGGGCAGAGGCTTGGGAAAGACTCATCAACTGAATTTGCATTATCCCCATATTCTAAAGAAGAGTGTTTAGAATAGGGTCATTAGATGACAATGGACTAGTGGGACCTCCTTTGGAACCACCATTAGAGCCACCTCTAGAATCACCAATGTGACCACCATCACTGGAGCCACCTCTAGAACTGTCAATGTGGCCACCACCACTAGTAGGGCCTCTATTGGAGCCACCTCCACTTTCGAAGCCACCACCATGGCCTCCACTAGAACCACCTCCACCAATACTACCCCCGCTACTAAAGCTACTACCACTACCAAAGCCCTCACCACTCAACCTGCCAAAACCTCCACTACTAGAGGTGACAGGAGGGGTGAAACTGAAACCTAAGGGAATTCTATTTACTTTGATAGTTTTAGATCTCTCAACACAAACAAATCGACAAACGTTGCTCATGTCAGGTTCACCAAAAATGTAAGAGAGGGGGACCAATGACATCAAGGCTTTGGATCATCGAGAGCCGAGAGCGGAGCGATGCCCTAACTTACCTCACTCTAAAGGGGTGTTTTGGATAGAGGTTGAGAATGATGAGGACTATAAAGTACTTCTATTACCCTTCAGACCTAGAATCCAAGTTTAGGCTAGGCGAGCTAGTTTTCAAAGTCGATACTACACCTTAAACAACTCTTTGTCTGAGGATGACAGTGCAGTTCTGGGATGACAATGCGGTGGGTTGGCATCTCTTAGGTGCACTGGCATCCGTACAAACATAAAATAGGAAGTACAATATAGACTACCTAAAAATGAACTAACAACCTAGCTAGTTATTCTTAAACGAACAAAATAGAATGATAAGATATGAAAAGTACAAACAAAGATGATAAAGTAGATAGATAAAAGCTAGGGTGGTGAAGATGATCTCACCAATGCACCAGTTTTCCAGCTAGCTCCAAATCCATGTTCATCTATACACAAGAAAGAGGGAAAATGGTTGGGGTTGTATAGGGACCTCTACCTTAGTCAGACCCCCGTTTTTGTGTTTCCACCTCCATGGATGGCCAGATAGCAATGAAGTAGAAATATGCGATAAAGAAGTAAAGAAAGTAGAAGTTCCAATAAACACTACAAAATAGTATGATGCTTCTCAACCAAATCATAAAGGATATGAGGGTAAAAGTACAAATTTGTGTCACACTTTCAACCAACTTATCAACACAAGTGAATTTAAGTATTTCTAACAAAAAATATATTTTGGTTAAACATATGATCTTGTAACATTCATTCTAGCTAAGTTAGATATATCCACAACTTTTCCAACTAAATTTTTTGGCTAAATGCATATGTAGCACCAATTTGAGGCCAATTTATCAAAAAAATAGATTTATTTAAAAAATCAATGTTTTAATAATTTCTACTCATGTAAATAACATTTTTAAAAAATCTAAATACCCTTTTGTACATCCATAAGTCTAGTTTTCAAAAATATATGTATTTTAATAATTAAATTATTATTTTTTATTTTTCTTTTTATTTTTACTAAAACTAGGTTATCAACACAAAATATTAAGATGATTACCATGACACGGAAAAATAATAAAACTAATTAAAAAAAATAAAAAAAAATACGATGCACTAGATAAAAGAATTTATATCAAGAGCCTAGTATAATTTTTTTTCCATTTTAGATAAATAGATAATATGAAAGTTGAAGTATGATGGAAATAGCTATAATTTAATATGTGCACATTTTAATATTTATTTAAAAATATATATATATATCAAAATTTGAAAAAAAAAAATCATGGTGCTAAAGTTTCAAGTTATAAATACACAGAAAAATATTGATGGAGAAAAAATAAAAATTACTATATAAAGGTTGATGTCTTATGTGACTTCACTTTTAAGCATTTTTTCAGCAACTAAATTATAATGTCAATTTATAAAAACTATATTCAAATATTTTTTAATTTTTTTTTTAAATACAAGCATAAAATATAGTAAAAAATAAATATTTCATTAGTTTACATCATTTCAAAACTCAAAACGTATGTCACTTTTTAGTGATTCAAGTTTAAAGGTTGGATTAGTGTTGGCCATTTCCTTTAAAAAGTGTGACACAACTTTGTGCGTTTACCCAGGAGAAAAATGTTACCACCTCCACCCAAAAGCTCACTAACCAATGGAGAAGAAAGTAGACATGGAAAACTCGCCATAGCCTCAACTATGATGAAGGGAGGTATCACAAGACTCCAAGCCCACACTGCTATGTCTTGCTTCACACTTGCTATGCAAAGTTGATGGAGTGTTGTAACAATAACAGAGTGTTGAAGTGTTGGAAATGCTTGAGAATTGCAAGAGGATGTGAAAAAAGATGGATTGAATTGCTAAAGAGTGAATAAAATGATGAGTTGAATGAAGAATGGATGAATTTGAAGGAAGAATGAGCAAGAATAAGGCATTCTCAGGTCGGTTGGTCGAAGAGGGACATTACAATTCGTCCCTAATCAGGAGTCTAATATTTTTTCCAACTTCAGATGTAGGAATCCGTTAGGGATGGCAACATGTCATACAAACATTTGCACGTTGCAGACGCGTTCCCCAAAAATATTCTCCCATCAACACAAAATACATATGCCAAGTGAAAGGAAGGCAAGTGGGTGATGTGGAATTTTACCTTTAGGTTTGATTTTCTAAAGTGAGGGTGTGCGAAAGGGGAATTTGTGTAAGGGGTGCAAATTCACTCCTATACAAGTACATTTTGATTAAAAAGAGCTTGATTAGGTTCAAATAATTAATAAAACCTTAGAAGAGTGTGAATGTGTGTTACAACACTTCACAACACTTTAGCAAGGTACCATTTATGGTCATTAGTTCACAAAGGGCCCTAGTTCACAAAGGGCCCAAGACCTAATGTGAATGTGTCAAACACATTAAAACACTAAATCAAGGTAATATTAAGCTCAGTTTACAAGGAGTGCCCAAACAAGCAAGGAAAAGTAGAAGAGATACTTTTTCCATTGCCACAATATATAATGTTCATAAGTGTTTGGCATAACACAACTTGATGACCTTATGAACCTCAAACGCAACCCTGATAAAGGAAACCAAGCACAACACACCTTGCTTGCTTGTAGAGCCTTTCCTAGCATTGTGGTGCCTTATTGAAGTTGTCAAGAGGACAAATTTGATATGGTATGGGAGCTTAATATGATTCTCTCATTTTCCACCCTTTTGGGATACTCACCTAGTGGACGGCCTAAGGTTCCACTACCCCAAAGTGAGCACGTGACAAAACAAAAAATTGATAACTTTGATGTGTTCCACATCATGCTGGACAATTTAGGCTTGATCTTCTTGGTCTTTGATAGTGTATGATTGTGTATCTTTGTTATTGGTATACATAAGTGTCTTAGATGTCCACTTTAGTGTGAGTTTTACATAGGGTCATACTCTCACTAAAGTGGGGGTAAAATGTAGTGTAGAAAAAAGCATCCCCTTTTCACACTTAATTCAGGAATAAGTGATATTAAAATGAGCTTCATTATGCCTTGATTTAGTGTTGTGATGTGTTTTACACATTCACATTAAGTTTAAGAACCTTCTTAATAAAATGAACTTAATGGTGGCTTATTTAGAGTGTTGTAAAGTGTACCTTTACACTTTGTCACTAATCTAGGGTTTTATTGATTAATTGGGGTTCATTGGCCCCTTTAGTTCAAATCTAAGCCTAATTAATTACATATGCTGAGGGATAAAGCCCGACATTCATAAATGATATTACACAACACTTAATTTTTGAGGGTGTGTGTCCTAGGTTAGTGATGTAGGACCCATTCACCACCTAGAAAATGGGTCTTTACTAGGTTCTAGGACCCTAGTTTTATATGATCTTTCACATTGTCCAAAGTGTGTTCTAGCTAAGTGAGCTAGGACCCCTTCACCACATGGTGAATGGGTCCTCACTTAGATGTAGGAATCCTTCTTGGGATATGTTTTGGGTGGTATTTTAATGATTTGAAATCCATGATTCAATGTCAGCTTGTGATATTTGAATTTTGGGAATTAAGAATAAGATATATATAAATACAAGGCTATTTCACTTAGTTTCACCTAGCAATTTTCAAGTCTTTAAGCAATCCTAGCAAATTGAAGTTATCATAAAGAATTCAAGAGCATATCTAAGGTACTCAAGGGCAGATTTATTGAAGACTATTAGAGCAATCAAGATTCATTTCGTCATGTCAAAGGCATAGTGCATCATACATGTTGTTGAGATAATGTGTTGATGTAGCATTGCAGATCAATTTAAGAATATTCAAAGCATTGTTTCTAATAAATTGTTATGATCAAGATCTACATTCATTAAGGCCACTTCATGCTAGTTTGTAGATTTTTTATCCAAGGTTTTAACTAAGGTGTGGTGAGTTGTGACATTGTTTGTTCATTCATGATTCCTTTATTCATTGTTCCATTTCAAGGTTTAGTTACCAAAACAAGGTTTGACCAAGGCAAACCCCTATTCCCTAACAAAAAACATTGTTCTTTCCCTTGATGTGTGATTGCAGGTTTTAGGTTGAAGATCTTTTGAAGATAAAAATTGGAGAAAGCTGCAAAAGTTGTCAAAGTTGTCACCTTTCTTGCAAAATCACAAAAATTGAGCTACAATATTTATTTTTCGGGTTTTTGATAGTCTTTGAATAGGATTTGGGAGTGTATACATTGAAGAAAAAAACTCAGAAATTGATTTTCTAGAGCCCTAACTAGGACCCATTCACCATAGGGTGAACGAGTCCTTAGTGAGGCTTGAAAAACCACTTTTTGCAATAGGTACACAACATTTGACCTTCTTAAAACTTGCCTTTTTACTCGTATTTGGGTTAGGATTGATTTCTATAGCTCATTTACACATTATAACTTGAGCATATTGAATGAAATTAGGAAGATAGGTACATTGTTCATCACCCCATGTTGACAATGACCCTATTTTTCTATATTTCAGAAATATATAGATGTGAAGTTATATAGAGAGGTAGAGAGATGGAGATAAATAGGGATAGAAAAAAGAGTAAGAGAGAGATAAGGAGAGGGAAATAGAGAGGAAAAGAGAGAAAGATAGAGGAAGAGAGAAGGGAAGACAAATATAGAGAGAAATAGGGGAGAGAGAGGAACAGAGAGGGATTGAGAGATAATGAGAAACATAGAAATAGAGAGGGAGACAAATAAAGATCTCCCTTTTTTGTTCATATCTCTCTCTCTATGTATATCCCTATCTCTACCCATGTCTCTATCTATACATGTCTCTTACTTTCTTTCTCTTTTTCCTTCCTTTGCATCTCTAGTTCTTATGTGTATCTCCATCTCCTTTCTCTCTTTTCTCCTTCTCTCTCCATCTACTTTCCTCCCAAGTGTTAAATGGGTACATTGAAGAGATTATAATGGTGAATTATCATACTTTTAATCAAATGACATGCTACCCTAAGAATAGCTCCCTAACGATAGGTGCTATCCCTGGTTTGTTGGCATGAAACGACTAATAAAAAGTTAGTTTCTCTTTCTATATATATAAATTTAATTTTGAATTTTTTATAATATAAATGAAAATAAATATTTAAAAGATAATTATTCTACAATTACTAAAATTTTAATAAGATAAATAATAATTTTTTTTTTTTGAAAGGGATAAATACTTTTGAGCTAGAGCTATGGACTGGTGAGGTCACAAACGAGGGACATTATTCCCAACATAAACACTCAACAATTACACCCCATTGGAGTTGGAATCTTGATGGCAAGAACAACAACACAACAACTTAACCATCACATCATGTGACTATTGGTATAAGATAAATAAGTTTAAATTAAATTACTCGTGATAGATTTTAATTATTATTTGTAGTTTCATAAAAAGACACAAATAGTTAAAATAAGTTTCAAATTAAAATCTAAATAAAAAATTAAGATAAAATAAATTGCATTTAAAGTTAAAATATACCAAAATCCAAATATTAATAAAAAAAATAATAAAAAATATATTTTTTAAGTTAATAAATACTTAAATAAAAAATAATACTAATTTACCAATTTATTAGAAATGAAATATTAATAAAATATGTACATAAAAATATAATTACAAGCAAAAGATCAAACTATTAATGAATTGAATATTATTGAAAGATAACCTCACTAGTAACAAATTAAATATATTTATAAATTCAGTAGTCAAATTTTTGAATAAATTTAATGTAAAAATTTAAAACCAAATTTAAACCCAGCATTGTGCGTTGGGATGTGTGGGCCGCCACATGTGGAATTAGTCCAATAACTTTGACAATAACCCAATAATCATACCAACTAATAACCCAATAATCAATGTATAGAAAAAATTAAATAATCTTACTCACTAAGCTGATTTAATCAATTAGTCTAATAACTGTGTGACACAAAAATACACACACTTGAATCCAAAAACTAGACATCTAACTAAAATACACACTTGAATCCAAAAACTAGACATCTAACTATATAGACTGTGGAAAACTCATACCAACTAATAACCCAATAATCAATTTATAGAAAAAATTAAATAATCTTACTCATTCAATTCTTTCTCCCCAATAACATTTTAATTCACTATAATGAAGTAGGAAGTCGGGTCCGTCAGCATCAATGGAAATCCCACTAACACTTTTTATTGGTTTTTCCAGGTTTTAGAAACTTTATTACCATAAGATATGTGGTGGTTGTGTCAGTTTTTAGTGGCAAAATTTAAAAAACGATTATTTTTGCTCAAATGATGAAACGGTCTTGAAAAGAACGCGCTGTCCGGACAGTAACTTTGAAAATAACCCAGGCATTGTGCGTTGGGTACGTGTGGGCCACCACATGTGGATATTTTTTGTCAAACCATTCTAATTCACTATAATAAAATATGCCCATATTTTATTATTATTATTGGAATGAGACAATCAATTAAGAGAGCTACACTGCAGCAACGAAAACACGGCACTAAAAACAACAGAAATGACATCAAGAGCTAGCTATATCTAATATAATCTTTGACCATATTAAATAAGTCAGCAATCTATAAAAAATGATGAAGTCAGCAATTTATAATACCCACTCATTTTTTATTTGTTTTTCTAGGTTCTAGAATCTTTATTACGATAAGATACTCTGTCCATTTTTAATATGTTAAAGGGGAATGTTCGTTGTTGTGTCAGTTTAGCGGCAAAATTAAGAACGAATTTTTTGTTTCAAAACATGAAAATCTGGAAAATAAGACAGGCACGGACGTGTGGACCGCCACATCTGTAAGTCTGTTAAAAAAGATAGGCACGGACATGTGGGCCGCCACATCTTCAGTCTTGTGCATGCCGTGAGGAATTAGTCCAATAAAGTATTAACCTCTTCATCGCCTATAACAAGCCAAGGCATCCACCAATCTCTCCATCGTCGAAATAGAAATTGAATTTGTGCAGTTTATGTATTGAAGTGCAGAGGAAGCAATGACGACGGCGATTAATACCATTGCATGGATTCCGTTGATTTTGTTGGGGTTCAGTGAAGTGACGGGGCAGCTCAATTCGACGTTTTATGACAGTAGGTGTCCGAATGTTCGTCGACAGTTCAAGCGGGGGTGCAACAAGCAACCTACAATGAAACCAACATCAACTTATCTGCTTGTCTGATTTCTCTTTCAGGTAATTTTTAACATTGCATATAAGGATCCGAATTCTGATCTAAATGTTTACTTATTTTTAATGGCATTGAGTGTTTAACGACGTTTAGGTGTTCATACAATTGGTCAAGTTCGGTGTAGTTCCTTCAGAACGCACATCTACAATGGAACCAACATCAACAGCACATTCGCTCGTTCTGTGCAGGCTAACTGCCGTTTCACTGTTGGAGACAACAATTTGTCGCCCTTAGATTTACAAACTCCCACTACCTTTGACAGCGATTGCTTTATGAATCTGATGAGCCGGCAAGGACTTTTCCATTCTGACCAAGAGCTTTTTAATGGAGGATCTGCTGATTTTCGGGTTACTACCTATGCTAACAACCAAAACACCTTCTTCACTGATTTTGCAGCTGCCATGGTGAATATGGGAAACATAATTCTTCTCACAGGTAGAGGTGAGCAAGTAGGAACGAATAGTCGAAAGCCCAATTGATTGGTGTATCCATATCTTTGATTTAGATATTGTTTTCGTTCTAATAATTACTGAAGTAGCTCTCTAGAGGATTAAGTGAGAAAAATGTTAACTGACAATTTGTCGCCCAAGTAGATTTACAAACTCCCACTACCTTTGACGACAATTACTATATGAATCTGATGAGCCGGCAAGGACTTTTCCATTCTGACCAAGAGCTTTCTAGTGGAGGATCTGCTGATTTTCAGGTTACTACCTATGCTAACAACCAAAACACCTTCTTCACTGATTTTGCAGCTGCCATGGTGAATATGGGAAACATAATTCCTCTCACAGGTAGCGGTGGGGAAGTAAGAACGAATTGTCGAAAGCCCAATTGATTGGCGTGTTCATATCTTTGATTTAGATATTGCTTTCGTTCGAGTAATTACTGTAGTTGCTCTCTAGAGAATTAAGTGAGAAAAATGCTAACTGACAGTTTGTCGCCCTTAGATTTACAAACTCCGACTACCTTTGACAGCGATTACTATATGAATCTGATGAGCCAGCAAGGACTTCTCCATTCTGACCAAGAGCTTTTTAATGGAGGATCTGCTGATTCTCAGGTTGCTACCTATTGTAACAACCAAAATACCTCCTTCACTGATTTTGCAGCTGCCATGGTGAATATTGGAAACACAAGTCGTCTCACAGGTAGCGGTCGAGAAGTAAGATCGAATTGTCGGAAGCCCAATTGATTGGTGTATCCATATCTTTGATTTAGATATTGTTTTCGTTATAATAATTACTAAAGTTGCTCTCTAGAGAATTAAGTGAGAAAGACGTTAACTGACAATTTGTCGCCCTTAGATTTACAAACTCCGACTACCTTTGACAGCGATTCCTATATGAATCTGATGAGCGAGCAAGGACTTCTCCATTCTGACCAAGAGCTTTTTAATGGAGGATCTGCTGATTCTCAGGTTGCTACCTATTGTAATAACCAAAATACCTCCTTCACTGATCTTGCAGCTGCCATGGTGAATATTGGAAACACAAGTCGTCTCACAGGTAGTGGTCGGGAAGTAAGATCGAATTGTCGAAAGCCCAATTGATTGGCGTATCCATATCTTTGATTTTAGATATTGTTTTCGTTCTAATAATTACTAAAGTTGCTCTCTAGAGAATAAAGTGAGAAAGACGTTAACTGACAATTTGTCGCCCTTAGATTTACAAACTCCCACTACCTTTGACAGCGATTCCTATATGAATCTGATGAGCCGGCAAGGACTTCTCCATTCTGACCAAGAGCTTTTTAATGGAGTATCTGGTGATTCTCAGGTTACTACCTACTGTAACAACCAAAACACCTCCTTCACTGATTTTGCAGCTGCCATGGTGAATATTGGAAACACAAGTCCTCTCACAGGTAGCGGTGGGGAAGTAAGATCGAATTTTCGAAAGTCCAATTGATTTGTGTATCCATATCTTTGATTTAGATATTGTTTTCGTTCTAATAATTACTGAAGTTGCTCTCTAGAGAATAAGGTGAGAAAGATGTTTACTGACAATTTATCGCCCTTAGATTTGCAAAATCCCCCTAACTTTGACAGCGATTACTATATGAATCTGATGAGCCGGCAAGGACTTCTCCATTCTGACCAAGAGCTTTTTAATGGAGGATCTGCTGATTCTCAGGTTACTACCTATGCTAGCAACCGTAACACCTTCTTCACTGATTTTGCAGCTGCCATGGTGACTATAGGAAACATAATTCCTCTCACAAGTAGCAGTGGGAAAGTTTGAACGAATTGTCGAAAGCCCAATTGATTGGTGTATCCATATCTTTGATTTAGATATTGTTTTCGTTCTAATAATTACTGAAGTTGTTCTATAGAGAATTATTTGTGAAAAATGTTACCTTTAAAATGTCAGTTGGTCATTCCATCTCAGAAACTCAACTCCTCTTTGACCACAATTTGTAGAGAGAAATGAGAAGAATGTATCCGAGGGGGCGAGTGAACAACCTCTTCATATCTTTAATTTAAAATAATAGGAAAAGTTTTAAAAGATATATTACCTGTTTCTGTTTACAGGTAATGATCCAATACCCAATAGTAAAGACTGTGCGAACTGCGGTGGTCATGGGAAGGACCCAAGACCGTGCTGTGCACCACACTTCAATGCTTCGTCAGAACAGTTTGATGGCGACTCGAGTCCTTCTAATGGGCAGCTCAGTTCGACGTTCTACGATAAGCCGTGTCCCAAGGCACTGTTGATAGTCAAAGCTGCGGTAAAACAAGCGCTTGCCAAGGAAAAATCCATGGGTGCATCATTGCTCCGCCTTCACTTTCACGACTGTTTCGTTAACGTGGGTTTATCCTTTTTCTTTTAGGTTCTCTGGTCTCTTGGGTTTTCAGTTTGTTGTCTCAGTCTAACGTTTTTCTTTGAAATTGTTGTTTTAATTTATAGGGTTGCGATGGGTCGATTCTGTTGGACGACTCGTTAAGCATTACGGGAGAAAAAACTGCGAGGCCCAACGCAAACTCAGTTAGAGGATTCGACGTGATAGACAACATCAAGACTCAAGTGGAAGCAGCATGCAGTGGAATTGTTTCTTGTGCTGATATTTTGGCCATTGCTGCTCGTGATTCAGTGGTCGAGGTAAGTAATTTCCCCTTTTACCATGTTATTTTTTCCACTTGTTATAAATCCCTAGAATGAACGTGGGAGGGATTGGATTGAAATAATATTACTGTTAGTGTTAATGCGGGAGAACTTGATGGGAATAATCATTATATTTTAGAATTGATTTGAGAGAAACATTATTGTTGTCCATAACAAATAATATTGTTTGGCATGAGCAGTTAGGAGGGCCATCATGGACAGTACAGCTCGGCAGGAGAGACTCGAGAACTGTAAGCCTGAGCGGTGCAAACAGCCAAATTCCTGCACCCACATCCAGCCTCGACACTCTTATCTCCTCTTTTAGTAATCAGGGTCTTTCCACAAAGGACATGATAGCCCTCTCGGGTAATTTAACGTTATATATCTTGAGTCCCAATTTTATGCTGGCGAAATTTGCATTTGTGTTAACTAAAGAGGTGACTGTTTTGATCACTTTCAGGTGCTCATACAATTGGTCAAGCTCGGTGCACTTCTATCAGAAGCCACATCTACAATGAAACCAATATAAACAGTGCATTTGCCAATTCTGTGAAGGCTAACTGCCCAAGCAACGGTGGTGACAATAACTTGTTGCCCTTAGATGTCCAAACTCCCACGGTGTTTGATAACAAATACTATGTAAATCTTAAAAACCAGAAAGGACTTCTCCACTCTGACCACGAGCTGTTCAATGGAGGGTCTGCCGATTCTCGAGTAACCACCTATTCTAACAATCAAAATACCTTCTTAAGTGATTTTGCAGCGGCCATGGTGAAAATGGGAAACATAAGCCCTCTCACTGGTACCAACGGAGAAGTCAGAAAGAACTGCAGGAAACCCATTTAGAAAATATGCTTAATTGGATAAAGTTATTAAATGTATGTGACAATATATAGTTTTAGAATGCTGCCGTCTTACTGGGAATTTACCAGAGACTATGTAGGATATTTACCACTTGCGAAGCATGTGGGAAAATAATGTTCCGAATCCGTTTAAATTATTGTTGGCGACGTAGCTTACTATGTTCAATGTTCTTTTGTAATGAGCTTCACAAAAATACAATATAAATGATAAAATATTGGAAGTAAACTGGCGAGCGCTATGAAGATTTAAATTTTGATAATTAAAGGAGCATATAGGACCCACTCCCTCAAACAAATAGAATATAGTATTTACATAAATTAAATAGAATATTAGTTAGATTTTGTATGGTAGGATATTTTATTAAAATGTGTGGAATTGAATTATCACTTGTTGAAAATTAGGGTTTTTTATTTTATTTAAAATTTCATTAATTTTACTCCAATCTAATTCATATCTACTTTCTTAGAAGTAAAGTAATTATGTAAAATTGAAACTCACTCATAGTTAGAATCTTACTAATATCTAATAGTTTGAATCTACTTACCTTGTCTTGTTACGTTTGTACCTAAAGTTTCATGGTGTCTACAAACGTCATTTGACAACTTCGTAAGAAAGGTTAATGTTCTCCTCAATCGATCTTGTAGACAACCTAATTGAAGAGCAATGAACCAATGATATCAAAGATAATAAGAAAGCATACATAATGCCCAAAATTATTATGAAGGTTAATAATGGAATTAAGATGCTCTCATTTGAATGATAATAGATTTTGATCTCTCATTATAATAATCAATTATAGCACGTCCTTTAACATAATGGGCAATTTAAATAATTTCTATTTTGTCAATTCATAATATCTAGTAATGGAAGGAACCATAAATCCATTAAATTTTAAATTTAAACTCATATCCATGCATGCAAAAGTGATTGATGAAGGGCAAATTGGACAATGCACAACCACAAAAATTTCTCACAAGAAGATATGAATATTCTTTATTGAACTAAACATAAATTACGATATAAAAGTGACAAAACAAAATTGAGGATGAAATCATCATAGGCTACAACACATTACAATTGAACTTTCCTTAGGTTTATGGTGTTAGGATTTTCATCCAAGATCATGACAACAAAATCCTTGTGCTTCCACAAAGATATACTTGCACACAATGATCATCCTAATTCACATTAGAGTTGAAGGTTGATTACAATAGGAGCTTGCCTAAATAGGCACGGAGATGAAGGTAGTCATGTGAAATACAATGACTGACTAACCCTTCAAAGATTGAAAACCTGTTAACTCACATGACATGTGTTCTAGTGCCACATCTCAAATTTTGCTTACATTTACTAATGTGAAGTTATTTAAAATATTTATAGAAAATGAAATTTATCAGTTTAGACTTGTGATAAATTTAGGATTTCGATGTTATTTGAAATATATTTATATTCATATGATTTAGCATGAAGGATGAATGATATGGAATCCTTTCATTTCAAGCATTGGTTAATGGTTACTGATGAAACTCTGCAAGTACAAGTGTGTGAATGTAGGAACAAGTTGAAGAGCAAGAACATGGTTGATGTAGGAGTATTTAGTCAGATGATGATCAGTAAGCATGATGGAATTTGGAACGTGAACATACAACTAAAAATCATAGCATCTGCATTTAACTAGAAATTGATAGATATCATCTTGCTTCTGTGAAATACATAAATGATTTCACAGACAAGCTTATGGAAATAAATTTATTCAAGCATTTGCTTTACCTTGTCTATTTGATGTTAATTTAATTTTAAGAAAATAGATATTGAAAATTATATTGTGTGGTAAATTATTTTCTTCAATTTGAATGTTGAAAATAATTCTTTATGTGAAATTAGAAAATTATAAAAGGATGTCACATAGGGAAAATGATTTATACTATCATATGAAAATAACACTTGAGGAGAAAATTTAAATTTAAACCAAAATAAATATTTTAATTTGATCAAAACAAATAATTTAATTTGATCAAAATATAGATAAAATTATATGGTTAGAAAGATAAGAAGTAGACCAACACCATGGTCATGATTTCATGTGATTTAAACCTAATAAGGAGAAATTTGAAATTTCTTTCCTTTTATAAAACATTTATTTGGATACCTAACTTAAATCAATTTATTCCTTAGGTTTGAAAAAATTAAACCTTTTCTAAGCCTAATAGAATTATTTTATTATTTAAGAATGTAATATGAGTGTGCTCCAAGAAGTGTATATAGGCCAAGACATTATCACCTTATAATGTGATCACATTATGACTCATGTGTACTTTTTGGAGTGCATATTATTATGCTTTACATTATATTTTTGGTTACCATTTTTTCCCATATTAGTAAAAATATATATTAAGTTAATCTGATAATGGGTAGAGTGGATAAAGAGAAGATCTATCAATAAGCCACAAACCCTAAGTAAAGATATATATATATATATATATATATATATATATATATATATATATATATATATATATATATATATATATATCACTTGAATAAATATGGAAGAGAAATCAAACCATAATTAAATATGAAAACAAGATCTAGCAACTATAAACATATAGATCTAACAAAATACCTAATGAGGGAAAACCTTAGAAGCGAAGAATGTCTTGTAAGAAACAAAAAATCAAAAAAATATAAGAAAATGAATTAGTTCATTTACTAAAATATAAGTTTAATTAACATGACAATAAATTAACCTAATTTAGAGAAAGGACACATCATGTACTATAAATTTGAAATTTGAAAAATAATAGAAATAAATGTAGTTAGTTGATTTATATGGGATGATAATTGCCTATTATTTTGATGATGGATTTGGAATAATAACTTATAATATTTATAGGAAGAATAAGAATGGAATATAAGACTTTTCCCTTAGAAATTGTTAGATCCAAGCCACATGTTATATAATTGATCTTGAGTGTTATAGATTAAACTTTTAAATAGATCTAACTTGTGGCATGTCGATTTCAACTAGTTAATTATAGTATTATGACCCATTTTACCTCATTAATTGGTGTTCAAGTATGTTTAAAGACTATACACTTTTAAATACCTTTAAATATTGTCATATCATAAGGGTCAAGTTCTCCTAGTTGAGGTCATTTATTGGACTACCTTTATGCTTGTGTAGAATATCAAAGGAATCACTCATTCGTCATACAATTTTTTTAGAATGATTTGATGTAAAATTGGGTTTCTTTCAGTGCTCCAAGGTGAACCATTCCTAGAAATATTTTCTTCTCAATGAATATGATTTTTTGATATGAACTAATTGGACAATAATGAATACACATGAAAATGACTTATAATATAAAGACAACAAATAATCATGTGAAATGTGAACGAAGTTAGCTAATAACATTTATAAAATAGGTAGAGGTTAGAATTAGTTAAATTTAAAATATTAAATTATGGGTCAATTTCATATTATGTGGGGTAACTCCCACACATCATGGGATTAACTAGGAATGAATAGGTTTTAGAATTAAGGTTAATAATATATGTGTTAGAGTAGGTGTAAATATGGGTGATACAAGTCTAATTATGAAAAATTTCTTAGAATGAGCATATCTATATAAAATAGGATTAAATGCATGAAAATGGGTGGAAATGGAGGGGGTGATAAATCAAGGGATGAGCTCAACTTTGAAAATTATTTTTCCATTTATTGATGAGTGTATGCATTGGGCTTTTAAATCAAATTTTGTTCAAAAGTGAATAAGAATCAACAAGGGTTTGCAAATTTTATCAGTATAATAGTAGATTTTACATTTAAATAGTAGTAAGATTCACTTGTTATTTTAATTATTTTGAAAATAATTATTATTTAAAAAAAGTAGTGGTGAAATTAGCATACTCATCATATTCTTATTTAGATTGAGCCCATTTTGATGGAATATTTTAATATAAAATTACATATAAAAAAATTCTACAATCTTATGACAATTTGGGTTCATTCCTTGATCCTTTACCTACTCACATTTATACATGTTTTTACATATTCAACCTTATGCTATCTAATTTTTACACATTATTATACATTAGATATATTTATTGTCCCTATGCGTACACTTATTTCCACACATTTACTTATCTCCTCTATTTTTAATCTATATTGTCGTATGCCCACTTATTTTACTCCTCCCATGAGCTAACATAGTACATGTTTCAAATAATAATTTTATTCTCTTTTAATTTAAAGGAATTTAATGTTAATTTATAATCATTGAGCATCAAGGAAAAATTCTAAGTAGTAAAGCCATGATCCATTCTAGAAATATTTTGATTTTGATTAATAAAAATATTAACTCCACACTGAAATGATCATTTGTGTTGTTTGAAATTGTTTAAATTATCGTTTGGAATGTTTTAAATTGTTGTCTTCTCAATCTTCTACATGATCATCAAGGTTTTTTTTTTGGCTTTGGAGAAAGCTTGTCAGTTAGGTTGGAAGCAAGTTATCTATGAGATAGATTCCATGATTTGAACAAACAGAATTTTCATGACTCTTCTTGGTAGTTGACACATTTTGTGGAGTAAATTCTCTACCTTTCCCAAAACATTGATTCGATCTCCTATATTAATATTCCATGTTAATGGAATGTTGTTGTGGATTGTCTAGCCAAATGACCTTTTGGGGCTTATTGTGACTAAACTATTTAAGAATGAGAGTCCCAATCCTTTCATCTATCTATATGGTTTCTTCAACTTCTTGAAAATGATTTGAGTTGATTATTGCTATTTTTTTTTTCAAGATTGTTTGATTTATGAATTTTTTCATTTCCTTTTGAATCTTTGAGATGGTAGTTTAGTACCAAACTTTTTTGATTTTTTAATCTTTAAAATTTTATAACAACTATTATTATCTAAAAATTATTTGAAAATCCTTTTCATTTATTAAATGTTATTTTTATTTTTATTTTAATGAAAAAAATAAAAATAACCAATGGTACCTCTATAAATGAAAGAATGTGTACATAAACATTTTTTATTTTCAATAAACCTTGTTCACTATTCTAATTTAAAATTTAATGAAAAAAATAACCATCCATTTCTTTACCCTAGTTTGAAATCTTTCTTTCATGCGTGGGATGGGATATATACTCTTTTCATTGTAAAAATCAAGATTTTCATTTCGCTTGGTAATTTACATCCAAATACAAGAGAAAAACTAAATTATTGAAATAAATTCAGTACATTATTTTCAAAAATGCTTCGTATGTGGTAAATTCCCATTAAGAAGCCAGTCTTCTACAAACATATATAACGACACCCATTTAAAGGCATAACTTTATTGAACTGTATATTGGAAAGAACACTTCCTAATTGGGTTTTCTGCAATTCTTTCCGACTTCTCCGTTGGTACCAGTCAAAGGAGTTATGTTTCCCATATTCACCATGGCAGCTGCAAAATCACGGAAGAAGGTATTTCGATTGGTAGAATAGGTAGTCACTTGAGAATCAGCAGACCCTTCATTGAATAGCTCCTGGTCAGAGTGAAGGAGTCCTTTCTGGCTTTTAAGATTTATGTAGTATTTGTTATCAAAGACAGTGGGGGTTTGAACATCTAAGGGCGACAAGCTGTTGTCACCAGCAGTGCTTGGGCAGTTGGCCTGCACAGAAGTGGCAAAGGCACTGTTTATGTTGGTTTCATTGTAGATGTGGGTTCTGAAAGTGGTGCACCGTGCTTGACCAATTGTATGAGCACCTGAAAGTAATCAAAACAGTCACTCCTTTAGTTAACATAGATGCCAATTTAGCTAGCTTGCAATCTACATAAGATTGTTATTCAATAAATGTAATATAGAACGACCTGAAAGCGCTATCATATCCTTTGTAGAAAAACCCTGATTACTAAAAGAGGAAATAAGTGCGCTGAGGTTGGAAGTAGGAGCAGGAATTTTGCTGTTCGCACCGCTCAAGCTTGCAGTTCTCGAATCTCTTCTCCCCAGCTGTACTCTCCATGTTGGTCCTCCCAACTGCCAATGCCAAACAATATTTTTTCTAATCAACTTTAATATTGTGTCTCTTGTATCAACTCTTAACAGCAATACTATTTTTGATCAATCTCCCCCATATTAATATTGACAGTACTATTACTTTTATTCAATCCCTCTCACATTAATACTAACGATTTCAAATAACAGGAAACAACAAACGGAGTGGAGGAGCAAATTAGATACTTCAACGACCGAATCAAGAGCAGCAATGGCTAAAATGTGGGCACAAGAAACAATTCCGCTGCAAGCTGCTTCCACTTGAGTCTTGATGGTGTCTATCACATCGAATCCTCTCACCGAGTTTGCGTTGGGACCGGCAGTTTTTTATCCAGTAAAGTTTGCGGAGTCGCCCAACAGTATTGATCCGTCACACCCTTGCAAATTCAGAAAAAAATTTAAGAGGAAAACCATATATTGAACTTGTAAGCTAAGAGGTCAAGAGACCAGATAACGTTAAAGTAAAGAAGAATCTTACGTTAACGAAACAGTCAACCATTTCTCACTTGCCAACCAATGCCTTCCTCCATAATCTTTTTTCCAATAATTAAATTGTTCCAGCAAATAGATCCTCTTGGAAGAAGGTGGGGGTCCTTAATAATGGAAGAGCAATTGTTATCTAAATATTTGCTAGCCATAATATCTATCCACTCCCCAGAGGAGGAAAAAATTCTCTAGATTTGCTTAGCCAAGAGGATTTTATTAATAGATCTGATTCTCCTTAACCCAAGATCACCGTTTTTTTTAGGTCTACAGACCAGATTCCAGTCAATTAAGGGAATTCTTTTATTTTCCTCAACACTCGACCAAAGAAATCTTTTTTGAATTTTTTCATTTGTGTCAGCATATTTGGTAGGGATCTTAAAGAGGCTCAGGGCGTAGATAGGGAGATTATGAAGGGAGGCTTTGAGGAGCTGAAGCTTTCCAGCTTGGCTAAGTAGAGCACCTTTCCATCCTGCAAGATTCTTACTAAATCTATCCACCAATGAAATCCAGAAGGCATCAGGAGGTTTCATACTTAAAGGAAGACCCAGGTAGGTGGCAGGAAGGAATTCCACCTTGCAATCTAGAATTTTGGCAATTTTGGTTTGTCGATGAGCCGGCGTATTGAAAAAGAACAGCGAGCTTTTTTGATTGTTGATTAGCTGTTTAATAGATTTAGCTTCAGACACAAAAGCCTGACCCATGAGCATAGTATCATCAACAAATTGTTGATGAGAGCACACCAAGTTGCCCGAGGAAGGTCTAAGTCCAGAAATAACTTTAAAGTCAATCAGTTTTTTCAGGTTCCTACCTAAGCTTTCGACCATAATAGTGAATAAAATAAGAGAAATAGGATCACCCTGCCTGAGACCTCTGGTACTCTGAAAAAAGGAGGTCGGGGAACCATTGACCATAATCGATATGGAAGCTGAGGACACAAGTTGTTCCACCATTTGAACCACCCTATTATTAAAGCTGAAGGCCTTCAGAATTTTAAATAAAAAAATCCAGTCAACTCTGTCATAGGCTTTTGATATATCAAGCTTTAATAGGAAACCTTCAGTCTTCGATTCAACAAGGGAGTGAATGTTCTCATGAACCGAGACTATAGAATCAAGAATTTGTTTGCCAGGGACGAATCCATTCTATTGAGGAGAAATCAAGGAAGGCAAAAAAACTAAGAATCTAGAGGTTAAGACCTTAGAGATGATCTTGTATAAAGAATTACATAGATTGATAGGTCTGAAAGCCTCAAAATTGTTAGCTCCAGGTTTCTTGGGGATGAGAACCAAGAAAGTTGCATTTAGTTCTTTTAAAAGACATCTGGCTCCAAAAAATTCCTTTACAGCATTAACCACATCTTCTTCAACAATCTCCTAGAACCGTTGGAAGAAGAACAAAGGAAAACCATCAGGCCCCGAGGCTTTATTCCCATCAAAGGAAAAGACAGCCCGCTTGACTTCCTCATTGGTGGGGATAGCAGTCATAAAAGAATTGTTCTCCTAGTTGATAATTCTTGGTATAGCTTCCACAAGCTGATTTTGCTCATTCTAGTTTATTTCAGTACTAGCCGACAGAAGAAGTTTAAAGGAGTCCGCCTGCATCCTAATATCCTCTTCCTCCACAAAACTAGTTCCATTCACATCTATTTGGGATATTCTGTTAACAGCTCTATGTTTAGAAGCCGAAAGGTGGAAATATCTTGTGTTTCTATCTCCAGCCGACAGCCAAAGAGCTCTTGATCTTTGTTTCCAAAACTCCTCCTCCTTCCCAATAATGTTATGCATCTTCATAAGGAGCTCATTCTCTTTTTCCTTAGTATTATTCAAGTAACCCTCATTCTGTATTTTGAGTTGAATTGCTCCCCGATCCATCTGAAGTTTGGACTTGATCTTAAAGATGTTCCCAAAAGAATCTTTTTTCCATTTTTTAAGATTACATTTCACTTCCCTTAATTTTTTAGCGATTCTGAACATAGCAATTCCTTGAATACTTATATTCCACCATTTCTTTAATTCCTCTTTGAGAGCCGGATGGGACATCCATTTTTTTTCAAATCTAAAAGGGGTATTCTTCTTCTTTTTTATAGGCTCCGCAGTGAAACTGATAGGGGAATGATCAGAACCTATTCTAGTGAGAGCTTTAAGGGAGCAATAGTAATCAAAATACCAATGATTAGAAATCAGAGATCTATCTAATCTAACCTATATGAGGTCCAACCCCTTTCTGCAATTTGACCAGGTGAAGGAGGCTCCAAGAAGATCTAGATCTATCAGCCCTTGAGTATCAATAAAACTCTGAAGATCCTCTTTACTTTCTAAGTTGATTTGAGATCCCCCAAATTTCTCACCATTCATTAAGGGGGTATTGAAGTCCCCCATAACAATCCAAGCTTCTTTATCAAAAATCCTTCTAATGGAGGCTAATTCTAGCCAAAAAGATTTCCTCATACCTTTTCCATTAGGAGCATAAATGTTCATTTGAATCCAACTGAAGTTATCTCTTATATGAGTGAATCTAGTAACTGTGTGATTCGTACCTTCCAGAATTGGATCTCCTTTGATGTTGTGGCAGTTCCAGAAAGTAACAATGCCACCCGAAGCACCATTAGAATTATTACCCTGGTTACAGTAGTATTGAAAAAGTTTCATTTTTTCAATTTTCTCCTTTGACATTTTAGTTTCCTGAATCAGAAGAATATCCGGTTTCTAATCTCTTACAAAGTTGCGAAAAACATCCTTCTTGTGGGGGCTATTGAGTCCCCTTATATTCCAGGACATAATCTTCATTAAATACCGAGAGAGTTAAGACACTTGGGGATGGTTTTCTGAGATCCATCTGCTATATCCTGAAAACTATTCAGCTCTCTTTTCTTTTTCGAAGACTTTTTGCCTCTTGAGTTTTTTGCTGCACCACAATCAGCCTTGCCTCTTGATCTGGTGGAAATGCCACTTGGGGTCTTCCCTTGTTTGTTTTTTCGAGGCTTCTTCTTTGATATATTCTCTTCTTTATCAATCTCATCTTGACTGTTCGTCTCTCTGCTAGATTCCCAATCCTTATCATTTGGTAGTCTTTATTCCCAAGGTAATGTGTCCATGTTACCATTCTCTTGACAACACAGTGTATTTAAGTGGATCTCATCCAAAGAAATTTTTTGGTTGTTATCATGATCTAACACAAAAATCTACAAATTTGGTAACAACACTACAAGAAAATACCATCTCATGAATTTCTTTGGATCATATTTTCTTGAATCCATATCTATAGAATTTAAAACTCTATATCATATTGCTGCATGAACTAAATCTAACAATAGTCAAATTTCAAGGTAAGCTCAAATTTGTCTCAAATTTGTATTGTTATCTATATACACAATAGAAATCAGAAAAAAGAAACATATAGAATTTTTTTTTATCTACTCAAATTTAAAGGTAAGCTCATATTTGTCTCAAATATGTATTGTTATTTATATACACAATAGAAATCAATCAAATTTGTCTCAAATTTGTATTGTTATCTATATACACAATATAAATCAGAAAAAAAGAAACATATAGAAATTTTTTATATCTAATTTAATTTGAAAAGTACACAATAAATTGTGTTGATTATAATAGAGATTGCATCTACTATAAAATTACTCTATCATTTTCTTATCTTTCTATAAGAAATTGACTGACTCATCATATGATTGATGTAATCCTTACCTATCAAGTCTTACACAATCTTAAAAAATTAACCATCCCATATTCAAGCATGGAAGGCTTTCCACACTAGAATTCAACGTATCCATATAAAAGTACCCATCAATATTAATTTCTCTAAACATGGAAGGAATTATTTAGCAAAAATCAACCCTCCAAACAAAACATTCATTTAACTCCTCTTCCCTTATCCTAATACCATGCATCTTAAAAAATACCAACTCCTCAAAATCCTTTAGCTATGAATACATCTATTCCTAAAATTTATTATGATATTCTATAATATGTTGTAATAAATCAAACCTCACAATTATATGTGAATTACAATTAATACTATCAACATCAAAATTATTCTCTATAAAAGTTTAGAGATTACAATTTAACTACACAACTTAACTTGGAAACACTTTAATATGCTGCCCACCCTTATATGATTTCTTAATGCATCGCACAAAGCTCTATAACTCTCCCATCTTCCCCAAGATGGTAAGAATAAAATTTAGCCTATACTACAATATATTCTTAATCAAATAAAAAATAATTTTCTCTCCATTATCCTTTCCAAATTTTTTAACCTCTCTCCTTCTTTGAAGCTCTTCTTTCAACTTTTTAACCTAAAATTCAACATATCCCTCTCTTTAAATAATATATCCTATACGTCTATTCCCCAACCTAAAACCAATCCTATGCTTGAGCTATAATGATCACATAATCTCAAATTTTCTTTATTCAGTTTCATAATATAAGCTTCCATCTTCCTAATAACAAAAACTAGACCTTCAAGATCTCTATACTAGACATCCTTATTTATTGATGTCTCAAGAATTCACCCAATATAAAGTAGCTCATGAAATAAAAAAGAAATATGGAAGGGTCAATAAGAGGACATTAGTTGGTCCAAACATTTTGGCTCTTCCAAAATGTTTGGAACTGGTTGCAGCACGAGGAGGTAGTTTTTCCAAAACATTTGGACCAACTAATGTTCTCTTGTTGACCATACCAATAAAAGCAGAAAGATATGGCAATATGAACTAATTTCATATTTTTAAAAAATAGAAGAATCTATGAGATATTAGATTTAAAAATGAAACCCTTTGTGTACACAACCTAAACCATATAACCTATGCTACTCAAAATCTATGAGAGTCTTCTAGATTAAGCAAAAGAGTTAGTAAACATTGATGATAAAATGAAATCTCACAAACACCAACCCTAAGTGAAGCTAGTTATAGTAGAAATTTTGGTGTCTAAAACAATGTATTTTAGGATGTGGGCCTAGTAGAAATTATAGACATGACTTACAATTTTATACTTTTATGCATTATGAAATTATAGAGTTGTAAGTCATCTTAAAATATATTGTGTTAGGCAACAAAATTTTTATTAGATAACTAATTTTTCACTTATCCATTCACATAACTCCAATTACTAAGGGTAGTAATTGGAGTTATTAAATTGGAATATGTAAATGGAAGTGAAACTAATTCTAGAAAAAATTTTGGTGCCTGCAATGTATTTTAGGATATGACTTACAACTAGATATAATTTCATTTAAATGCACGATTTAATGAATATATTTCAGTGGTGCATTTAAATAAAATTATAACTTCATACTTTTAGATTAAGTTGTAAGTCATATCCTAAAATACATTGTGATAGGAAACAAAATCTCTACTATAACTAGTTTCACTTATCTATTCACATAACTCCAATTAATACCCTTCCAATATTATTTCAATAAAGTATTTGATTGATATTTTATTGTATTCAATGTATACCATCATCAAGAATGGCGAAAAGGGCCAATTATTATCCTTCCAAATTATTTTAATAAATTGTTATTTAATATTCTTTTATATTTGATTGATCATTTAATGTATTAAATGTAGGAAAACTTGGGTTCAAAATGTATTTGTAGACTCACTCTTTTACATATCAGCCTTTGAACATAGTAAATTCACTTGAACATGTAAAATGCCAATCAAATATAGAAGAATATTAAATAACAATTATTGAAATAATTTGGAAGGGTAATAATTGACCTTTTTAGATGCTTCACACTAAATGAATGTTTAAAAGGTCATGCTTGGTGATGGTGTACATCCAATAAAATAATTGATCAATCAAATACTTTATTGAAATAATCTTGGAAGGGCAGTAGTTGGAGTTATGTGAATAGATAAGTGAAACTAGTTATAGTAGAAATTTTGGTGCCTACAATGTATTTTATGATATGACTTACAATTAGATATAATTTCATTTAAATGCATGATTTTAAGAATATATTTAAGTGGTGCACTTAAATGAAACCATAGTCATACTCTTACATTAAGTTGTAAGTCATATCCTAAAATACATTGTGCTAGGCACCAAAATTTCTACTATAACTAGTTTCACTTATCTATTCACATAAATCCAATTAATACCCTTCCAAGATTATTTCAATAAATTATTTGATTATTCATTTATTGTATTCAATGTATACCATCATCAAGAATGGTGTAAAGGACCAATTATTATCCTTCCAAATTATTTTAATAAACTATTATTTAATATTATTTTTTATTTGATTGATCATTTAGTGTATTGAATGTAGGAAATATTGTGTTCAAAATGTATTTTGAGACTCACTCTTTGACATATTAGCCTTCAAACATAGTCAATTCACTTGAACATGCAAAATGCCAATCAAATATAGAAGAAAATTAAATAACAATTATTGAAATAATTTGGAAGGGTAATAATTGACCTTTTTAGATGCTTCACACTAAATTAATGTTTAATAGGTCATGCTTGGTGATGGCTTACATTCAATACAATAATTGATCAATCAAATAATTTATTGAAATAATCTTGGAATGGTAGTAATTGGAGCTTATGTTAATGGATAAGTGAAACTAGTTATAGTAGAGATTTTGGTGCTTAGCGCAATGTATTTTAGGATATGACTTACAACTTAATGTAAGAGTATGACTATAATTTCATTTAAATGCAAAACACTTAAATGTATTCATAAAATCATGCATTTAAATGAAATTATATCTAGTAGTAAGTCATATCCTAAAATACATTGTAGGCACCAAAATTTCTACTATAACTAGTTTCATTTATCCATTCACATAACTCCAATTAATAGCCTTCCAAGATTATTTCAATAAAGTATTTGATTTATTATTTATTGTTATTTAATATTCTTTTGTATTTGATTGATCATTTATTGTATTGAATGTACACCATCACCAAGAATTGTATTATACATTCACTTAGTGAGGCATCCAAAAAGGCTTAGATGTGTGTAATGACAAAAGGATAAACACTTAGGATGCATGATTATCTCCTTATCCCTACTTATATAGATGCATTATAGTTAATCATACACTCTTTTATCATACATTATTATCCTATATTATACACTTGTATGATTGTTATTTGGTTTTTAGAGAAACCTTGCAATTTTAAATGATAATATGTGAGATTCTTTGTTTAAGAATTTAAATTTCATACGAAGTTAGTCAAATTTAATCTTACTTTCTCCCTTTCTCCCTCTTTTTCATAGATAGTTAAATGAACTTAAAATTGTTCTTATTTTTACTTCATGACATTCAAGCTACTCATTGCTCATATTTCCTATTTTTTTTATAATTTCCTATGGAGCATCTTACTTATAAAATGGTTATTGCATATTTTACTTTTAGGGAAATAAAATAAGTACATATTTGTAAGTTTTTTTATTTTAATTAAATGTGCAGATCTTTCTATTTATATAGATATTGATGATGATCAGGGATCACATAATTCAACTCAATCTTAGGAGCAAGCTGAGGCTAGGTCTAATTTATATAATGATAGCATTAGGAGATTAGAGAAAGCTTTGAAATGTTTGGACCAAACAATACCAAACTCCCTTAATCTCTCTAATCGAGATAGATTAGTTAGGATTCAACAGGAGATCCAACGTATGATTTACATAATTCGAGCTTATAATCCTTATGATGAGGTCAACACTGAGGAGTTTTATAGGTCCCTTTCTAGTAGTGTTATTGGCACTATGAAAATTGATGATATTAGTACTAGAGTTTCAACACATAATGTGCACAACATGTTCCCTCACTATATGGGGCAAAAAAAAAATAGAGAATATGTTGTTACTAGATGTACAAATGAGCTTGTTGCTCCATTTATATATCCCAGATGGTTGTCAGCCCATCACAGATGGACACATAATGATGATTTTCCACTTTGTTTTTGCAAACAACTATATGCTGAGTTTCATTTAGGGTTATATGTGGATTACACATTTATTCCTTCACATGCTAGATAGGAAAAAGGGAGGTTTACTAACAAATCTTAATTTAGAAGTGTATATTTTCCACTTCCCATCAAGAAGAGGGAATTTGTTGTTCCAAACCTTTTGCTTCTTGCAAAACATTTGGAACTAGCAGTAGCAAGATGTGTAGCAACAACACCTATCAAATCCAACCTTTATGACAATATTGCCACGATTGCTACTCAAGTCGATCATATGTCATCTGATCATGTAGGCATATACTTATTAAATCTACGGATTAGCCTTCCTCCCATTGAGGCTACATCTTCCAATTATGATCCCTACATTCATGCAGAGCTACCATCACCGTCAGATGTGGCCTAGATGAGTGAAGCCACTGTATGTAATTTTGCTTTGGTTTCTATTGCTGATTTACTATTATCATATCAGTTTTTCAGTGATGAGTATGGGATTTCTTTAGATGCAATACCAATTCATATTAGACAACATTTTGGTAGATAGTCAGGTCAAGGTGATGTGGCTTCACAAGATGATCGACATACTCCAAACTAGCCAATAGTCCCTGCACAACATCAAGTTGAGGTTACTACACATGATGTACATGACCATACAAATCACTTCTCTTTGGTACGGGTTTGTTACCTAGTATAGGTGTCCGTGATGTGACTATGCATTCTCATGACATTAGTGAAATTGGTATAGTGCTCGAGGGTAAGATGCAAGTACTTTCAAATAATCTATATATTTTACATTCTAAAAAATCACATACATATATAAAATAAAATTGACTTCAAAGTAGTTCTCACTCTTCATTGAAATCTTGTATTTTTAAATTTCTAGCAAGATGAGAATTCAACACGCTTTGGAGATTTGGAGCATGTAGATGATCCTATGCATGCTACATTTGAGGTACATTTATAATATTTAAATTACTTGATACGTTCAAACATTTAAATTACAAAATGTTAAGATGACTCTACATTTACACATGCACATTAAATTAATTAATGTACTTTCGTGGGCAGGGAGGCAGATCAGGACATGGATCAAAACAAGGATCAAGAGAGGCATCAGGAAATGAATCTAGAGAGAGATCAGGACATGGATCTAGATAGGGATCAAGAGAGAGATCATTCCATATTCATACTAGGCATCCTCCATTTTGACTTGTTTAACATGTAGACACATGATTTTTTATACATTTTATTTTGTGATTTGTCGCATTATGGTTCTTAGATGATGATATTCACATTATATACATTTTACATTATGGTTCATTTTATTATGTTTTGTAGTATATACATTTTACATTATGGTTTCACATTATGGTTCATCTTATTATGTTTTACAGTATATATACATTTTACATTATGGTTTCACATTATGGTTCATCTTATTATACATTCTATATACATGGTTTCAATGTGATTTTTTGTTTTGTGAAAGTATTGAGTTATATATGTTCTAGGATATGATCCAAGTGCTTTGTCCAGTAGCTTTTGCATCTTAGGATTTTGGATATGTTCTTAGTGATGGAACAATCAAGACACTATCTGATGTGTTGCACGTTCATGGTTTAGCCAAAAATCATATTTAAGATTTTTAGATGAATGATAATATTTTCCATATTATTTATGATAATCATGGTTAAAAATTCATTAGGGGAGATCTAGCTTTAGAAAAGGGTATTAGGAATGGTAACTTATTTGGATTGGATGGTACTACTTAATCTAACTATACCATGACTTTTGATCATGTAAATGAATTAGTTGAAATGCATCTAGGTGAGAAAGGATAAAAAACATTGAAGAATAAATATATAGGTGAGAATGTGTGTTTCATAAGCAAAATAAAGTTAAATTCTCATATAGAAAAATGGATTTTAGAGTTAATTTGTATATCTTAGAAACCATCTATATTATGCCATCAAGTCATTGGTGATTTTTCAAGAAAATATTTGGTTTATTTTCTTACGCACAAATATGAAGTTTTAATCACAAGGAATTTAAGGTGCTTGTAGAAACTCATAAGGAAAAATTACAAGATTTGAAATCAAATAATATGGGGGCATATTTATCTAAATAATTTAAACAATTTTGTAGACATAATTGGATTTTAATTTAATTAGGTATTAGGCATGGTAATTTATTTGGATTGGATGGTTTTACTTAATCTAACTATACCATGAATTTTGTTCATGTAAATGAATTAGTTTATATGCATCTAGGTGCGAAAGGATAAAAAACATTGAAGAATAAATATATAGGTGAGAATGTGTGTTTCATAAGCAAGTGTTTTAAGCAGAAGGAATTTAAGGTGCTTGTGGAAACTCATAAGAAAAAAAATATAATATTTGAGATCAAATAATGTGGGGGTATATTTATCTAAATAATTTGAATAATTTTGCAAACATAGTTGGATTGTAATTTAATAGAAAAATATTCCATATATATAAAAATGGGGTAGCTAAGATAATGAATATAATACACATGTCCCTAAAAATATATTTTGTAGGGAAGTAAGTGTTTTTGTAGATCAATACAACAAGGAAGAGGAGGAAACACTACAATTTGATATCAAGTTAAGGTGAAGATGCATAGGGAAATGAATAGGTTGGATAAGAAGGAGCCAAAGATGACGAAAAAATTATAAGAAAATTTAGAAGAATAAAATGAGAGTCCTTATCTTCACTTCCTTTAAGAAGTTCCACAAGAGAACATAAACAATTTGAAAGGTATATCTCTCAAATTTTTTATTGTGTACACATTTAATTTAACTAATTTTAGTGATGAACTTATATTTGTGAAAAAATATCTCTTTAAAGGAGAAAAAGTATTGGATAGATTCCATGATAAAGGGGATGATGAACTTGCGTAAATGAAAGGCTTGGGATCTAGTTGATTTAAATGAAGTAAGAAAGCTCATAAGTTGTAAATGAGTGTTCTATAAAAAATCAATGTAGATGGTAAGTTAAAAAAGTACAAGACTAGACTTTTGGTAGAAGGTTATTATTAGAGGGGGATTACATAGTGGACTTGAAATGTTATCTTTGAATAACTAATAATACCCGCATGGAAGAGGTTTGTAGGTGTAGTTAGTGCTCTTATATGAAAATTATGTGATTGTGATTATATAATAGGGTTATGTTATTGGATTAAATCTAGACACATAACTGGAGGTCTCTTATAGCTGGTCTAATTAAAACTTAAATATTGATAAATGTATACCATACTTCACAAATTCATTTTTACTTTACTAAATCAAGTAGAATTCCATTTTAGCTAAGGTGCTTGAGCTTAATAAAGGATTAAATATTTATTTTTAACCAAAACTTAAATTTCATATTTAGATTTACAAATAAATATTTATTTCACTTCAAAATGAGAAAGTTATTTATAAATTTTACTATCTATATCTAATACTATGATGTTACATTCATTTCGATGCTAACAAGTATATTTTTTTTATTCACAATCCAATGTAGTAAGGGACCTTGAGATCAAAATTATGTGTTATAATTATGCACCAAAGATATCTACAAACATGAGGTTAAACTGACCTTAAGAAAGCTTTATAGGAAAATAAGATCACAAATAAGATCACCTTAATAAAGCTTTATAGGAAAATAAGATCACAAAAAAGAAAGCTTTATGGGCTACTATTGAATGAAATTATTTGAATTGACATTAAATAAAAATATTTTCAAATTTAGGTCCAAATGTTTTTTTTCTTATTCAAGGGGTAAACGCTTTTGACTCGGAGCTATGAACTAGTGAGGTCACAAAAGGGGGACCTCATCCTCAAATGTTAAATGTACATATTGTCATAGAAAATGTATATGTACAAAAATATCTTAAAGTTCTTGGTACATATAATATAGATCCTCTCTATCTTTTATTATCTCTAAAATATTCTCATGGTCTTCAATAGGCAACCTCCACCTTTGTTTGGCACACCCTCTTTTTGGTAAAGTTTCAAGATTTAATCTTGTTGCTATAACTAAATGACTATAATGTAAAACCTTTTTACTTGACATATAATCAATAAATATAATTCCATTTGTATCTATCTTTGTTTGTTAATAGTATGTGCCTTCAACAACCACTGATCTAGTAGGATACTCTTGTCCATCACCATCTGTCATTGATTCTGACAATTTGAATTTTGGTTGCATACATCTTAGTACATAGTAATCTACACCTTATGTATTGTCAGGATCTACAAGAACAACAAAAATATCTCCTGTACACACCATGTAGTAAAGCATGGTCAACTTAGGTAGAATATAAATCAATTGTAAGAACTAAAATTCAATTTAAAAATTTAAAATTTACTTGTAACAACTAAATCTAATACATGCTCATAATCAACTGAATACGAAGGATCATATATATCTACAATGTCATTATATTCAAAAGGGTTCAATTTGTTCACTAATTGTTTTGTTTCCCATTATGAAACATACCCATCTCCAATATTCTTATATTGTAGACTATTTGCATTGTTCACAATGCAATCAACACAAAAAAATGATTTTTATCTCACTTTAATTACTAGAGGCCTACTATGTCCTACTATCATGATTTGATGCAAAATTCTAATACCACTAATTATTTGACAATTAGTAAGAGTTGATCGATCAATTCCTATAAATTTTAAACATCCAATTAAAAAGTGTATAAAATTGAAAATTCAATTAAGGTACACATTGAAATTAATAAAACAAATTCATTTATATACCTTTAACTTCCCAAAAATATTGTGCATTGTATATTGAGTCACGGGAAGCAAAATGAATTTTACACCATTCAACAATTTCATGTGTATTCTTTATGGTATTACCTGCAAGTTCATGTTGGTGAAATGTCACGTTAACAAGTTTTGTAGTTGAAAAAATATAATTAGAATTTTTCTAAATATCCATATGGTGTTACCTTCAAGTTCATGTTGGAAAAGTGCATGCTTCACACGTGCTCCAATTCCATCATGCTCCCCTTTTCCATGTCCACTCTCATAGAAATTCCACAATTTTTTTATGTCACATATAATTTATTGTTGGCTTTACCAATTAAAAGCTTTTGCAGACTTAAATTGTCCAGTGATGTTACAACCAATTTCATTTAAAACCAAGATAGTAAAAATAAACTATATGTGTACAACTACTTAAGTCTAAAAAAGTTAAGTAAACAAATAAACATATAATTTAAAAAAAATAAAATCAACACTTACCAGCACATCCATCAAACCATATCCAGTGTTGTGAAGCATCTAATTGACGTCGTCTTAGGTTTTCAAAAAACATTGCAAAACAATGGGCTACATAACTTTTATCAAGACCTGCATCATCACTGATATAAAACTGAACCTCTTTGATGATAATTCATTCATCTTTTCTACTTTGTAGACCATACATATGTTCTTCGACATGCATACAACAAACTTTTATAAATATTGTAACTTGCTCTAAATGATAATATTGACTTTGAATCTCAGTTTGAGGACTAAATGTATAGTTCTTAGAGAAATCAACAATAGAGAGTATACAACCCACTGGAAAGAAATTCTTTGAGTCGCGAAATTTCTTAGCTTTCCATCTAGCACCATGACAATGTTAAATATGTGGACATATGATATTGCAATATTTGTTCATAAACTCATTTTAAGACAACTCACTCTCTTTGAGAATAATTTTTCTGGTCTCAACTCCTGACTATGTTGAGTATTTCTCATATTCAAATCTCTTCCACACAACTTCCATTGAATGATCAATATTGTCAACCTATAAAAGATTCTTCAAATTTCCACATTCATTACATATATTTTTTATACACTGCACTTTCAATTCATTTGAATCTTTTGATTTGTCGATCACTTGACCTCCCTTACATCTTCTGAGATTTTATCTTTTCGGGGAACCCTACAAATATTTACCCAATTATTCTCAAGATTTCCATCCAATCTATTTCTCTTTCCGATATATCTTTGAACAATTCTCCTAGAAATATTGAGTAATTCAGAAATTGCTTTAACTTGTCTTCTATGTGATAATTTCTTACTAGAAATTACCATCATCAATGCTCTATGTGCAACACTTAAATCAACAGCTCAACTCTTGTTTTCAATAGAATTCGATGCTTCTTGCAAGTTTTGAACTATTGTTTTCTTTAATGATCCTGATGAATTTTTCTTATTATTAACCCCTAACAACTCCAAAACAAGGGTCATTTATTTCCTCCTAAATAAGTTTGCAAATAATTGTGCTTTTCCAACTATAGAATTTTCTTCAAAATATTCATCCCATATTATTTTATAGTGTAATATTACTACGCTTTCAGATAACATATCTTAAGATGAAATATTATTAAAAAGGGATTCCTCATCCATCTTTATAAGATTTTCCATACCAAGGAAAATATTTCTATGACCACCTTCAGTTTGTCCTGGTACCTGTACTCCTTGGTCATCAACAATTTCCATGGGTTCTTCTTCAGAAGATCTTCCTTCATCCACATTTCTACTATCTCTTTTTCGATCATACAACCTTGTTCTTGTCTTCTTATTCCCCAACATAAATTGCTCAGGTTTGAATTCACCTGCATACAAAAATAACATGCATTCAAAATTTTTGATGTTTGTATTGGATAAAGTGTTCCCTAATATCATGGAGGTATGACCATTTTTTACTATGAAAACAAGATTTAAACCCATCATTATGTATGTGGAAACTGTTATTTGGAATCTTCTCCTCTATGAGAAAGCCTGATTTGATAAAAGTGGATGATCCTAGTTGATAGGATATTTTTTCCTTATCATTTTTCGTGCTCAACAATTCTTGATCATTCGGGATATCAATTTGATCCATGGTATCTTTGGTATCTTCTTCTTTAACTTGATTTATTTAATAGCTTCTTTATATTCTTCTTTGATGTTATATATTTCATTTGCTTGATTATATGTCCAAAGGAGGCGAGTTTCTTTGAAGATCTCTTATAACCAAGTTGTAGATAAAAGGGTTTATGATCTTTGATTCTACCATCAACATTTGTTTGGGATGTTTAGATTCACTAGATTTGGGTTGGTCATTCGTTATGAGCAATGATATGTCAAAATCAAGAGGAATTTTGATTCCTTCATCAGAAAGAGCCTGGAAGTATTGTTGTGGGTTACATTTGACCACCTCTGTAAGAAGTTTAGTGAATCTATTATCATTAATAGCTTTGTTTATAGTGGATTGGGTTATTTCTTCATCCTCAATTTCACTTGTTTCACTATTTGTAACACTAGAATGTGATTTTCCCCATCAAAGTATTTTCCTCAAGGGTTCCCTTCTTCTTGAAGCATTTTTTCTCTTGTTCAAGGGTCATATGTGATTGTTTTGATCTTCAATATAAGGTAAGATAATGTATGAGACCTAAGACTAGGAAGCAATAAAAGGATATGATTCCAAGATGGGATATAAAAATGGTATGGTATGATATGACAAGCTAAGAATGTAAGAGCTCAAAGGCAACTCTAGGTCCAAAGTTGGTTATGATGTAAAGGCTTTACTTGTGTTATGATGGATAGAAACAAGGACCAATGATCAAGAGAGAGTATGTAGGAGATGATGGACTCCAAAAGGATTGACCTAATAAAGGATAATGGTATATTCCCTAACTTAAGGATGATGAACCTCAAGTGATGCAGGTGATAGATAGCCAATGGCTCTATTTCAAGACCTAGGAAAAGTAGTATAAGTGCAAGCTAAAGGTTTGTTTGAGAAATAATGGTTATACAAGGGTGGAGGATATGCAAGGACTAGTTGGAATGCAAGGACTAGGTGTAATGCAAGGATTGAAAGATTAGAACTGAAGGATGATGTCCCCAAGATATTTTAGTGATAGGTTCATGTTGGATGTTTGGGTTGTTTGACCTTTTGGGGTTCACAAAGTTTGAAATGTTGCAAATTACTAAGTGTGATGTTTGTTTGAGAGTTAGTTTTGAACACACACACAAGACATAGCCGGCAAAATATTTTTTAGCTTTTTCTTGATTCAAGATGAAAACAGTCATGCACAATCCTAGGGTTGGCAAGGAAAATATTCATTGAGTTCCCACTTGAATTTCTCCGGCTACGCTTATTCTTAACAGATGACTTAGAAGCTTGGCCATATTGGCTCCCCCTTATATGATACTCACTTCTTAGGTCAACCAAGCTTCGAGTTCTCATAAATCTCTCATGATAAACTCTTCATCTCTACTAAGAACCACAAGTATGTGGGATGAATTCAGAGGTCCAACCTCTTGCATGAGCAAATAGAGGAATTTTGGCAACTACAACAAGAGGTGTCTAATAGGGGCATCCATTTGAGTGGTTATAAATGCAACAAGATTAGCTCTGATAATGAGGATTCCTAGCCTACAGAGGTTATGCTCTACAAGGTTTATGGGGATTTAGTCTTTGGCATAACACATTCGTACTCATGGTACTTGAAATTTCCTCAAGCACCCATTTTATATACCGAATGGAAGTAGCTTTGTTTTATCCTGTTACCAATTGGGTCATTCCCCTGGGGTGAGTACTTTTTCCCACCAAGGTAGGCCCTTTAAAGGATTAAACACATACAAAGATGATGGGTGTGGTTTTTGATCACCAAGTTCACACAAGGTGAGAGCATACTCCCTACCATCTCAGGCATAACAAACAGTGTTCATTCATCCCCTGGTTAAATCTATATGACGAAAGATAATTGTTCATTTTAAAGAACCAATTGAAATGTGTTCTAAGATAAAAGGCAATCAATTTCAAAAATAAAAAGCCTTTGGCCAAACATCCTACAAAACCATAGATTAGTAGTTTTTCAATATTAGTCTTCGACAGTCGACAACTACACCATTTTTTAGTCCAAGCATTAGCTCAAAATATTCATAGTAAAACACAATGAAAATACAAGCATGAACATAAAATAATCTAACAACGAACATATAAACATCAAAACAAAAAGTAAATTAAAGAAAATTACCAAATCTTTTGTTTTAGAAGCTTGATTTTCCTATTCAACTCGATAGCCTATGACAAATGCAAATGATTAGAAAAGTATCAATTGTTCAATATTAAATGCTCAGTGATTTAATTGCAAAAAGTAGATCATAAAATTTTATTTAAAAAAAAAGAAAAGAAATAGTTACTTCATTAAAAAATGGAAAAAAACCTAAAAAATAGACTAATAAAAGCCGACTTAAATAGTTATTTCAATAAAAATTGGATGAAAAACAAGAGAAATCTAAAAAACAAATTCAAAAAATAAGAAAGTTGACCAGTTTATGTTTCAATAGAAATTCGATGAAAGTAGAAAGAAATTTGATGAAAATGGAAACAATCAAATTTTTTTTTCAAAAAGATCAGTGTTTTGACTGAATACGATCCTACAAAATAATATTCGGTTGAATATTGTTTGGCTAGACAAGTTTTGGCTAATTAGGATTTGGTCAAATCCTATTCGACTGAATACATCCACAAGGCAGGTGACATGGCAGCAAAGTCAGCATTTTCTCAAATTTGCAGAAATTTTCAACTTCTACTGAATATTTCTTAAATCAAAATTATTTTTAAGAAAATAAATAAAAATATCATTTTGTAGAACTCACAATGTTGAATCCAAATTTATATATATATATATATGTTTATATTTTGATTAATTTTAGTATATAAATATTTTAAAATATTGCAAGTAGGTTGTTAAAAGTCAAAAAGAGGCTTAGTTGAAAATAAATAAAAAATAGTAAATCATCATAAAACAACTTTGAAAATATATGATGCCCTCGAGGAGACAATCCTCTTCAAGAGGGTATATTTTGTTTTTTGAAAATGAAAAAAATAAAAATAATAGTTGATGTGAATTGAAAACTATCAAATTCTGGTTAGTTTAACTTCAAAATGTTATTACGAGAAAAATATACATCAAAATTTCAATTTTTTTTCCATGCCCTAGATATTGAACTCAGCTATCTGGGAAAAAAATAAATCAAAAGACAATGATTTTTTTTCTATTTGTTTCTCAACATGAACTGAACTTCACTTTTTCTTGAAATTTTCAACATGCCGAAATCTACTTTTAAATTAATAAAAAAATATCATTTTTTTTAATTTTTTTTGAAAAATTACAAGACTAAACTTCAAAAAAAATTCTACATTTTATTAGTTTACATAATTTTGAAATTCAAAACATAAATACCACTTTTATGTGGTTGAAGTTGAGAACTTTTTCTCATGTTGGTTGATTCCTTTATAAAGTGTGACACAGGTTTGTACGTTTACCCATTGAATTTGTGGCCTTATGAGCCAAGTCATTTTGGATATTGTAATTGACATTGGAAATTAATATATATATATATATATATATATATAAATTTAAATTTGAATCTTTTTAATTAGACATGTGTTGCTATGATTGAAAATAGCTGGTTAAGTCATGTCTTTTTACAGTATAATATTCATAATGGTAATTACAATAACTAGCACTTGCACCTGAATGAGGTGCAATACTTACACCGATAGGTTAAGCCTACATTATTTATGGTCGTGAAAAGTAGTGGATGACATGAGGAAAGAAATGATCTATCTCACCTATCCCTCTCTACCTCTCCCTCCCTCCCCTCCCCCTTCTCTCTCCCTCTTGCTCTCTCCTTCCCTCTCTATTTCTCTCTATATCACATATCCCTCTCTACCTATCCCTCCCTCCATACCACCTATTTCTCACTTACTCTCTCCTTCTCTCTCTACTTCTTTCCCTCTCTCACTTATTCCTAAATACCTCTCTCCTTCCCCCTCTCATTCTCTATATCTCCCCTATTCCTCTCTACCTCTCCCTCCCTCCCTCTCTCTCTCTCTCTCTGGCTATCTCTTTCCTTCTCTACTTATTTTGATCCCACCTCTCTCTCTCCCTCCCCATCCCTATCTCACTCATCCCTCTATACCTCTCTCCATCCCTTTACCCTCCTCTCTCTCTCTCTCTCTCTTTCTCTATCCTTCCCTCTCTACTTCTTTTCCCTCCTCTCTCTCTCTTTCTCTATCCTTCCCTCTCTACTTCTTTACCCTCCTCTCTCTCTTTCTCTATCTCACCTATCCCTCTCTACCTCTCGATCCCTCCCCCCCCCTTTCTCTCTCCTTCCCTCTCTATTTCTCTCTATATCACATATCCTCTCTACCTATTCCTCCCTCCATCCCACCTATTTCTCTCTCACTCTCTCCTTCCCTCTCTACTTCTCTCCCTCTCTCACTTATTCCTCTCTACCTCTCTCTCCTTCCCCCTCTAATTCTCTATATCTCCCCTATCCCTCTCTACCTCTCCCTCCCTCCCCTCTCTCTCACTCTCTTTGGCTCTCTCTTTCCTTCTCTACTTCTTTCTATCCCACCTCTCTCTCCCTCCCTATCTCTATCTCACTTATCCCTCTCTACCTCCCTCGTCCCTTTCTCTCTCTCTCTCTCTCTATCCTTCCCTCTCTACTTATTTAACCTCCTCTCCAATTCATTCCAAAAACAACACTTCCTATACAACTTTAGTTATATACCTCAGTGATTATCACGCCCAACATATGCCCACATGTGAAGTCTCCGAGGCTCGATGAATGTTTCCTGCATTACCTTTCGCATCACGGAGACAAACAAGAGTGTACAACACGCCACATAATAGATCCCGATGGGATTTCTGGTGGCGGAGGAGACCCCGATGGGGTCCCCCACGTAATAGCCTATTGACTAATTATTTTTATAGTATATATAAGTTATCCTGTAGTTAAATAGTTATTTTATTTATTATATAAATTTTATTTTTATTAAAATTTTATTGAATTATTTAATTTAAAGAATCATTTTTATTTTATTTATTATATAAATTATTATTTTTATTTTTTTTATAGTATATATAAGTTATTTTCTATTTAAATAGTTATTTTATTTATTATATAAATTTAATTTTTGTTAAAAAATTATTATATTATTGTATTTAAAGAATCATTTTTTTAATTTATATTATTTATTATATAAATTATTATTTATTTTATTTATTATATAAATTATTTTATTTTATTGTATTTATTATATAAATTATTATTTATTTTAATTGTTATATAAATTATTATTTATTTTATTTGTTATACACATTATTTTAGTTATTTTTATAGTATATATAATGAAAAAATCTAATAATGTAAAATAATATGAAAGGAGGCTTTATTAGATTGATTTGTAAACAATTATTGCACTTGCACACAAAAAAGGAGAAATTAATGCTCTGTTTCCATACCTGTTGAAACATCACAATTATTTTATTTATTATATTTTTTGTTTGGATTAGAAAATTGCTTAGGATTTGAATAAGACCTTTACTGGCTAATTCATGTAAAACACGAAAACTTAAAAAAATGGCCTTTAACCCATTCTCTCGTGAAAGTAAAAGGACATTTGAAATTTCGTAAAGTCTACATGGTTGTTTCTTGATTTTCCAAAAGTCGTTGATTGAATTTCAACGACTGATTTATTTAAGGACTTTGTATATTTCTAGCACTTTGGCAACAAATTTTTTTTACTTTGCCGCCGATGAAAATTTCTGAATATCTTACCTACTTTAGTACTTACGGGAGTTGACAGAAGAGGTAAATGAATGATGTAGCTGGAAAAAGAATATTGGTTGCCGTAAATAAATTTTGATGACTTAAAAAAATCGCACAACTGTACACAGTGCAATTGCCGGGTACCACCAGATTTCCGACATCAGACTGGAGGAGATCCTAGTGGGGTTCCCCCAGTATAATAGCCTATCAGCTAAATATTCAAGTAGTAATAAGAATGGGTTATTACACATTTGGTCTTTAAAGTACAAAAGCAGTATAATGACACCAAACTATGAAGAAATATTTTATACAATGTACAAGGTTTGTGAGGAAGAAAGTAATAATTTTAACAACTAAGATGTTCTAATTTCTACTAATCACTCTATGTGAGAATAGTTCTGGTAGCAATTGCATTTAGAGAATTAGCAGTAGCTGGTATCAATTTGACAGTAAGAAATTATATCAAGAAAATAGTCACAATATTCAAAATCTCTATGTGAAGAAACAAATAGAGCTCTAACACTAGGTATTAGAGTAATATCATATATGAAAATAGTCATTGATAAAATCATAGAGGCAATATCCTCATTTAATAGATAAAAAAATAATTGTTTTAGAATGAAATTAAACACAACAGAAAATGACCCAACATTGTATGAATTCCAAAAAAACTACACTCACTAAAACCATGGCAAGTGACTTACCTCAAGATTCTACATAGATTGTGTTGTGCTGTCAATAATACTGATGAGAAAAAATGGGCAGAGCTTGTGGGAAATGTAATATGGAACCCTAACAAAGAGGAATATTTTTTAAAATGAGATGAACCAAAATCAATCACCCTACAACTGCTACTTTAATCTATACACAATAAATAAAAAGTAGATCTACAAATTAGGGTTTTAGAGCTACAAGATTCCTGAGGTTGAGAAAATAGTTTTGCAGCCTTTTAAATGAAAATGTTGGTCCAAGTTAAATATTTTTCAAGGGGAGACAAGGAATATTTTAGTTGCCTAAAATTTTTTTTTTTCTAATAAAAATAAAATCCTCTTCAAATACTAGAAGAAACAAAAATAAAACACAGTCACTCCATAAAGAAGTAAAGTAATTAAGTACATCAATTTAATTATTTATTTATTTTTAAATCCCATAGTAAAATATTGTAACAAAGTGAAATTTAAGATGCAAACAATACTCTTCCATAATAATCTGGTGAATTCACTTGGTAAGAAAACCCTAATTAAATCATGTAAAAACATGGTTTCGTGTAGAAATTCTTGAATTGGAGCCAAAATCCTTTTTACAGTAGCAAATGCCTAACCTACAAATTAGGAGAACAAGATTCTGTAAATAATAATTGAGCTAGAAAATTTTAAGGGTTACATAGATCATATTTATATAAAACAACACAATCGCAGTGCTAGGATAAGGATAAGATTATAGTGATTAGATTGTAGAAAATAGAGATAAGGGTGTGCAATGATTAAATTTGGAGATTTGATTGCATTCGATTTGATCCTAAAGAAGTTTTATGGTGACCTATTTAGGTGAATTTTTTTTGGTAGTGAGACATGTTGGTTATTTTTATGGGAAGCAAACTTAATCTCGCCTCTTACCTATGAATCTGCCAAAATTCAATGGTTATTAAGGGTAAGGATTGGCCAACACTTAAGTAAAGGTTTTGAGGCCCTTACTCCTTTACTTCAGGCTCTGTGAAACTCGAGAAGGTGATCCCTAGTAGTGCATTCATTATAATATCCTTATGCCATTTTGTATCAAAAACACTACAACAAGCATGTACATGATTCTCACATGAGTGCTCAATAGGTGATTATATTAAAGAAATTGGCTATTTCTTAAATATAATTCACACATAGAGTGTGAGAATGAAAAAACCTCATAAATTTGTAACCCTTTTTATAGAATTTGATTTGATGAATGGGTAATGACCGAGTAAATCAATACAACACAATATAATTACTTATCCTAGTCTAGTGCCCAATCCTCAAAAAAGACTCAATATCACTACATTCACAACATGGAAGCAATTCAAAACTTGATAGTATATGAAGCTCTAAAATGTTGCATTATAGTATTTCAACATTGTGTTCTAACCCTTATTTCTTACTAGCATCCTAGTACTAATTTCAATACAAATTTACATTTATATTCAAGTATCTACATCAATTCCTTGAATTAACACACAAGAATAAAGCTATACATCTATTTGAAATTGACAGAGACAAATAAAATAACCTTGATTATATTATTCATAATTTGTGAAACTAGTACATAGGAGAGAAAAATGGTGTTGAACTTTCTTTATTACTATTTTATATTTCTAGTATTACCACTGATATTACATATGTGGGTATGTGCAGGATCATCATGGAAAAAACAGGCCCTTAAGTGGCAATAAAAAGATAGAAAATTAGAGTTAGACAACTTGACGTAAAAATTTGAATAGGTTATCTATATTATTTCAAAAAAATGTAAAAATAGAATCTGTAGCAAATTGAATGTAGTTTTTAAACTACTAGACCTTTATTTAAAAAAATAAAATCTATTTGGTGAAAATTTGAAATTTCAATGCAGTAGTATTTAAATTTCAGGGTAAAAATAAGAAGTAGGTGTCTGTCTGACCACCCTAACGACAATAAAATGATAATATTTTTTTATAATCCTTTAGATATAAGTAAAGGACTCATGTCCCGATGTGATGCATATTTTTTTATAATTTTTTTCCAAGTAAATAATTGATTATGATTTTTTTATTACAACTTTTAAAAAATATAAAAGCTCGTCTATCTAACCACCTTAACTTGGTCAAAAATTCATGAAATTCAATTTTTTTTTTTTTAATCATATAGTATGCGAAGCATAGAATGTGACGCATGTTTTGGATTCAAAAAATGTGGTACCATTTGAAAGTTATAGATGTTTTTCAATCAGCTTATCAATCAGGACTTTATTTGTAATTCTAATAGAAAATGAATAATAATTATTTATTAAATTCAAAGTAAAGCATAATTTATATTGGTGGAAGCTAAGAATCTCCTCTAAAAACCCTTTTCGTTTCATCAATTTTGGGTAAAAAAAAAGTCGTCAGCCACATGGGCCATCAAATGGCTTACATATCACCACTTTTTGGTCCATCATGATCCTGCACATACGCATGCATATTGATAGACCAAAACCTAAGATAAATTGACAGACTAACCAATAACCCTTTTTTTATTCCTGTGTGTCCAAAAAACCAAATATATCACTACCCAACCTCTCTCTCTTAGGCATTGAAATCCAATTTATAAAGACATGGGATAAAACAAGCAACAAACCGAGATACCATTACATTTTCATTAGGGAAAATTTAACCTTAATTTTGAAGATATTCCCCAAATGGTTATGCATAATGATTTCAGAACGAGGGGAAACAAAAGATAACAGACTCCATGTAGTTGGTTGAAGAAGACAAGCCAACCTTCCAAAAGGCACTATTACTTGATAAAGCATTTCCGAAAACCCACATCCACATAAACTAAAGAAGATTCTCCAACAGTAATGGAGGCAAAAACTTACACACTTCTTGGATAAAGCATATTTGTCATTGAGGATACCATGACCAAAATTTCACAATTACACTAGCCCAAAAGATCTCCATGTTAGCACCAAAGACACAAATTGGCATGCATGCTAAAGAGGATGAACCTAATGTAGTGGAAATGGTCTCATCGAAAACAAAAATTGAGTCGAGACACTACTCTAATTCATCAACATTAGAGTATGCTTACCCCCTATGTGCTCATGTTGAAAGTAGAGGAGCAACTACTCCTCCCTCATTAGAATCCTCATATGATACCAAAGAGAGAAAATAGTGGCTATACTCTAGGTCAGTATCTCCCTTGTCGCCTGAAGGGTTGTCAGAGATTTGAACAAGAGAGTTGTTCCTTCCTAGATAAGCCTTGTGATGCTTATTATTTTTCTTTTCCTTCTTCTTGGCCTTAACCAACTCCATCCCCTTAACTTTGATCAATTCTTTAGAAAATAATTGGCTCCTTAGATTGTAGCTACTCACAATACCACCCTTCTTGTTTTTTCCATGGGATTTTCTCTTTTCCTTTGGTGGTGTCAAAGCCTCAGGTGCCTCATGCTCAATGACAAAAATGTCTTCTTGAAATTCAAACACACTGAGCCTTCTTGACCTCCTAATGGGTTGATCAGAGACACTTGACTTACCCATCTCTTGAAAACATAAGAAAAAAGGCAAGTACCAACTATGAAAAGAAACACTAGCCAAGAACCCAAAACTAGAATAGAAAACCTTCAAACCCAGAAAATTCAAGCAGACCTAGAGAATGAAAATATCACACCAAGAAATTCATGATACATAATAGAGAAAACATGAAAACCAACTTACCAAGGAAAGACACTTGAATACTCCTGCAATTGAGATAAAAAATTCACATGCTACTTCATTCTTGCTCACACTTCACAACTCACAAAGGTTGCAAATGGTAAGATAGATTGGCAGACAATCTACACTAAATAGAAAAATCAGGAGCACAAAAACCTACCCACGATGCACAAAATGAAGGAAACACTACTCATTATTCATTGCACATTTGCACTTAAATCTTAAAATCTATCAGTGATGAGTGATAAAGGAGATGATGGACGAAGCTTTAAGTGAAGAATTTGAGCACATTCCTATAAAGTTGTTTTGAAAGGGGAACTACCTAGGACAATGAATAAAAGGCCTTAGTGAACATTAAAGTTACACATTTTTCAAAGGATGTAAAGGCCAAACAAGGTCAATGCTCAACCTTGTAAAATAAAATAATTTCAAACTGAGGCATAAGGGGCTAGTAAGCTCACAAGATCAAATGACATAAGATGTTTTAGGTCTAATTGGGAACGGGAAATAAAGGGTCAACGATAGAACATAACATTGACTAGGCCAAAGACTTAGGATTTCAAAATAGAGAAAGAAAATTCCAATGCAAGAGCCATGAGAAAAACCCTTAGTATAGGCACATTGAAATTGGCTAAAATTTATAGAGTTATAAAAAAAGAACCAAAATTTTAGGGGTTCCATCAATGGCTCTAGTTGGGGACGTCTATTCCTCAAGGATAGAGTGAGATTCCAAAATTTCAAGTGAAGTAGACCAGACATAGAGGATCAAAAAGGCAAGAAGCAATCTAGATCGAGCGAGAAAACTAGAGAAAAGCCAACCACATATGTATAAAATTTACATAAGTTACAAGGCCATGCTAAGAGATCTAATTTCCATTTTTATTGAAGCCTCATCTGATATGCAAGCTTGCACTCTACATCCTATAATTTTACCAAACTTCAATGTTTCCCACCGTCAAAAACATTGTTTTCTATCAAAAAAATTGTTTTCCTCTGTCTGTATTATGCCAAGGCTAAGAAAATTATGATGAATTATCGACTTGTTGATGATATTGCAGGGTGATCCCATAATACTGGTTTACAATTTTTTGGCAAACTGGACACTGAACTGATTTTTTTTAACTAAATATTCACTTTCAGTCTCTTGTAGCAGCTAAACCATGAGGAATTTAAAGATGACACAAGCTAGTGATTTGTGAAGTTTTGTCTATAGATTCTAAATATATTTTTTTCAAAAATTTTGGAATCAGATTGCACTTTTTTTTTCATCTCCTTCGAAAACTAGTTTTTATTAGTAAACAACATTTTTAAAGAGTGATGTTCACTGTATACAACATAATTTTTTTTGTATGAAGGATAAAATTCTATTTTTTTTGAATTTAGATTTGTAACTATGATATCTAACCAGTTAATTTGGTTTCATAGTGTTTTATTAAATTTTTTTGCTTAATCAAGTTTCAAAGTCAAACCAAATATAGACATAGGTGGACTATATACAACATAACTTTTTCTGTATGTATAAAAATTCAATTTATTTATTTTTGAATGGATCAAGGAAATCAATACCCAACCTAGACATATTTTTAAATTTTTTATTTTGATAATCTACTATTTTTCCACATGTGCAGAACAAAGACCTTGATTTTTAGTCAAAAACCTACATTCACAAGAAATAAAAAATAAATATAATAATCAAATTTAATTTAATTAAAATTATACTTTTTTGGAATCGAATGATAAGGAATACATACTTACAAAAAATAAATTGTAAATGAATTCATTTGATCCCCCAAAACCTGGAAATCAAAAGTGGTTTTTTATCACCATTTTGATAGGTGTAAAGGAGACTCCATTATAGGTATGGTTTAAAACTAGCAGGTTTCTATCCAAGGGGGCTTGGTATAATGTGGTTTGATCAAAACATCTTCAATTGGAATCCTTTAAATGGAAATTTTCAAGGCTTAAATCATTATATTTTCAAAAAATATGTGATTTCAGCAAAAAATAGGATCTCCCATAAAGTGTAAACCACTATTGTGGCAGCACCCTGCAGATAGTAGAATCAACCATTACAAACATATGTCTAAATTCATTTTTACTCTTGTCATACATATCCAGCTGAGAACCACAGTCAAGCATTGATTGGAACACTTCAACAGTGTAGCTTTCTATCTAATTCTGCTTACAAGCATATTCAACCAAATGTCCATGCAAGTGGACAGGAAAAGTGAATCATTTATGGTCCATCTGATTACTATCATCATATAAGTTGACATCAAATTCATTTTTCCTTTTAAAATGAAAACCCTTATATATATGCCTTTCAAGAATCCCATCTAGGGGCACATATTCAAACCCTTTGAAATGACACCGCACTTTCGTTCCTAGTATTCCAAGGTCATAATCATCTGATTTATGCTCCATACCAAACATACTTTCATTTTGTGTAATAAACAAGAAATATTCATAAATAGGCTTATTTTTAAATTTGTGTTCATATCCCTTGGAGAAATATAAACCAATTATGTTGTTAGGTGATCCCACAGTACTGGTTTACAATTTTTTGGCCAAATTGGACACTTAATTGATTTTTTCTAACTAAATCTTCACTTTCAGACACCTATAGCGGCTAAACCGTGAGGAATTTGAAGATGATGCAAACTAGTGATTTGTGACATTTTGTTTGTAGATTCTAAATATATATTTTTCAAAAAATTTGGAACCAGATTGCACTTCTTTTTCCATCTCCTTCGAAAACTAGTTTTTTTCAGTAAACACCATTTTTAAGGAGTGACGCTCATCATATAACACAACTTTTTTTCCATGAAGGATAGACTTCTATTTTTTTTAATTTAGATTTGTAACTACGATATCTAGTGCTTCCAATTGGTCTCATAGTGTTTTATTGAATATTTTTTCCTTAATCAAGTTTCAAAGTTAAACTAATTACAATTCAGACATAGGAAGACTGTATATCACATAACCCATTTTGTATGTATTGAAATTCTTTTTTTTTCTGTTGGATCAAGGAATTCAATATTTGGTTCACTCATATTTTTCAATTTTTTTTGATAATCTTCTATTTTTCCACATGTGTAGAACAAAGAGCTTGATTTTTGGTGAAAAACCTACATTCACAAGAAATAAAAAATGAATATAATAATAAAATTAAATTTATTTAAAATTATACATTTTGGAAAGCTTATAATAAGGACTACACACTTAAAAAAATTAAATTTTAAATGAATTCATTTGATCCCCCAAAAGGTAAATCAAAAGTGGGTTTTTATCAACATTTTGATAGGTGTAAAGGAGACTCCGTTATAGGTATGGTTTAAAACTAGCATGGTTCTATCCAAGGGGGTTTGATCTAAGGTGGTTTGATCAAACCCTCTTCAATTGGAATCCTTAAAATGGAACTTTTTAATTCTTAAATCATTATATTTTCTAAAACTATGTGATTTTTGCAAAAAATAGAATCTCCCATATATTATAAACCAACATTGTGGGATCACCCATCATCTGTTCTATTTTCTTGGGAAATTGATTCATTAGAATCCATAGTAACATTGTTCTCATTTTGGTCATGGATGTATCCACAAGTTTCTTTATTGAGACCATCCCAAGCATCAAAGAATATCTCCATTTCAGGTTCATTAATATGGTTTAGTTTACCCCTTATATCAACAACCATCTTAAATCAGGATGTCTCATAAGTTAAGCTGAATATATTAGGAGTGATAAGGTCAATTAAAAACTACCCAGATGCTTCCTCAATTGATAAATGCACTGGATCTAATATAAAAAAATTGTTACTACTTGAATGTTGCTCATTTGCAACCATATAGGCCTCTTGATTTACTTCCTTGTCAAATACAACCATTTCCATATCTACTAAGACATTCACATATTCCCGTCCATAGTCATTAGTAATCGTGGCTTTATTCCATTGGTTAGTAACACAACTCTCATCATCCTTAGCATCATATCTAGACTCAAGATGTTGAAAACACAAAGTATTATCTTCAAATTCATCACCAACCCCACTATGAGCATCTTCCATTTTCGATATAACCAAATTGCACTGCAAGAATTCTTTATATGCTTGTTGTTTATTTACTGGTAAGGACAATTCCTTGTGAACAATGATTTTGTTGCACCCTTTAGATACAAAGAATTCTTCCAGAATACCTTCACAAACAAATTCACACTCATAAGAATAATCAGAATTCTCACTTTCATCATGTGGGTTATCAATTTGCATAAGTACACTAGTAGTACTTGCAGATCTACTAATGTATTCATCTACATCACTAGATAGATGTCCACCCTCTAAAATATCCCTACCAATTATTTGGATAGGTCTATGATCCTTACCCATGGTGTTACTACTACTATCTTTATGAGATTTCAAATTTTGCATGTAATCATACTTGGCCTCCTCGACAATTTTGATCCAACCAATTATTTGATCAAAATCCCCAGGCTTCAATTCTTTGGGTAAAGTACTAAGACTTGTCTCATAAATGTCATAGAATAATTCAATACATGCTAGATCCGTAGGTGCCAAATTTATAGGAAAATTTCTAATAAGGCATCCAAGAACCTTGCTAACAATTCATATAGTGATTCTCCCTCCTGTCTTTTCATGCTAGCTTTTTTTTTTCTAAAATATAGCTGGTCAACTTTGCTTGAACTTCACTGAGATTCATCATAGATTTTTCTATGATAATCATGTTGCAATGCTAAAAAAGTTCAAAAGCTACATCACTTGATCTCCTTTTTCATTCATATGAATTTCATTTATATTATGTGCTTCAGGACAACTAACACGTGTAGCCATATATCCCTTAGCCATTGAATATCTCATATTATTTTAAATATCCATTGCTATTTTATACGCATGCTGTAATGTTAAGGGCTCTTTTTCTCTTAACAGATAGCCCATCTTACTATCAAGGGCACCTAGATACATAGTTAAACATTCTGCATCACCAGGCCTCATATTAATTACAATATTTCTCAATTTCTTTGTAAATTCAAGTTGAAGGCTAGAATCAATTCCTTTTCATCCTTTCGAATTTCCCTAAAATTCTTCTTTATTGTATTGGGATTAATATTTTCACTAAATTTTTCTATGAATGCCACCATTAACTCACTCCAAGAAGGGATAAAACATATTGGAAAATATGAAAACCAATTTCAGGCATCTCCCTTTAGAGATTGAACAAACAATTTCATGACATCTTCATGATCTATCTTGTAATCCTCTAACAAATATGAAAACGAATTCTGATGGTTAGATGTTGGTTTTGAGCTTTGACCCTTGAAGTTCAGTAAACATTGCCTAAATTCATTAGGAACATGATTTGGGAACCTTGAATACCATTGAAAATTAATGGTGTATATCCTCCCACAAAAAAAATTCTTGGAGAATATGGCAAGGGTTGCATACTTTTCATGCTTACATCATGCTCCCCACAAGGATGTACAAGTGGATGAAACATTTTATTACCACCCCCTTACAAACTTTAAACATCAACCCTACAGTTGATCACTTCCCTATTTACTGCTTTAAAAAAATATTACAATGCACAATATCAAATACATCCTTACTTGCAATTTTCTTTAATGGGAAGATTTTAAGAACAAAAATACTTTTTCATAAAAAAATTAAATTATAGCTCAAAAGCATGAAAATATTACTACTACCATTCCCTTTCTTAGTGCTTAACTCACTTAATAGGGAATCAACATTATTTCGAACTATTATGTATGATTTTCATAAAACGTTTATACTCTATGAAAATACAAATAGGAGAAATACCTGGATGCATTGTAACTAACTCAAAAGCTTTGCAATTATGAGACTTTCACCACATCTTCATCGGGTTCATTTGATAGAGTCGCCACCTCTTCATTAGGTTCATTTGATAGAGTCACCACCTCTTGATCATAGAGGACTGAGCCTCAAGCAATATAAAACTCCTTCAAAGATGAATTTCATTCTAGGTCTCTTTGAACAACCTGAATCATACAAATATTTATTGTAATACCCCTCTGTTTTGCTCTGTTGTGCGAACAGTGTTGTTTGTACTTTGACTATGGTACTTGATTACTATTTGATCACTATCTGTAAAGTGATGCGGATGTTATATTTTGATGTAATGGTATTTGGTCTTGATGTTATCATTATGGCATGTTTTGAATTAGCATAAGTGGATATTTGAACTATTAATATTTTATGCTTTTGATTAAGTAATATGTTAGATGCGTTAGTTAGTAATATTGTATTGGTGAAGGGGACGGTATCACTTCACTTTCTTGTGAGGACCCTATGATTTTGAGATTTCCTCTTCACAGTGTGTTTTAATTATGATATATATATGCATGTGGATATACTCTTTGTTCACGGGTTGATAGGTACATGACATCAACTCCACCTGGCTTCACAGGATTGAGCGTGTCCATTGCCCAACAACATTTGATTGGGAGATAGTAGCTAGATTTTTTGTGCCAAGTCATTGCCCTAGTCATAGTGTGTCGTCAGGTTTTAGTCGGGTTAAGTTGCTTTAATGTTGTTCGTCTTGCCTTGATTTTATTTAAATTGCAAGTTAGAAAAAGGTAGATAAATGGCTTATGTATTTAAGTTGTTGATTAAATTAATTTGGATATAATGTTAGAAATGTTATTTGATTTATTAATTAATTTAATTTAATTGATAAAATAATTTAATCTTGGATTAGAATTATTATATTGATTAATTAAATTAATTGTGTTGAATTAAATTAAGTTATGCAATTTAAATTTTATGGATATTTTGTGTGAAAGTGGAAAATTGAAATGATGAAATTAAAAATTAAAGAAAAATGATTTAAATTTCATTTTTTAGAAAAGTTTGAATTCAAAAATAAAAAATTGAGATATTTGTTATTCTGTTTTTGAAAATTTATGAGGGTTGTTGTATGGATATTTTTTGAAATTTTTCTTTATTATTAAATTTTTTTCATAAGTTTGAGGAGAAAAGATTGAAAGAAAATAACAAACAAGGAAGAGGAATTTGTTGTTTTTTTTTATTTGGATTTTTGGAGAAGGAAGTTGAATCTGTTGGAGGAGCTAGAATCAAAGGAGGGATCCAAAACACCATTGTTAGTCTTCAAGCTTTTGAATCAGGTTTTTTTTTTTCTTTAATTAGTGTCTTTTGAAAGTTTTAAGATTTCATATGCTGTTTGGAAACATTTAAATCCTTTGTATGGTTTGCAAAGAAAACCCTTTTTAAATCTTGCTCTCAAAACTTGGAATTTGTATTTGGAAATGGAAATTTATTTAAAATAATAAAAAAAGAGTTCTTGGCTATAAATGGTTATTTCAATTTTGTTTGCTCAATTATTTTTTCAATTTCTTGTGGGGATGTTGAATCAATGTATATATATGTAAATATATATATAGATATTTTGATATATATATATATATTTATATATATACCTATATATTTCTTTTAAAATTTCATGTTGAAGGGGTTATGCTGCCAAAAAAATTCAAAAAACCCCTTGAGGAGGTGCGCAGATTCCAAAATCCACAGGTTTTGTTTGATAAAAAAAAATGAAACAAAAATAAAAACAAAAAAATTAAAAAAATACAAGGTTGGGGGAGGTGCTAGGGGCTCACCCCACCGTGCCCCCCATGGTAGGCACTGCGGGGGAGCCGCACGCAATGCGACCCCCACACTATGATGCGCCAAGTGCTTGGGGAAGGCTGTGTGAATACACAACCGCCCCATGTAAATGGGGTCAGCTATGTATTCACACAGTCAGCCCCAACATGCTTGGTGTGCCTCCCCACCAAATCTGTGGTGCACGCCCCAAAAAACGGGTGTTGAAATTTTTTTAATGGTGGTTTTTTTTTAAATATTAAAATATATTTAATATTTTAATATTATTTGTTTATAGTACTAAAATATAAATATATATTTAAAAATAATATTTATAATATAATATTTAATATTATATTATATAGATTTAAAATGTTAATATATATGTATATATATATATATATATATATATATTTTTAATTGTGATATAAATTTAATATGCATAGGAAAATGTTTAATTTCAAATGGTATGATTTAAATGTCAATATGGAAATTAAAATATGGAGTTTTAGTCAAATTATCAGTTGAATTTTAAATGTATATTTGAAAGGTTAAGTATGGAATTTGCAAGAAAGTGTTTAGTATTGTAATTAATTGATGATTTATTTTGCAATGAACCAATAGTAACTTCTAAACGATATGTTTTGAATTGTAGAAATAAATGGCTAATTTGTTATTATTGAAAAAAATTAGGGAATTAAATATTGGATTTAAATTTCATCTTTGTCCAAAAGAGTCATTATTCAATTTAGTATTATTAAGGCAATAAAGTACTGAATGTTAATTAAGAAGTGGATTTAGGAATCCGAAGTAGATTTAATTATGATTAAATTGCTTGTGTAAACGTAATTCCTACTATTATCACGTTGGGGAAAATTGATTAGAAGGGGTTGTTGAGTCTTCCTAATGAGGCCTTTTTAATATGTGGGTTGTCATGTCATGTAGTCAACCTATTTTGAATCCCTTGGGTAGTGCTTGTTACGTATTCAGTTAATTACCCAGTTTCCACGAACGAGGATGTTTTGTGCCTCCTTGGATTAGGAGTGGATTATGTGAGTTGTGCCTCTTTGTAAGGAGTGGCTTTGTTATCTATGTTACCTCTAGTGTTTGGAGAGGTTTTTGACTTATGTCGCCTCTTGAGAAAGGAGTGGTTGTGTTATCTTTTTTGTTTGTACTTTGGTAAGCTTGGTGATTGGATGGTGTGTATGTTGTCAAGTAGAAGAGTGGCTTCCATTAGGGGCCAAAGCCTATAAGAGGTAAGATTGGGTAACCTTCAGAAGTAGTTTAATCAAGTGATAATTAAAGCAATATACTTAGAAGTTTAGGTGGCACTTCACACTAATCAAGATAAGTTCTAGCCTCACTCATAATCGCAAGTGCTTGTTTAGGCTTGGGGTGAGTGGGAAGGCCTAGAATGGCAAGGTCATCTATCTGGTTTTTATGACAAGTATTTGATTCTGCATTATTAAGTATGAGGGTCGGGGATCGGTTGAGGCCACCAGGATAACCTATATTGGGGGCCAGAGCCTATGAAGATCTATAGTCGGTAACTCATGATGAGCTTTGTGATGACACTCTGTCTAGGAAAACATTTGGTACTTGATTTTTGTATATGGTTCTCTTAACATACCTGATCTGTGTTATATCTAGAAGCAATGTGACCATGCTAGAGTTGTACTTGTGTTGTACATGTGATTGGTTGTGTCAGTTTGTTTTAGTTATGTTTTAGCTTGTTTCTAGAGGTGATGGTCTTGTTTAGGAATCCTGGTTACTATCTCCTAGCACAGGGGGTGGGCCTTTGGGTACCACTTGGTTGGGTGGCCTGCACCTTACTCCGTTGGTCTTTCTTCTTGTTCGTGTTGATGAGATTTCCAGTTGGAGAGTTTGTGGGATCTAGTTTCATTTCATGCCTTATTTATTTCAATTGATCTTGTTATTTATTACCCCTCATTTGTTATCCAGGTGGAAAGTTGTAATTGTAACTATATTTATTGGACTTGCCTCATTCGAGGAATGAGAGGTTTAATTGTATTTTTTAAGTATGGATAAATTGAATTGAAATTTATCTCTTATGCTTTAATGTAATTTATCTTATTTGGAATGTATGTGTTTAATTTGGGTAGTGAACTTGCATGTTAACTATACTTTAACAACAACAAAAAATTAGTCCGTTTAAGTAGTTAATTGCAACTTCCTCTAGGGTTGCATGGCGGGGCATTACATTTATTATCCTTTCTTAGTAATTTTTTGTTACACCTCAGATATTTCACACTTGTGTAGAGATCTTGGAGTCACCACCCATAGTTAGTGAGATTATGAAAATATTCTGGAGTTATATTTGTTCTCCAAAAGGATTTGTACTTTCAAAAGAACACAACAAATTAATGAAAATATTTTGTGATTCAAATTGCTGACATCACAACTGTAGAACTCGAAGGATAAAACACTTAGAAAAACATTTGACTCTTCATCACTTTCAATCTCTGGTTAGAAATAATAGTCCAAGATTTTAATGACTCTTTTATACAAGATGGTCTTCTACCAAAATTTTCTCAAATTCTTCCCTAGTCAAGTCACCATTCCTATTGCTTATTTTTCATGGGAACTAACTTATTCTCACCACTTACCTATGAATCATCTAGAATTCAATGGTTAGTAAGGGTAATGATTTTCCAACACTTAAGTAAAGGTTTTGAGGCCCTTACTCCTTCACTTTGGGCTCTGTGAAACCTAGGAGGGTGATCCCTAGCAGTGCAATCATTATAATATCCCTATGCCATTTTGTATCACAAACACTGCAACAAGCATAGATGATTCTCACACGAATGCTCAATAAGTGACTATATTAAAGAAATTGGTTGTTTCTTAAATATAATTCACAGTTAGAGTGCGAGAATGAAAAAACCTCATAGCTTTGTAACCATTTTATAAAATCTAACTTGATGAATGGGTAATGATCGAGTAAATCAACACAGTGTTAGTTAACAGATTTGTCACCTAACTCTATATTCTAACACCCATAGAGATGACAAATGTAACAATAATTGAATTGGTATAATGAGATTTCATACTGATTCTTTGCTTATTTTACAAGGTGGTAGCTATCTTCTAAGATATTCAATGAATATAAATTCAAACTACTTTTAACCAAAAAGAAAAGAAAGGTGTTGCTTTTAACCAGAAAGCTTTGAAAGGCATATCAATATCTAATTATAAACCAAAAGTACAAAGACTTGAATCACTTTCAGAACCAATAAAATTCTTCAACAAAACTTAAACCGTTGGTATAAACATTCATTCAAAGATAAACATCCAATAGCAACACAATCTATCAAACATCCACAATGTTCATCAACATGGATAATCATTGGCAACATATCTAGGATAAAAAAATAAATCCATACACCACAACTCAAATATTATGTCTACATGAACTTCACCATATGAGTTTTCTATATTGAAAGATAACTGCAAAAAATTAAAAAATATAAAAGAGTTTTCCCTAATGAGGAAAATCAAAGTTTTTCCCAAAAGATCCTAAATACATCGGCTAAGACCATATTTAAAGAATAAACCAATTGTCTTTGTAATGGTTTCTTGGGAAAAACCATACCCCATAATTAAAATAATCTTTAACTTAAAAGAAGTGTCATGAAAAGATAAAAATAACTATGCATCATTTCTTTTCATTTCATCACCTTCATCTTATATCAAACACTTCATTTTTGTTCCAATTGACCTTAGAGTGAGACTTACTAGGTAGTTTTTCATATTCAAGATCTATAACCATTGAATCCTCAGTCACATTTTCAGGAATCTAAAATGAAAGACCAAAGACCTATATCTGATTGAGGGTTAGTCTCATATAATCCCTTCTCATTACTTCATTCTTATCGATACAATCTTCCCAGAAATCCTTCATAGACAAGTGGTCCTGATATGAATTCCGTCCATACAAATTATGCTTTACAAAACTCTTACTATCAAACTTGACTCTCATGAATCTTCAGGATACTTGGGTAGTTTCAATGGGGCTTTCTCAAAACCCCCTATTCTCATATAGGAAAATTTATCAAATTGAACATAGAAACTCCCAAACCTTGATACAAGAGAAACTGATTTAAGAGAAAAATGCATTTCTAGGTTTCCATCTAGCTTCCTCACAGACTCCATTAAAAATGCATTATTAACAAAAAAAAATCCCCCATTCCAAATTGTTTAGTGAACTGCAGATAGATTTTATACACTGGCATGTCTAAAGTTGGGGGTCTTTGCGGTTCCAACCCAAGCTAGAAAGACCTTTGACTAGGTACAATGTATATTAGGCAGGAACACATATGCAAAGTGGCAGTCTTATGTAAATTAATTAATTGCACATTCAAATGGAAGCAAATAATTTCTGCCCAGTTAATAAAAATATTCTTATCATAGATTTTCAAGATAAACTGGCACATCCAATCCTCAAATGACTCAATTTTTGTGTTTCCAACAACACGATGCAATAAAGCAATATCATCTACAATTTCCTCTTTGAAATGCATTCTTTTAAGTTTGGTCGGCAGTTGCGACTTACCTTTCTTTTTTTTCTTCAACAAAGTTTTGGCTATGGAGTTTCTACACTAGTCTCTGTTCATTCTGAAGAATTAATTAGCCATGACCATGGACATGTCTTCCATAGGTTCCATTTCTAGAATCTTAAGTTTGCAAGAAACAATTGTAGGAGAAATATTTGAAATTATTGTCCCGTCCGCGGCTTTAATCTCTCATGTTTCCAAAATGTATCTTCTCGCACATGCACCTATTAGGTCCACACTTAGCAAAGCTTCTAGAAATCCTCTAACATGAGCTAGCCCACTTTCCAACAACTTTACATCCACCTCAAACCTTTCCTTACGCTCCAAACGTGCCCAATATTCTTCCAACTTAAAAGGTTTGACCTCAGTATCCCTTATGTTGAGCCAACAATTTCCAATTCTAGATTGCATGAGCTCTTAGTGCATAAAGAATCATGCATATACAAGGAGAAGTAGTTGTAGAAGAAGGAAATGCAGCTGAAAAACTTAGCAAAAATTCCACCACCTCAAGTTATGTATTAGATAAGATGTGCATTTGGTGTTGCATTAATATGGTACTTCATTTTAATCCTCGGAAAAAGAAACCCAAATATTTTTTCACATTTTGAAGACTCTTGACAAGACATCTCTAGGCTATACCATACACATCCTTAAATGAATTGGCGGTGCTTCAAAAGAAGCAAAAAACACTATGTCACCTAGTCATGGAATATATAAACTTTAGAACCAAAGTCGAGAGTTGTGAGGTTACAAAAACTTTCAACTTTTTGATTACACAAGATAGACCATCTCATCAACACACTTGATGCTAGGAAAGGGACCAAGTCAGACTATTGGGTGGTTAGGAAACATTAGATGCCAGCGACTCAGGTTATAAAAATTAAAGAGATCGCAGAAAAAGGTTAGGAAGTTGGAGAATTCTGTGACAAAGGAAAAAAAATTAGACCTAGACAGGATGAAGAATCTAACACGGTCCAACAAAATTATATTTCAAAATAGCATAGTAAAAGCATACCCAAGGGTAACACACAACACAATCTAATTACTTATCCTAGTCCAATGCTTAATCCTCAAAAGCGAGTTGTGTGTGAATATGTGGAATAAACTAAAGAATTAAACAAACATGCCAATGTGACATTGTATCAAATAAAACTAAGTTAAGAATAAATAAACTTTAAACATAGTAGATTCTTTAAAGACGTCCCATTGTCCTCTATCTCCAAGGATTCGTTGTAAGCTGTTGGCTCTTAGATTGTGTAAGCAGTAGCTTGATAGAATGACAACCTAGAGAAGGATATTATGCAACATGCATTTCTATTGCTAAATGATATGTGATGATTAAGCTAAGATATGAAACTAAAATCTATGCTATGCTCAAGAAATCTATTGAATAAGATTATTAAATGCTAGATAAATGCAACTATAATGTTCATGCTATATTTGCATGAATGCAAGATCTAAGATCCTTTTCAAAGCACAAAGAGGTTGTATTTATAGATTTTTGGAGGCAAAATCCTAGTTGGAAAAGATCGATGGTTGAAATCAAGCCTGTCAAGATGAACGGTGGAAGATTGGGAAGTTGAGAAAAAGATGGAACATAGAGAAAAAGAAGGAAGATGATTCCTCCTACACAACCTCTTCCATTCAAAAATAAAGGAAAGTTTCCATTTGGCCATTTTAGTTATGAGTTAGTCGGTAGTTGAGGACAAATCCATAATTAAATAATTGAGTTATTTAATTATATGTGACAATGAATTTAGAAGCTTCCATAATTAAACAAGTAATATTTAATTATGTGTGAGAGATGAAAACGTGTTTAATTAAATATTTAGAATATTTAATTAAATATGGAGTGAAGAATTATGATGGCTGAAAGAATATTCTTTTATTTGAATTTAAAATTCAAACTTTATGATAATTAATATAAATAAATTATGAAATTTATTTAATCAATTAAGAGGAAGATGGAAAATAGTAATAATTAAATAAACTTATTTATTTAACTAAATTAGAAGAATTAGAAAGTGAATGATATAAATAAATAATTAAATTTATTTACATGTAGATGACTTTACAAGATTAATTAAATAATTCATATCTAATTAATTATCAAGTTTGATTTAATGTGACCATTTTTAGATGTATACATTTTTCCCCTCTTTGAAGTGATGTGTTTTACGCATTTCTTCAAACAAAAATTTAGATAACGAAAATTTTTCCCCTAACTTTGAAAAATTGACTAATGATGCTATATGCCCTCTCGGGAGATAAATCATAAGTTTGAAGATTTTGATGATGATCTGAATATTTTGGGAGATTTAATGTAGTTTCACTAATTTATCTCCTGAAATAGCACTTCGCATTGTGAAAATTAAAAATAACCTTGCCTTTTTTATCCCCTTAAAAGGTGGAAAAGGTAAAAGTCATTGTCATTTGAATAGTTACATTTGGTGAAAATAGAGCTCTATGAGAGGAGAAATCAAGATGCCAATCCATTACGAGTTTCATAGATTCGAGCAGGTTCGGTGACATCAGTGACCAACAGTGTATGGACCTCTGAAAAGATTGTAAAACCTTTCCATGTGAATTTTTGATTTATGAAATTTTGTTTTAGCGCATCAACTTGCATTTTAGTGCATGCGAGTCATCATTTAGCACATAGGATAGGTAAAAAAAGGCATGAAAATTAGTGCATTCAAGCCACAAAGTAGTGGATTTAGGTGATAGATTAGCGCATTCAAGCCACAAAGTAGTACATTTAGGTGATAGATTATCGCATAGGTACAAATATCATGCATATGATGATCAAGTAGCTCATAGATTTAGGGCTTTAGCATATTTAATAGATTAGTGCATAGATTTGATAGTCTAATGCATTAACCTGATAAAGTAGCACATATGATAAATTAGCACATTTATCCTCTCTTTTAGTGCATTCATGGATAAACTGGCGCATTTGCTGATTTAGCACATAGATATTATCTTTTAGTGCATCCATGAATTATAGTTGATTTTGAATGTTTGAGGAATAAATGGTGATTGCTTCATGTTTTTTGCTATATTAGACAACTAATTTGATAAAAAATGAGTAGCATCAAGGATGATTAATGTGATTTTGATGATGATCAGATACATTTGTTCTCATGTTAAAAACAAATAGTAAAATGATTGTTTTGATAATATTGTTTCTGATAAATTTGTTTTCTAAAGTGAAAAAAAATAGTAAAGATGATGATGTGAGCCAATTGGTTGATAAATTTGTCTTCATGGTTGATGAAAAAAAAATAGTAGAGTTATGATTTGATACTGATTTATTGTCGATGTTGATTTGATTTTGATGGTTCTGATAAATTTGCTTCAACGTTTGATGAAAAACAAATAATAATGATTGATTTTCTTCTAATAAATTTTCTTTTTGAAATGAATTTTTTTTGGTAAAGATGATGATATGATTCGCTTGCCTAATATGATTTCACATGATTGCTTGATTTTCTAATTGATTGATTGATTTTATTTTATGATGATCTGATTGATTGATATGGATATAATGTTATAGGAGGATTTTAAAATCCTCCAGATCAGAGAGAGGTTTCCCCGCACTTGGGAGATGATTCTTGGATTGTCCCAATAGGAGTTTGGGGTTATTGCTAGATGTGGTTTGGGTTCACTTCTTAGGATCCCACACTATAGGTTCAACAAGGAACTATTGACTTCTTTAGCTGAGCGATGGCATAGTGAGCATAACACTTTTCACTTGCCCACTAGAGAGATCACAGTCACACCTGAGGATATCAATAGGATACTAGGGATCCCAGTGGTTGGCAAGATTGTTGTCTATGACCACAAGGAGATTGGGGGGATAGATGCCCTATGGAGAGTATTTTAGGATCCATACATTAGTGGTTATGAGATCCCTTGGAGGAAGATGGTCGAGGGATATGCCCCACTTCATTTAGTTTTGGTTGGCCTCATTGGAGGCTTCTTATGTGCCAATTGTAGGTCGAAGGGACTATCAATTGGTTGGGGACAAATATTGGAGGACATGATCCTCCATTAGACTAGATACACATGGGGTTCGCGTATGCTAGCCCATCTATACCATGATCTACATTAGGTGGTATACACAAATGGGAAGAGTATATCTTCTGGGGTAACACTTCTATAGATTTGGGCGTGGGAGCATATCACTATCACCTACCCCTTCACAAAGAGAGATCATTCGATCGGGCGACCATATGTTTATGCTTACATAGGTCCACTTGTCCAGCCTAAGCTAGGCAAGTTAGAGTATTGGCGAAGAGATATGGATGATATGGACAATGTTATCTGGAGGCCGTATGTTGATTGTGAGGCCTGGGATTACGATGATATTGAGTTGCCATATTGTAGTAAATTGAGATATTTGATTGGGCGGACCCTGTGTATGATCGAGAGATTTTTGGTTATGTGGGTCTTGATATAGTTTGGATGGGTTTAGGTGATTCCATAGGGTGTTTCCCATTATGCCAGATGATGAGAGGATGTGTCAGAGTGGGGCCCCTTTATAACATATAAGGCAACTCGGGCATAGTATTTGGGTTTACAGCTAAAGTTTTGGGATTACCATCTGGAGGTTACAGATGCACAGATGACCAAGGAGTGTGTGGCCTACTTCTACACTCATCCATTTCTGAGGTTGACCAGTCCAGATGAGATTGCCCCACTATTAGATGGGCCAACATTACAGTAGGCACAGAGATAGTGACAGGCACATGCATAGGCAGAGCAGCCTGCTAGAGGAGGAGGAGAGGGTGTGGGTGGTGATGATGACATGGACATTGACTGGGATGAGGGGGAGAAATATAGTGACAATGATAATGATGATGATGGGGATTATGGGGGTGGTGGGGAGAGATTCTTCTTTGATGTCCCATTCAGGACTTGACCCCAGATAGTGAGAGTAGTGGAGAAGCCAACTATAGGCCCTTCACACATTACCATCAAGGCATCATTGCGAGAGTCGCAAGAATAGATTGACACTTTGTAGGAATAGGTATAGGCTACCATTGCATAGTTACAGACACAGATGGCCCAACCACCACCCCTAGACCCACATGTAGCCCAGCTGATGGCAGAGAGGGACAACTTCAAACAACGATGCCAAAAGGAAAGGGCATAGCTGAGAGATTTTTGAGATTAGTCTAGGGGACCTCTATCAAAGAGGTTGTTGTAGAGGGGCTTGAGACTTCCTAAGAATGTGAGTTTTATCGGATGAGATATCATGAGGGAGTGCCCCCTGAGAAGAGGATAGCCTACACTCAGTTAGGCACCAGATCTCGCACCCATTCTTGCAGTCACACCAGGAGTGCTACCAGGAGTGTTGGTCAACCTATTAGATGAGAGATAGGTGATACCAGTGTCAGGGATCTAGGGAGACTGACTACCTCCGACGGCAACAATAGTCATGGTCCACACACTAATGCTCCCTAGTGATGATTCTGTATACACCATTTTTGTCATATTTTATGTATCTCTTTCAGATATTTGATATCATTGTACCCTTGGAAATTTATTTTGATGAGATTATATATGATATGCGGTGGTGGTTTTGATATGCATATGTATTTTATTATGCTATGATGGATGGTCATGTATGCATTTTTACTTCTATGTGCCATGTTGCTGATGATTCTGATGTATTTTTATGGATGATGATCTTTGCATGATGTTATTTATCTCATGATGTGATGATGTTACCTATGCATATGATATGATGATGCTGATGTAAATGAAATGATGTATTATGATGTATGGAAAATGTATTGATTATGGATGCAAAAATGATGAAATAGATGTAATGAATGAATTTTATTCTTTTTTGATGTATGGTTATGAAAATGATGCAAAGATATGAATGTGTTAAATGTAAAATGATAAGGATAATGAAGTGCCTTGATAATGATGTGAAAATATGATATTGATGATATGATATAATATGAAAATATGATGATGTGAATAAATATGAAAATAATGATGTGAAAATTATGTTCAAAACATAACATAGATAATAATGCAAGTGGTAATGCAATGATATGATGAGATGATAAAAATAATATATATAAAAAAATAATGATAATGAATGATTGATAAAATGATATGAGTCATGAAAAATGACAATGACACTGAATATGAAAATGGATGATGATAATGAATGATACATGTTTATGAAAATGTCGTGAAAATGAATGAATCCATGATAATGATGATGAACTGATATGAATAGATGTGAAAATGACATGAGACTAATATGGATAATGTTATGACATGACATGGAAAATAAAAATTATAACGTAAAATTATAATGCAAAGATGGTAATGCAAAATGATAATGCAAAAATGAATTGAAAATTGATATGAATGATTGATGAAATGACATGATAATGTTATGAAAATGATATGAAACTAATAACGATAGTGATATGAAGATGAAAATGCTATGAAAATGAATACTAAATGATATGAACCTAATGATGATAATGATAATGAAATGATATATGCAAAAATGATTATGTCAATGATAACAAAAATTAATGATTGATAAAATGAATTACAAATGATATGAAAATGTAAATGTAAATGATGCAAAGATGATATGAAAATGATATGCAACTAACGAAGAGAATGATATGAAAATAATGTGAAAATTATTTTTTTGTCAATGTCCAAGTGTACTCAATATTTGCTTCAAAAGAGATATGTATCTTTGTCAACCTCCAAAGTATATTATACAACCATAAAATGAATGTAATCTATATGAATCATGCAATCCTCACTATGCCAAATGAACTACACCTTGTTGTCATTCTGTGAGCCAATTTTATGCTTGTTTATCATCATCGAGACTTTTGATATGTTGGAAGCTAGTACAAGCATCAAAGGGGATATTTGCACCGATGATGACCTGAGTACAACTTTCATGATTTTTGATATAGCAAGTTAATACAAGTATCAAGGTATAATTGAACCCAGATCACTTGAGTATTGCTTATGTAAATAGATAGAAGTTAATCCTTTTCCCATGTAAATCTTGAAATGTCATCAATGATACCTTTGTAAGCCATGTCTCATGAAAAATTTGTATAGTAATAGTGATTAACTTACAGATAACAATTAAAGAAAAATAATATTCCTTCCTTGTGACTCTAGTTCAATACATCATTCAACCACTCTAGAGATGCGATGTCATCAAAGTTCAAAACAACATTTCATCTTATGCTATAAGTGTTCCATTCATTTTATTTAGATTAAGATCATTGAGTTTGTTCAATTTCATTCTGTGACATATCTCATAGCTATTTTGACTATTAAGATACTTGATGCATGCTACTATTTGTTTGCTCAAAGACTCAAACGTTGATTGCCCCTAGTGAGTTTGCACTTTGGCTCTAGATTAGACACAACCTACCACTTGGAATATAAACAATGATCATCAAGCCATGATGGAGTCCTTGTTGCCTCTAGGAAATATTGTGCACAACATGTAGATATGATGGATAGGCACGGATTCAATGGCTATGTATGAACGATACAAGACGTAACCTAATAGATGGAAGATCCAACTAGATCACAAATAGCACCTATTTGCCAGGTTTTCAACATTTGTTTTTATTGAAAATTTTCAGATTTTGTGATTTTTTTGTTGTAACCAAGATGCTTGTTTGCCAAGTTTTCATCAAGGTAATGAGTTTTTTGATTTTTCACCCTTTCAATTGTATTTTTAATCTTTTTGATTTTTTTTTGTGTATTAAAAGGATGCTTGTTTGCCAGGTTTTCACCCTGATGACGATTTTTTTGAACTTTTTCTACTATTTTTGAATTTTTTTCAAGACTTTTATTTTGTTTTTGGATTTTTTTCAAGAATTTTATGCTTATTTGAATTTTTTTCAAGAGTTTTTATGCTGTTTTTGGGATTTTTTCATGACTTTTATGTTGGTTTTGAATTTTTTAGGACTTTTATACTATTTTTTAATTTTTTTTCAAGACTTTTATGCTGTTTTTGAGGTTTTTCAGGGCTTTTTATGCTATTTATGGATTTTTTTTCAGACGTAGAACTTTTTTAGATGGGTGTTGTTGATCGGATCTTCCAATAGGTCCCATTTGGGTGTAGATAGTTGATATGCTCCTAAACCATATGCTATAATGATGACAAATGGACCCAACCAATTGGGCTCAAAATTTCCTTTCATCTCCCTATCTTTCTAATTGTATGGATTTTCCTTTAGGACTAAGTCACCCACTTGAAATGTGTGTGGTTTGAATATGTGATTGTAGCTATGGGAAATAACTTGTTGATAACCATTCAATTGATTAGGTGCACTTTGTCATCTCTCATCAAGTAGCTCCAATTCTTCTAGTTTGGAAACTCTGTATTCTTCATCAGTTATGAGTCCCTTTAGTGAGACTCGAAGTGAGGGAATCTCAACTTCTAGTGGCAAGATTGCTTCCACTCCATAGACCAAGGCATATGAGGTGGCCCCTATTGATGTGAAAATGCTAGTTCTATATGCGCACAAAGTTGGATATAAATGGACATGTCAATCATGATCAAAATCATTCATTGTCTTCTTTAGGATCTTCAAAATTGTTTTATTTGAATCTTCTGCTTGGCCATTTCCCTGTTGATAATAAGGTGTGGAGAACCTGAGTTGGATATGAAATCTTTCACAAATTTCATCAACATCTTGATTCTTAAAAGGTCTTATATTATCTGTGATAATGGAGTTGGGAATGCCATACCGACATATGATATAATTCATAATGAAAGATGAAATTTGCTTGTGGCCACTGTTGTTAATGGAACAACTTCAATCCACTTAGTAAAATATTTGATGGTCGTGATTACAAACTTATGCCCATTTGATGAAGATGGGTGAATTTTTCCAACCAAATCTAGTCCCCACTGAGTGAAAGGCCATATGGTAGTGAAGGGTTGTAGTTCTTGAGTAGGAGCGTGAATGAGGTTTCCATGAATCTAACATTTTAGACATTTCTTTACAAAGGTGAAGGATTATTTTTCCATGGTTGGCCAATAATAACCCATTCTGACAAGTTTCTTAGCCAAGATTAGTCCACTTGAATGAGTCCCACAAATACCACCATGAACCTCTTGCAAGGCCTTTTTAGATTCATCACATTCAAGACATCTAAGGAGGGCACCATCAAGACCACGTTAGTATAAGGTATCAACGATTAAAATAAAGTGAGAAGATTAGCGTATGAAGTTTCTTTTTTGATTTTGGGACAAATCCAGGGGTAAAATAGTATCTTTCAAATAGGCATAGATTTTTTCGTATAAGGGGGAATCAGAACCAATCAAGTGATAGATGATCTAGGTTTCAAGATTGTCATAAGCAGGGGAAAATACTTGTTCCACCGAGAATTCATATCGATCTTTTTTTTCTGACAATCGGAGTAGTGACGCAATTGTAGCCATGGCATCTACAAATTTTCTATCAATCCATGGAATTTGCGTGAACTTGATCTCAAAAAAATTCTTCTTGAAGTCATCAACCATGCTTTTTTAAGGAATGAACTTGTCATCTTTAGTCTGATAGTCATCATTTATTTGATTGATGACAAGTTGTGAGTCTCCAAAAACTTGTAGCTTTGTGATCCTCCAATCCAATTCTATTCTCATTCCAATGAGCAATGCTTCATACTCAGCTATGTTATTTGTGCAAGCAAACATCAATCAATAAGAATTTGTAATAGTATGTCCCTGAGGTGTGACAAAAATAATTCCTACCCCCAAGCCATGTTGTGTATAGGACCCATCAAAATAAAGTGTCCATGACTGTTTGGTCGTGGCTACGAACACATCTAGATTAGGAAATTCAATGTGCATTGGATGGTCTATTTGTAAAGGTGCTTGAACCAACTAATCCACTATGACCTACCCTTTGATTTCCTTTCGATCCACATAGTGAATGTTGAACTCACTTAGGATCATTACCCATTTAGCTATCCTGCTAATTAAGGTTTCTTTGCTCAAAAGATACTTTAAGGGATCAATTTTAACCACAAGTTTGATTGTATGAGTCAACATATAATGTTGCAAATTTTGGGAAGCAAACACTACTGCCAAACAAGCCTTTTCGATGAAAGTGTAGTTTAACTCATGGCTTGTCAATTTCTTGCTGATGTAATATATGGTTCGCTCTTTTCTTGTTTTGTTCTCTTGTGCCAATAATTCCCCTAGGGATACTTTTATGGCATAAATGTATAGTATGAGTGGTTCACCTTATACTAGTGGGATCAATACTGGTGGGCTCATTAGATATTGCTTGATTTGATTGAATTTTGCTTAACACTTATCTTCCCATTTGAATGAAACATTTTTATGCAAGAGATGTGTGAAGGGAAAACTCTTGTTTGCTAGCTATGTGATGAATCTCCTGATGGATTGTAGTCATCCTTACAATGACCAAAGTTGACTAATGTTCCTTGGTGGTGGCATCTCGAAGATGGCTTGGACATTTGCTAGATCCACTTTTATTCCTTTTTCTAACATAATATAGCCTAAGAGTTTTCCATACTTTACCCCAAAGACACATTTTTTGGGATTGAGTCTGACCTTAAATTTCTCCATTCTGAAAAAAATCTTAGATAAAATATATAGATGTACCTCCCTTGTGTTGTATTTTTCTAAGAGATCATCTACATAATCTTCCATGAATGTGTGCATCATGTCATGAAAAATTATAGTCATTTCCCGTTGATATGTCGCTCATGTATTTTTGAGTCTAAATGACATTGCATTCCAACAACATGTACCCCATTGACATGTGAATGTGGTATTATCTTGATCTTCAAGTGTGATCTTGCTTTGATTATATCCAAAAAATCCATCCATTAGTGAATACATGGCATGCCTTGCTATCAAATCTACAATCGTGTCAATGTTGGACAAAGGGCAATCATCTTTTGGACATGCTTTATTTAAATCCGTAAAATTTGTACAGATTTTGATTCATTTATTTGGTTTTGACACTAGTACAATGTTGGAGATCCATTCTGCATGGTCGATAGACTAAATGAATCCTACATCTAATAGCTTCTTTAATTATTCTTTGACTAGTAATGCAACATGTGGGTGCATTTTTTTGAGCTTTTGTTTCATAGGTTTCTCCCCTGGCATGATGGACAAATGGTGCATGATAAGGTTTGGATCCAATATAGGCATATCTACATATTAACATGCAAAGTTGATTTGATTATCCTTTAATAATTATGTGAAATTTGGGATTTATTCCTCTATCAATGATGCAACAAGTTGTAGCATCTTTGGTTGCTTTGCAGTGCCTATATTGATTGCTTCTATTGGTTCTATCAAAATAGATGATCTCTCCTGATAGTGCTTAGGGAGAATTTCAAGTTTCTCATATTTCAATTCCTTTGAAAGGTTTTCACCATCAGATACGCTCTTTACTTTTCCTTTTTCATGATCTAATACTACCTTTTATAGGTTTTCACCATTAGATCTATCTTTTATATTGTTAATTTTGTTCAGTTTTCTCCCAATCAATGAGCTCGGGATGGACCAAGGGCAATGGATCATCTAGTTGAGTAAGGTCAGTGGTAGTTAAGGTCATGACACTATCATCATTATCGCTATGGGGGAAGATCTATGATGGTATCCTCTTGTTGACTATATGTCTCACTTTGAATTGAATTGTCATCACTCAAGTCATGGTTGCTTTGAATTGCGTAGTCAAATGGAGGCCTCAAAATTTCTCCTTGTGTGAGAATGGGTGTATATTTTTGCATAACATCCACCTGTTTTTTCCTCCAAAATTCATCATTATAAATGGTATTCCATTCACACTCACTTGAATCGGTATCATAGTTTTCCTGCAATCTAAGAATTGTCTCAGCTAATTCTTCACGGGATTTCTTCAAAGCTTCTTCTTCTTGGATTTTCTTCAAGGCTATTTATTTTGCATCTTCACCATACCCAAGTCTTGTCTTATCTTTTGGATGCATTACTATAGGTTGAATGGGCTCTACAATTCCTTTGTTTATTTTTCCTATGGGGCTAGTCCCTTCATAACCCATTATTTGCATTATTGCATAGCCTTTGCCATATTTTTCAATAGGCAATTTGATATGTTGAATAGATTCATCCACATCTTTATAAAGCCAATCGAGAATAGCTTTATCTTCAGCTTCATTTTCTTGAGTGTTTTCCTTGATGAATTTTCCATCAAACTTGGTCATGGGAACTAAAGCTTGTGTTCCTGATGTGGAAGCCGCTGCAGCTTGTTGTGTGGATACTATAGGCTGACCATGTGACCTTGGAGAAATGGGTAGGTTAGGGAGACATAAAGAATATTCTTCAACTCCACTATCTTTTAATTGTAGCTTTGTGCTAAAGTTCTTTATCAATTCCTTTGTTTGATCATTGTGTTTTGAAATAGTAACGACAAGAGCCTCTCTATTATGTGGGACAAAAGTGTCCTGGGTTTATCTAAGGTTAGAGAAAATATGGCTGCTGTTATGATCTGCTGATATGGTTATTTCTTGTCCATCATATGAAAATTTTTGACATTGATGATAAGTAGACGATACTTCTTGCATTTGATGGATCCATGGATGACCCAAAAGTATGTTATAAGATAAGTCTTGATCCAAAACCTGACAAAAATTGTTCTTTACAACAAGTCCCACTCTGAGAGGTAACATGATGGGGCCTCTATAAGTTTGTTCCTCATCATTATATTCTTTTATTTTTATTTTTCTCCTTGGATCATTCAACTCTTCAGAATTCCCTAAGGCAAGAACCAATTTTAGAGTACAAATATTTAGACTGGCTCCCCCATCTATTAAGACATGCTTGATTCAACTTTTATGAACCTTGACTTCTAGATAAAGAGATGAATTATGGGGATGAGTCATGGAGGCATCATCTTTCTCAGAAAAGGATAGGCATGTGGGTGAGGACAAGTGTCCCACCATGGCTTGAAATTTATCAATATCTAGATCAAGAGATACAGTTGTGTCAATGAGAGCCTTCTCCAAAATGTTCTTATGTGTTGGGGATATCTTAGGAAGCTCCAAGATAGAAATTTGAGCCGATATTTTCTATAATTGATCAACTAAATTGTACTCTCTTGGAGGGGGGATAGTTTATTTGGACGAGCTTCCTTTTACAATAATTTTAGACTATCCCCTCATTGTTATATTAACTTCCCGATACTCTTTCTTTCCTTTTGAATTTGATGGCATTGACTTGCTGGTCATCAGTGTAGATATGATTGATCATGGTGTCATAGACATGATTTATATTTTTTCCTTTGTCACCTAAAGATTCTCCTTTTTGATAATTGGGGAGAGGGTCTTTAAATGCCTAATGATCTTCATTGGCATTATGTCCCTCAACAGTTATGGTACGATTTTCGATGAAATATTGGACCAATTGTTTCAAACCTTGGAAATTATTCATCCTATGACCTTTACATCTATGGTAATTGCAATAATACAATTCATTCCATGATGGTGGTTTCAATCATGAATCATAATCTCTTTGTGGTGGTAATGTTATGGCATTTTGATTTGAAAGCTCTTTGAGAATGTATTCAAGAGACTAGCCCAAGGGAGTAAAACTCCATCAATTTGAGAAAAAATGTGTTTTGAGAGGATTTGAATTTTGATTGTTGCCAAGATTATTATTTGAAATCACCATGATTATTGGCCATATTTCCCTGATTAGGGTTGTTTCCCTAATTTTAATTGTTATTGCCTTGGTTAGTGGAATTTCCTGGATTGTTGTTGTGTTGAATACCTGATACAATGAGAATGGTTGGCTTTGCTTTCACATTGTTGGCATCTACCACCCCATCATTTACAACATTTTTTTTTCTAGTCCAGAACCTTGATTTATCATTGTTGTTGTTGTTTTGATTATATGAATTTGGACTATCTTTTTCAATCTTTAATACTCCTCTCTTTACCAAGGCTCCTTCGATAGTGATCAAATTTTCAATAAAATTCTCAAATGATGGAGCAAAATGAAGGTTGAGCCTATAACTCATCTCTTGATTTAGACTATCAATAAATATTTCCATCTTTTCCTTTTTAGGAATAGGATAAGAATATTTTGCAAATAGCCTTCTCCATCTTTGTAGGAATGTCATGCAGGGTTCCCCAGTCTTCTTTTTTTCTCTACACAAATCAAGCATGGTTATTTGGTGTCGTATGTTGTAGGAGTATTGAGATATGAATTTATTGATTAACTCCTCAAATTTTTTGATGGGGGGAGTAATTTTAGAAAGCCAATCCATGGATTTCCCACCTAAGCTTCGTGGAAACAATCACATCAGGTATGTATCTTCATGAGAAAACTCCAAACTCATATTTTGAAACTCCGTCACATGATCAATAGGATCCATTTTCCCATTCTATCTGTCAAATTTTGAGATTTCACAATGCTTTGGAAAAGGAATCATGTTGAGGTTCCTATTGAAGGGATATGGGTATATATCTTCCAAAACATATTTCTTGGTTGTGCCCCCTTGTATTTCTTTATTTTGTCGATGCTGCCACAATAGTGGTTTACACTTTCTCGGAAATCTTGAATTTTGCTGAAATCACATATTTTTAGAAAATATAATGATTTAAGCCTTCAAAATTTCCATTTAAAGGATTCCAATTGAAGAGGGTTTGATCAAACCACCTTAGACCAAGCCCCCTTGGATAGAACCCTACTAGTTTTAAACCATACCCATAACAGAGTCTCCTTTACACTTATCAAAATGTTGATAAAAAACCACTTTTGATTTACCCTTTGGGGGATCAAATGAATCCATTTACAATTTATTTTTTCTAAGTATGCAGTCCTTATTATAAGCTTCCAAAAAAGTATAATTTTAATTAAATTTAATTTGATTTTTATATATATTTTTAATTTCTTGTTAATGTAGGTTTTTCACCGAAAATCAAGCTCTCTATTCTACACATGTGGAAACATAGAAGACTATATTTTTTTTTTCAAAAATATGTTCAGGCTGGGTATTGATGTCCTTCATCCATTAATTATTTTTTTTCTGAATTTTGATACATACAGAAAAAGTTATGTTGTATACAGTCTGACTATGTCTAAATTGTAATTGGTTTGACTTCAAAACTTGATTAAGGAAACAATATTTAATAAAAAACTATAAAATCGAATGAACTAGTTAGATATCATAGTTAGAAATCTAAATTTGGAAAAAAAAAATTATCCTCCATACAAAAAAAGTTATGTTGTATACGATGAGCATCACTTCGTAAAAATGTTGTTTATTGATAAAAACTAGTTTTCGAAGGAGATGAAAAAAAAGGTACAATCTGATTCCAAAAATTTTGAAAAAAATATATTTAGAATCTATAGGAAAAACTTTGCAAATCACTAGTTTGCATCATCTTCAAATTCCTCATGGTTTAGCTGCTATAGGAGCCCAAAAGTGAAGATTTAGTTACAAAAAATCAATTCAGTGTCCAGTTTGCCTAGAATATGTAAAATAGTATTGTGGTATCACCCTTGTCCTTGTAGTGCTCTTTTTATTTCTGGGTAAGAGCACTAAAATAATTTAAGGGGTTTTCAAATCTTTCAGGACCTTCTTTGATTTTCTTGGTATCAAAATTAGAGGGTAACTTGGCACCTTGATTTGCCAATAAAAGAAAGTATATTTCTTTATTTTGTTCTAAAGTCTTATCCAAGAGAGTATGAAACTATGGATCCTGTTCAACTTCTTGAAGTATCTCTTTAGTTACTTCATTATCGTTTGAATTATTCCTAGTATGAAACCTATGAAAAGGATTTTCTTCCCTATCACCCATGTTAGAAAGTGGATTTTCCTTTCCTCTTCTTCTTGGTGCTTGCAGGATCTTGTGAAAATGGGCATATGCTTGTACCAAATGTTTCCTAAGTTTGATGACAAATGGAAGAGGGAAAATCATTAGATGCCTTAGTCTAAATAAGATGATGGATTCTATTGAAATGACCAAAGAAATTTCTAGTTTTTAGTTTGTGATTCCCTGGCTGGAAGGATGATTATCCTGTTATGGGAATTAAACTAAAAATCAGAAATGGATGTTATGATGCACTTTGTGATGTTTTGATGTTAGTTTGAGAAAAATAAGGGATTTGAAAAAAGCCTAAGGCTTCGAAGTTCTCTACTACAATGCTTTATCGGGACAATTGGAATATGGAATTATTGGTTGGGGAATATACAAAAGGCGAATAGGATGACTCTAATTATTCCTTTGCAATAAAGCTCTTTGTTGATTGTAGGCTCGTGAATATAAAGGTTCTAAGGAAAAATTGTCAGTAAAATCTCTATAAAAGTCATGATACCAATGAATGAATATTCAGTAATCAAGCAAGACTTTCCTACTTTGATATAAAAAGTTTCTCCTTTCCAAAATCTTTTTGTAGCAAAGGGTTTTTTTTGGTTTTTTGATCCTTTCCTTAAGAGATTTCTTCAAAAATGTTGTAGATTTCAAGTCTCTAAGAATAGAAAACAGATCAATATGGGTGTTGTTCAAAAGATTGTTGATGATAGATTGTGTGAGAAAACTATTTTGATTCAGAAAGGTAGATATGTTATTCTGTAATAGGGATGCACTACAATTTATTATGGATGCACTAAAAGATCAGATCAATGCACTGGACTGTTACATGGATGCGCTGAAATAGAGCATGGATGCACTATAAGAGAGTATGGATGCACTTGAACAAATCAAGGATGCACTATAATAGAGCAGGGATGCAGAAAAAGTTCCAGTCAATGCGTTGAAACATACATGTTTTGACACTTTTATGAATTGGATGATCTTTTATCTGAATTAATGTTTTAGAAACACAACATGTAGTAGGAAAATTATTATTTTAAAGTCCTAAAATCTAAAAATTAGTGTATGTTCTCTAAAATTTTCACAAGTATTAAACAAAACAGACACTTCAAGCAGACTCACTCTTAATTGTCAAAAAGGTCATCATAATCATCACAACCCACATCTTAGAATTATGTTGACTCACACAGTCGTGTCACCCCTAGAGGGCACCCGTGTTTTTTTGTTTTCCAGGTGCGTACTCAAAGTTATATTTCTTGATCCCTTGAGGAAATTTAGTCCTTGGCAATTATATGGTGAGTGTCTTGGGGTAGATTATTCCCTCTCCTTTAACTGTAAGTATTATAATGTATGGCTACTGAATCGGTTGGCTTCTACACTAAGGTTTGTAGTAAGTATTTTCATTTAGTGTGGCAAATGATATACTCCCTCAAGAGACATCCCAACCTTTAGAACAAAGGATTTGGGGATGGTTATCTTGCACACTACCGTCGAGTGGGTTTTCATCAACAACTCACTTTTGATTATAGTGGGTTGGAATCCTTGGCTTTAGGGGTTCCCACTTAGGTCGCTCCTCTTGGATGAATAAATTTTCCTATAAGAGAAGGCCTGCTAAGGGTTTTAATAAAGCATAAAATACATGAAATGAAAAGATGAGTTTGGCATTTTGATCACCTAGTTAAGGGGAGAGCATAAGCCTATCACCCGACAATCACTACAAACAATTTTATTCAAATTTTCTAAGCTAAGTGACGATGTTGCTTCACAAAAGACATGGGATTCATTTTATCCAAGATAAATCAATTGTTCGGTGACTACCCTAGGATTGGTTTATTTTAAATTTGAATAACTATCCTAGGATTGCTTCATTTTAACCTTATGCAAAAAGTATTAATCTGTATCCATGGACACATGAGAATCAAGATTAAAATTTATAGTCCCCTAGATCCACTAAAAGAACACATAAATGTGCTAAAATAGAGCATAAATGCGCTAAATAAAATACATGGATGTGCTAAAACAAAACAAAAATATGATAAAAGAACATGGATATGAGTTGAAATAGATCAACAATGTACTAAAACAAAGCAGGGATGCACTAAAATTTTCCAGGGATGCGCTAAAGTGGGCCTCGTATGTGCTAAACCATGAGTCCAGTTTGTGACTTGCCACAAAACTTGCAATAAAAAGATAAAAAATGGGGCAAGGGCCCCACGATCGGTGCCAAAAATGTGTGTGTATATGTGAAATAAACTGAAGAGTTAAAAAAATCACACCAATGTGACATTGTATCAAAGAAATCTAAGTTAAGAATAAACAAACTCTAAACACAATAGATTCTTTAAAGACTTCCCATTGTCCTCTATCTCTGAGGATTCATTATAAGCTACTAGATCTTAGATTGTGAAAGTAGTAGCTTGATAGAATGACAACCTAGAGAATGATACTATGCAACATGCATTTCTATTGCTAAATGATATGTGATGATTAAGCTAAGATATGAAACTAAAATGCTATGCTATGCTCAAGAAATCTAGTGAATAAGATCGCTAAATTGTGGATAAATGCAACTATAATGCTCACGCTATATTCACTTGAATGCAAAATCTAAGATCCTTTTCAAAGCACAAAGACGTTGTATTTATAGAGTTTTGGAGGAAAAATCCTAGTTGGGAAACATCGACAGTTGAAATCAAGCCTATGAAGATGAACGATGGAAGATTGGAAAGTTGAGAAAAATATGGAAGGTAGAGAAAAAGAAGGAAGATGTTTCCTCCTACACAACCTCTTCCCTTCAAAAATGAAGGAAAGTTGTCATTCGGCCATTTTAGTTATGAGGAGTTAGATGGTAGTTGAGGATAAATCCATAATTAAATAATTAAGTTATTTAGATATATGTGACAATGAATTTAGAAGCTTCCATAATTAAATAATTAATATTTAATTATGTGTGAGAGATGAAAAGGTGTTTAATTAAATATTTAGAATATTTAATTAAATGTGGAGTGATGAATTACGATGGCTGGAAAAATATTCTTTTATTTGAATTTGAAATCAAACTTTATGATAATTAATATAAGTAAATTATGAAATTTATTTAATTATTTAAGAGGAAGATGAAAAATAGTAATAATTAAATAAACTTATTTATTTAATTAAATTAGAAGAATTAGAAAGTGAACGATATAAATATATAATTAAATTTATTTATATGTAGATGACTTTAGAAGATTAATTAAATAATTCATATTTAATTAATTATCAGGCTTGATTTAATGTGACCATTTCTAGATGTACACAAGAGTCAATATCACTACATACACAACATGGTAGTAATTCCAAACTTGGTAGTATACGAATCTCTAAAATGTTGCATTACAATATTTCAGTGTCTTCTTCTAACCCTTCTTACTAGCATCCTAGTATTAAGTTCAATACAAATTTATAGCTATATTTAATTATCTAGATCAATTCATTGAATTAACACACAAGAATAAAGCCATACATCCATCTAAAATTGATAAAAATGTAAATAAGATAACCTTGATTATATTATTCATAATTTATGAAAATAGTACATAGGAGAGGAAAATATTGTTGAACATGATATATTACTATTTTATATTGCTATTATTACCACTGATATTACATATGCCTATTGACACACCATAACCAAGATAAATTGCTAGAGTAACCAATAACCCCTTTTTCTCCCTATGTGTCTAGAAACCCGAATATATCACTAACCAACCTCTCTCTCTCATGCCCTGGAATCCCATCTATAAAGACATGGGAGAAAATAAGTGATAGGCCAAGATACCATTAAATTTTCATTAGAGAAAATTTCACCTTAAGCTCAAAGATATTACCTAGGCGATTATGTATAATCATTTCAGAATGAGGGGAAACAAAAGATAAAAAACTCCATGTAGTTGGTTGAAGAAGATGATCCAACCTTCCAAAAGGAATTTTTCATTGATGTAGCATCACCGAAAACTTATGTCCACAATGACCAAAGAAGATTCTCCAATAGTAACAAAGGAAAAAACTTACACACATCCTGAAAAAAGCAAATTTTCCATTGAGGATATGGAGACAAAAAATTTACCATCACACCAGCCCAAAAGATCTCCACATCAGCACCAAAGACAAAAAGTGATATGCATGCTGAAGAGGATGACCCTGATGTAGTTGAAATGGTCTCATAAAAAAAAAAAAATTGTGTTGAGACGCTACTCTGATTAATTAGCATCAAATTATACTCGCCCTCTATGTGCTCACATTGAGACTAGAGGAGCAACTACTCCTCCCTTATCAAAATCCTAACATGGTACCAAAGAAAGCAGATAGTGGCTATACTCTGGGTCAGTATCTCCCTCATCACTTGGAGGGCTATCTGAGATCTCAATGGGAGAGTTGTTCCTCCCTAGATAAGCCTTGTGATTCTTATTCTTTTCCTTTTCCTTCTTCTTGGTCTTAACCAAATCCTTCCCCTTAAATTTGATCAATATTTCAGAAACAATTTGGCTCCTCAGATTGTAGATGCTTGCAACACCACTCTTCTTCTTTTTTCCACAAGCTTTGGTTTTTCCCTTTGGTGGTGTCAAAGCCTTAGGTTCCTTATGCTCAGGGACAAAAATGTCTTCTTGAAATTCAAACACACTGAGCCTTCTTGACCTCATAATGGGTGAAACGAGGAAAATGGTGACCTCCCTTTAGGGTTTCTAGGGTTTTAAACCTAAAACGAGAGAGGTCAGTTTTCTTCTTGGGTGTTTCACTCAAGAAAAAACCCTTAAGATTTCAATGGAAAGGAGATTGAAATATAGAAAAGGTAATTACCTAAGGGATTGGATGATGTCAAATTAGGGGTTCACCACCAAATGTAAACTTGGAAAAGAAGATGTTTGAAAACATAGTGCAGTATGCAAGATGACCTAGGAAGATAAACAAAATGTAGTAAAAAGCTATGAAACCGAAAGTGTGCACCTGGATGATTGAAGAAAGTAGAATGGAGATCTTTATCATTGAAAAATCTATTATTTATGCTAACTGGGACTCATTCGCCTAGCTAGGTGAATCATTTCACTTTTTGGGAAAATACACTAGAGCATGTTTCAGCCAAAAAGGTATCCAAATCTACAAAAAACTTTTTTAGGCCTCTATAATGGGACTCATTCACCAATAGTGGTGAATCAGTCCACTTCTGCTTTTCTATAAATTCAAAAGTCAATTATGTGCCTCTCGGTCTACTCTTCTCTTCCTATCTAGTTTTTGGATCCAAATATGCAAAATAACACCTATAGGTCTTCTACAAGCTTCTCCAAGGTTGAATGACAACTTTTACGACTTTGAAGACTTGAAAAAATTTCTCCAACTTTTCTTCTTGAAAAATCTATAACCTAGACCTATAGATCACACACAAGAAGAGGGAAAAATGGTTTTGGGGTTAGAGAATAGGAGTTTTCCTTGGTCAAACCCCTTGTTGTTAATTAAACCTAGAAATGAAAGAAAATGTAAAGGGATAATTATGAATGAACAAAAGGTAAAGTTGCAAGTCACCAAACCCTAGAAATAATGTACCGCAATTATGCTTGAAATAGTTGCAATGGATGTGGTTCTTGACTCTTGCTTGATGTTGATAGATCTTGAATGCAGTTCTTTCTTAGATCATGAAATCTACATCATAATTGTGAGCACACTAATAAACATGGAGAATGTGATCTTTCACATGATGGTTGATGCTTGAAGAATGCTCTTGAATGCTTGATAATCTACCCTTGAAATCCTTGAATGCTCTTTCTCAAATTCTTTTGCAAACTCAATTTTGTATAAGGATGCTCTCACAAAAGTATTAAGTGAAAATGAGTGAAAGAACCTTGTATTTATACTCAATTATGCAAAAATTCCTAAAATTACAACGCTACAAACTGACATTAGATGAAGGAGAGTAAAATATCATCAGAAATTTGATTTAAATTTGAATTTTGGTCACACGGGACTCATTCGCCCAAGGTGGTGAATGAGTCCCATCACACATAATGTGTGGGACCAATAATCAAAAGTGTCTAGAAATGTCTAAAACCTGCATCGGGCACTCATTCACCCAAGGTGGTGAATGAATCCCAAACACTAAATCTGGGCCACACAAGCTATGAACAGTTGAATTATGATTGAACACTGATTGGTGTCAGGATTATCTTTGAAAAGATGAAATAAATGAGGCTTGTGGATGCAAAATAGAGCCAATTAAAGTATAAGAAATCCCAATTATTAATCACAAGCCTAGAGGAATGTAAAAGTGTGTTACAACACTTTACAACACACCAAATAATGTAAGGTTAATGTAAATTATGATTGAAGTTATTTTTATTATTCTTACTTAATTGATAAAACCCTAGAAACATGTGAAAGTGTGTTACAACACTTTACAACACCTTTGGAAGGTACCATTGAAAATAAATTAGTTCACAAGGGCCCAAGACATAATGTGAATGTGTTATCAATATTACAACACTAAATCAAGGTAATATTAAGCCAAAATCTACAAGGAGGACGCAAACGAGTGTAAACAAGTCAAAGGACCATTTTTTTGATACTACAATGGGTTGATCAGAGACACTTGACTTACCCATCTCTCAAAAAAATAGGAAAAAAGCCAACCACCTACTATGAAAAGACACACCAGCTAGGAACCCAGAACCAGAATAGAAAATCTTCAAACCCAGATAAATTCAAGTAGACCTAGAGAATGAAACTCTCACATGAATAAATGCATGATGCAATATAGAGCACACATGAAAACAAACTTACCAAGGATAAATAATTGAATAATTCTGTAATTGAAGATCAAAAACACACACGCTACCTCATTTTGGCTCACGTTTCATAAATCACAAAGGTTGCAAATGGTGAGATAGATCGGCACGAAATTTGCATTAAATAGAAAAATCAAGAGCATGTAGCCATTAATGATCAAGTGGTCCGTTGCGCAATCAATGTGACAACTTAACCGAATAGATTTAAATCTAGGGCATTGATCCTTTTGGATTTAAAACATCATCAATGGTGATCATCAAGCATCTTTTCTTGCTTTTACAACCTATGCCTCAGAAATGACAATATTACCACAAAAAGTTGTCACATTTTACTTTTAACTTCATTAGTCACCACTAATCTGACAATTACCATGCATCGTCACCCTGCTCCATTCTCATTCATTCATATCGGTGAAGTACAAAGAATCTAAAAATGAAGGAAAAAACATTCACCATCCATCGCCCGTCGTGCATTTGCCCAGACCATCCAAGGATCAATTAGCAACAAGATAACCAGTTCAATAGAATCACAACCATTGGATTACTGTCCATCTTGGAGATCTTTATCTCACATCATGAATAGCTGATACACTTCATCTCCCACAAGTTCCAATAGAAATGTGAGCATTCACACAATAAGATCTCAGCCGTCGAATCTAGGACCTATCCTTGATCACAAAGGCACAAGATACATTGCTCACAAGAGAAATTCAAATTAGCAAAAGAGATCTTGAACAAATGACCTCATCTCTCATTGGTAATTTAAAAATAAAATCTTAAAATGGATTCATGATGAGCAACAAGAGGAAAAAAAAAGAGCACCAAAGGCCATCACGCATCGCTAATCCGTGACATTAAAAAATACATGAGAAATCAGCAATACAAGAGATACCCACAATAACATGTAGAACAAGTCCATCGCGTATCACTAATTTAACATTGATCATTCAAAACCTATTTGTGATACGTGAAATGAAGGAAACACTGCTCATTGCTTATCACTCATCATCCATTTGAACTTAAAACTTAAAATCTATCAGTGATGAGTAATAAAGGAGATGATGGATGAGGCTTTAAGTGAAGAATTTGAGCACGTGCCCGCAAATTGTTTTGAAAAGGGGAACTACCTAGGACAACAAATAAAAGGCCTTAATGAATATTAAAACACAATTTTCAAAGGATGTAAAGGCCAAACAAGGTCAATTGCTTAACCTTGTAAAATAAAAGAATTTCAAACCTAGGCATAAGGGTACAGTAAATTTGCGAGATCGAATGACATAAGACATTCTAGGATGACTAAGAATAAGAAATAAAGGGTCAGCAATAGGACATAACATCAACTAGGCCAAAGACTTAGGATTTAAAAATAAAGAAAGAAAATTCCAAGGCAAGAGCCATAAGCAAAACCCTTAGTCTAGGCACACTAAAATTGGCTACAATTTATAGAGTTATAAAAATGGAACAAAAATTTTAGGAGTTCCATCTAGACAGTTTCCAAGAATGAGAAAACATTCCAGGTGAAAGCTAGTACAAAATATAGCCTATTGCCTAGATTACTTTTACAATATTTATTGGATATTTATTTTTATTTTATCATGTGCGGGCACACCACCCAAGAGTGTTGACATGGAACTATAGTATAGGAAAAATTATCCCTTTTTCACACTTAATTTGGAAATGATTAATAATAAAATGAGCCTAATGTTGCCTTGATTGAGTATTGTCATATGCATTTTTCGTATTCACATTAAGTTTAGGGCCAATTTAAATAAAATGGACTTAATTGTGTCATTTTTCATGTTGTAAGGTGTACCTTTACACTTTCACATTAATCTAGGGCTTTATTAATTGATTGAAGTTAATTTTCCTTAATTGGACCCCTTAATTCAAATCGAAGCCTAATTAAATGAAAATTTTAAGGCATAAAACTTGACATTCATAAATGTCATTAGAAAACACTTAACTTTGGAAGATGTGTGTCCTAGGTAAGTGACCTAAGACTGATTTTTCATAAGTTGAATGCGTCCTCAATTAGATATAGGACCCCCCTTTAAAATATATTTTTGGTAGTATTTTAATGATTTGAAATATACAATTCAATGTTGTCTTGTGATATTTGAATTTAATGTTAAGATATGTATAAGTAGGAGGTTGTTTCACTATGTTTCACCTAGAAATTTTGATTCAAAAATTCTAATATTTCACAAGAGTATTATTTAGAGAATTCTAGAGAAGATTATTGTAGCAATCAAGATTCCTTTCATAACATCAAATATTTATTGCATCATGTATGTTGTTTGAGCTTCAATGATGATGCAATGTTCAAGATCTATGCAAGTATTCAAAGGAAATCTTTTTGAAATGGATGATTTTGTGGAAATTCTACTAGGGTTTAAGACCTAGGGCCACAATCTTCCACATTTCACTCAAGAATAAATCCTTGAGATTTCAATGCAAAGGAGATTGAAATATGACAAAGAGAATTTTCTAGGGGATGGAATTATGTAAATAGGGGGTTCACAACCATGTTTAGACTTGGATAGACAATTCATTGGGAAATTGGAGAAGCCAGAATGGAGGCCTAAACTCCTGAAAAATCCACTATTGAAGCCAACTAGGACTCATACGCCAAACTAGATGAATAATTCTAGTTTTGGGAAAATTGTGCTAGAACAAGTTTTAGACAAATGGGTACTCAGATCTGCAAAAATCTCCGACAAAGAGGTATAATGCGACTCATTCGCCAATAGTGGAAAACTAATATACTTTTGGATTTTTAGAAATTCAAAGTTGGATCATATAGCTCTCAGTCTGCTCTATTGTTCTTGATTTAGATCTAGGTCTGAAACTACAAAATTCAACCTACAGGTCTTCTCCAAGCTCCTCCAAGGCTTGTTCACAATCTTGACAACTTTGAGTATCTTTAACAACTTGATGAAAAAATTTATAATCTTTCTGCTTGATAAATTTACAACCTAGACCTACAAATCACATGCAAAGAGAGGAAAAAATGGTTGTGGGGTTAGAGAATAGGGGCTTGCCTTGGTCAAACCCCTTGTTGGTAATTAAACCTTGAAATGAAAGAAAATGTAAAGGAGATTGATGAATGAAAAAAAGATGATGCTGCAACTCACCAAACCCTTGCAATAAAGTGTTGCAATTATTCTTGAAATAGATACAATGGATATAGCTCTTGATTCTTTCTTGAAGGAGATAGATCTTGAATGTAAAGCTTGTTTGGATCATGAACTCGACGCCACATTTGTAAGCACAATAACAAACATGAAGAATGTGATCTTTGGCATGATGATTGATGCTTGAAGAATGCTCTTAAAAGCTTGATTATTTGCCCTTGAAAGCCTTGAATTCTCTTGCTTAAATGCTCTTGTGAACTCAATTTCCTATAAGGATCACTTGAATACTTGCTAGAATATTAGGATGAAAATTAAAGAAAGAACCTTGTATTTATACTCAATTATGCAAGAACTCCTGAAATTACAATAGTATAAGCCAACATTGGATCTTAGAGAGTAAAATCTTTCAAAAGATTTAAATGTAATTTAATTTTGAGTTAAAGGGGACTCATTCACCTAGAATGGCGGATGAGTCCCACCTTAGGAATTCGAGGTGGGTTTCCAGGGATTTGATTTTTAAATCCCTTTTGTAGGGATTATCCTCAAAAATACACATAGATAAGGCTTTTGGATGCAAAAATGGGCCAATTAAAGCATAAGAAAGCCCAATTATTAATGACAATCCTAGAGGAATGTGAAAGTGTGTTACAACACTTTACAACACACCAAATAAGGCAAGGTTAACCGAAATTGTGATTGAAAGAATGTTAATTATGCTTAGAAATCCTAGAAAAGTGTGAGAGTGTGTTACAACACTTTACAACACCTTTACAAGGCATCCTTAAAATACATTAGTTCACAAGGGCCCAAGACCTAATGTGAATGTGTTATCCACATTAGAACGCTAAATCAAGGCCATAATAGGCCAAAGTTAGCAAGAAGGAGGTAAGCAAGTGCTAAAAAGGCTAAGGACCCTTTTTCTAATGATACATTTAGCCCCCACTTTGGTGAGAGGATGAACCTGGCTCAAACTCACAGTAAAGTAGACAAACACGCATCAAGTGGGGGTTCCAATGTACGAATTCTGGCAAGATGAGATAACAATGATCAAGAGGGATGATCAAGCCCCCAATATTGAGATCGCATGAAAAACCAACATAAACAAAAAGGAACACACATGAAAGTGATATAAAGATCAATGAGAAATCCAATCATACACTACCAAAGATTTAAAAGAAATGATGGAGAAAGCTACAACAAGCTTCAACCATTTTTCCAACAAGTAGTATGACTTTCCCCATAGCCACCTTTGTACATACCAATAATGTATATGTTTCTCACCTTCTTTGGGACTTGTCACCCCATGGACAACCTGATGTTCTATGGCCCCAGTGTGAGTGCATCTTTTCACCTCTCCATTTTCTCTTCACCTCGCTTCTTATCATCGTATGATCTTGTATCTCATTTTTCTGCAATGCATCCACCTTTAAATGTGTCTTCTTGAGTTGATGTCGAGTTGAATTAGAGTCTCCAACCCTAGGGGCTTGGCCATCTCCTTCATATTTCCCATCCTTCTTCTTTCCCATTCTTCGCCATCTCCATTGGGCTAAATGTGGGGGCTAAATGAGTCACCAAAAAGTGTAGATTTTGACACTTTTCACTCATTTGGACACTTGCCTATGGATTTTGGACCTTTTTCAACCTCTTTTTACCCCTTTCCAATCCTTCTGACAAAGTGTTGTAAGGTATTGTATAAACATTTCATGCTTTCCTAGACTTTTCATCACTAAATCAACCCTTTATTATGTCGTAATGACCCATTAATACACATATAAGTCCTATCTTAATGTGTTTTCATGAGACAATCCTGAAAAACATTAATAATCACACTTTAATCCCCAAAAACTAATGAAAATTTCCCAAGTGTACTAGGTCACAACCTTGGGCGACCTAGTCCCATGTGGCATAAAAATTGAAATAGACTTAATATTGTTTCGAGATTTTGTCTTTAAAACTCTAAGGTTGGCCTATATGGTGTCATTTCAAGAAAATTAGGGCACAAATTCTATAAATAAAGGTTTTTAACCTCATTTTACACTTCTTCCATCTCATTTTTCTCCTCACTCAATCTGCTCAAGCACTCATCCACTATTCTTCTCAAGCAAGCTAGGGGTTTTGCATACTAAGTCATCAAGACATCTCTTCAAGGAATTGAAGGGTTGAATCCTCCATTGTTGCAACTCGAGATCAATCATCATGATAGGGTAACAATTCCATTACTTTACACTTCATGTTTCTTACTTTGTTTCTTCATTTGATTTAATTATCTAAAAGTGGTTTGACCAAGGCAAGCCCCCATACTCTAACAATCAACATTTCTTCTTCCTTCTTTGTGTGCTTGTAGATTTAGGTATCTTGGAAGTTTGGAGATCACTCAAGAGTGGATTGAAAGCTTGTTGAAGGAATCTCCTTGTTGGATAGGATAAAACATCCATTAAAAGTCACCTACAGGTCGAGAATCAAAGTTTCAGATCTAGACACTTGGAGAAGCAGAAAGTGTAGACCAAGACCTCTAGATTCCACTTTCAGAGTTCCCAAAAGGCTAAAAGGGATTAGGTCACCATTCATGATGACCTAGTCCCACCATACATGCATTTTTTGGATTTCTATAGATTTTAGTACCCTTTTGGTAGAAACGGGTCTCGATAAATTTTCCCAACAAAAGGACTAGGTCACCCAAAATGGTGTAAGTGTCCTTCTCAGCTTCTACAATAGTTTTTATAGGATTCTAGACCTTCATGACATCCCTCTTGAACCTCCAGTTGCACCCTTTCATTTCTATTTATTTATGTTACAGTTAGTTTACATTTCTTAAGTGAATGGCATACCATAGTGTGTTTTCCAACACTTTACATTTCTTAGGGTTTTACATTATTAGTTAGTTTCTATTTTCTATTTCCAGCACTTAGAAAATTCCGTATCACACAACACAACCCCCAATCCCTTATCTTTGAATGTAACCCATGTATTATGGTATCCCTCTCTATCCTCTTAGGTGAAAAACCATAGAAGTGGTAGAGACCCTAAGTGTACCAAAATCTTAGTTACACTTTGTCTTTGTCTTTCTTGTGTTTTCCTTTTGGGGATGATGCAAGGCATCGAGACACCCTATGTCTCTTCCATGTTGACCCAAGAGGCTTTTCCTTTTTTTTTTTGCTCTCTTTGTGTCATTCTTCTAGTTCTATGTGTATTTGGGGGATGCTGACAATTTTGAGCTCCTTACAAAATATTGCTGCAATAAACATATTGATCCCAAATCCATAGATCACTTATGTGTTTGGTATTTTCATTTTGGGGGCAAACGCTCTTTGTTTTCCCTCACATGACGTAGGCTTACTCAGAAACATATGACTTGGCATAGAGCTTTCCAAGTTGGCTCTCATGTATTTCCTTCTTGTTAGAATTTTTAATTTTCTACTTTAAAGTAATTTCTCATAGCATGGTGTTTAGCAATTCCTTTAAAATGGGGGCATCCATTGTTATTATTTCTTTTGCACTTTCTCCTTTTTTTTGGTTCTTAGTGTAGCCTTCTTGCTTCATACGATGTATTTTTCACTTTGTGGATGACATTGGGTGTGATGTCCTTCATGAGCATGACCTCTCTTAGCATATTATATTCCTCTTAGTGGCTTGATGAAACACACTGCATCCCCTAAGTAGCACATTTTCTATTACTTGATTGGTCCTCTCTTGGAGATATTAGACACAATGTTCCCTAAGTTAAATACCTCGCATGAACTCAACAAGACTCCTTTGAAAATTTTCTATGTTGTATTTATGGCCATCTTACATAACATAACTTGCATTCATAAGGATCCATCATGTTTGTTCATGAGCTCCAAGCAAACAAAGTTTTTCTTGTCTCATGAAGCTCCAAAACCAAATCGCTTCCTTTTTGCATGGCATATTATTAAAGTTATCAAGAGGTATAAATTTTGTATGGTTTGAGCAGGAATCCCAACCACCTATATGAATTTACCCATATCCACTCACATGTGTGTGAGTACATACCAACCATGAGTGTATGTTTCTCACCCCTTTTGGACTTCTCAACTGAAAGATAACCACAAGTTCCATCACCTCAAAGTGAGTATGTATCTTTCTCAAGCAAACAACCTAGATCTGATCCACATCATGTTGAACAAATAGTTGAAGCTTTTTTCGAATATCTCCTTCATTTCTCTTTCTCATCCTTGACATTGTATGATGCCCTTATCATTGTTCTTTATATCATTTTCATGTGTGTTCCTTTTTATTCATGTTGGTTTTTCATGGGATCTCGGTCCTGGGGGCTTGATCACCCCTCTTTATTTTTCATCTCATCTTACTATAATTAGTACATTAGAACCCTCCCTTGATGTGTGTTTTTCTAATTTAGTGTGATTTTGAAGCAATTTCATCGTCTCACTAAAGTGGTGGCTAAAAGTGACATCAAAAAAGGGTCCTTAGCATTTTTTACACTTGTTTAGGTCCTTCTTGCAAATATTTTCTCAATTTAGCCTTGATTTAGTGTTGTTATGTGGATAACACATTCACATTAGGTCTTGGTCTCTGGTGAACTAGTTTACTATAATGATGCCATGTAAAGGTGTTGTGATACACTCACACTTTTCTAGGATTTCTAAGTATAATTAACTTTACTTTCATCATAATTTCTCTTAGCCTTACCTTATTTTGTGTGTTGTAAAGTGTTACGATACCCTTTCACATTCATCTAGGTTTTTCATCAATAATTGGGCTATCTTATGCTTTAATTGGCCCCTTTATGCATCCACAAGCCTTATTTTGGTGTATTTTTTAGGATAATCTTGACAAATGGCATTTAAAACATCATATCCCTGAAAACCCACCTCAAATTCCTAAGGTGGGACTCATTCACCACTCTAGGTGAAAGATTCCTCTTAGGTGGGACCCATTCACCCAAGGTGGTGAATGAGTCCCCCTTAAATCAAAAATCAAATTTAATTTAAATCTTTGACAAGATTTTATTCTCCAAGATCCAATGTCATCTTGTAGTGTTGTAATTTAAGGAATTATTGCATAATTGGGTATAAATAAAAGGTTCTTTCTCTCATTTTCTCCCCACAAGCATTCAAGTAGTCATTCTAATAGCAAATTGAGTTCACAAGCACTCATTTGAGCAATAGAATTCAAGGCTTTCAAGGGCATATTATCAAGCTTTCAAGAGTATTCTTCAAGCATCAACCATCATTGAAAAGATCACATTCTTCATGTTTTTTATTGTGCTTAAAATTGTGGTGTAGATTTCATGATCCAATCAAGCTTTGCATTCAACATCTATCTTCATCAAGCAAGAATCAAGAACCGCATCCATTGTGGCCATCTCAAGAATATTTTTAAGACTTTATTGCAAGGGTTTGGTGAGTTGAAACATCTCCTTTTCTTCATTCATCAATCTCCTTTCCATTTTCTTTCTATTTCAAGGTTTAATTACCAACCAGGGGTTTGACCAAGAAAAACCTCTATTCTCTAACCCCACAACCATTTTCCCTCTTTTTGTATGTGATTTGTAGTTCTAGGTTGTAGATATGTCAAAGAGAAGGATTGGGAAAGTTGTCATTAAGTTGTTGAAGCAATTCAAAGTTTTCAATATTGTGAAAAAGTCTTGGAGGAGCTTGGAGAAGACCTTCAAGTTGAATCTTGCAGTTTCAGACCCATATGTGAATTGGGAGTAGTAGAGCAGACCAAGGGCTATAAAATAGAACTTTTAATTTCTAGAAATTTTAAAGTGGAATAATTTACCACTATTGGTGAAGGATTCCCACTGCTTCTATCTATCAAAGGTTTTTCTATATTTGAGAACCATTTTGTCTGAAACCTATTCCGACATAGTTTTCCTGAAACTGGACTAATTCACCCAACTTGGCAAATGAGTCCCAATTGGATTCAACAGTGAATTATTTAAGGTTTCAGACCTTTATCCTTCCTTCTCCAGTTTCTTAGGTGCACATCTCTAGTTTCACACATTTATATTGTTTTCTTCTTGTGTTTCTAAGTAATTTTGTATACTACACGTGTTTTCAAACATCTTCTTTTTGAAGTCTAAACTTGGTGGTGAACCCTCATTTTAAATCATTCCATCCCTTAGAATAGACCCTCTTCCAAATTTCAATCACCTTTGCATTGGAATCTCAAGGGTTTTTCTTGAATGAAGTATTGAAGTTTGTTACCCTAAGTCCTAAACCATATTGTGCACACAAAATTCACTATTTCAAGAAAAAAAAAAATAATGTAAGAAGTAGGCCTAGTAGAAGAATAAAAGAAACAACAATAATAAGTAGCCTTAGCATCACAACAACAACATCAAGAAACCATAGCAGCACAAGATTAGCAACAACAACATCAAGCAACCCTAGCAGTAAAAGAACAACAACAATAAAAAGAAGTCCTAACATCACAACACCAACAAAAACAATAGAAAGAAGACTTAGCAATACAACAAGCAGCCCTAGCATCCCAAAAACAACAATAGGAAGTAGCCCTAGTAGCACAACAATAGTAGCAACAAAAATAAACAACCTTTGTAGTCCAACAAAAACAAACCTTACTAGCTAAATAGTATGCCAAACAACAACAACAACAAGGTTCCTACTATAATCCTCAATAGAACATCATCAATAAAATACATTAGGAAAATATACATCAACACCACAGTCACCTTTGCAATACCCAACCCCTCCATACACACCATACAAGACACCATCATATCAAAATCTCATGTGCAACCATCTGCCATCCCACAATATGCAACATATGTTCCTCCACCAAATCCACAAGATGATGTAGCATTGAAACTTAAGGCGTTATCACAAGAAATGTAGGATCTCCAAATGGGAAAGTGAAGAAGCCCCATACGCATAACTCATGTCCATATCCATTGAATTGAAACATCAAAGTGGTATGATTCCTTCCTAGTTTTGAAGTCCCCAAATTTGATAAATAAAAAGGGAGAGTAAGTCCTATGGACCATATCAGAGAGTTTAATGTCATGTGTATTGAAGTCACATACAATGAGTCTTATCTGATGCACCTCTTTCCACAAAGCTTGGCAGGCCCAGCCATCAACTAGTTTTTTAAATTGCCTCCAAGTATCAAAACCTTCCAAGAAATCACTAAAAAAATCATGGATCACTTCTCCTTTAATCTTCACATGGATGTAATCCTAGAAGAGTTGTACAGTCTTGAACCACCAGAAATCAACTTAAGGGAATGAGGATTCTCCAATAGGCTCCTAGGGTTTTCAACCTAGAAGCTAGTTGGTACAATGCCTCTTTCGCGCTTAAGTATTATTGGTGTTCATTCAAGATTAGGGGCTGAATAGGGGCATTATGTGTGATAGAATGTGTCTAAATGTTGAAAACTACTACAATAAAACTATCTAATGAAATGAAAAACTATTAAAAACACTAGGTAAAATGACCTAAAATGATAGAAAACTGTAACAGAACTAAAGGAGGTAGAAGTGTACTTGTAAACTAAAGGTTGATGAAGAGGAGCCCTAGAATATTCTAGATTCTATTTTTGATGCTGGTTGGGACACTTATGTTAGGATGGATGAGTTAGTCCTCTTCTTGGGAAACTTTGTTGGAGCAAGTTTCCGGTAAATGGGTATCCAAAAATGCATAAACCACTTTTCAAGCCTACTATATGGACCAATTTTCCAATGATGGCAACTTAGTCACCCTGAAGCTTTCAGGAGTCTTGAGTCTGGAATCTATATGTACCCACTTATACTTTTGTTTTTGACAGAGATCCATGTCTAAATCATCAGAATGTGACCTGTAAGTTGTCTTCAAGGTCCTTTTAGGGTTTGTTGAATTGGAATGATGACACCTTTTAGAACCTTACTTTTTGACTAATCTGCATACAAACCTACAAATCACACATCCAAAGAGGGGAAAAAGGGGTTAGGATTAGAGAATAGGGGTTTGCCTTAGTCAAACCCCCTTTTGGTAATCAAACCCTCAATGATGAAATAGAATGTAAAGGGGGAGATGATTGAACAACCTAAAAATGTAAACACTCACCAAACCCTTGATGACAAAATCTGAAGATATGCAAGTGACAACTCTAACGGAGGATGCTTGATGTGCTTAGAATGCTTGATGCTTTCTTGATTGCTTGTGATGATGAGAGAGTAGGAAGAGGAGGGAAGTGAGGATAAAAACCCTAATTTATACATGTTATACCCTAATTCCCCCAAAATAACACATCACAGGATGACCTTAGGGTTTTGGAGACAAAATCCCACTAGATTTTTTATTTAATTTTTTTTTTTTATGCCAAATGGGACTAAGTCGCCCAAGGTGGTGACATAGACCACTTGGACAAATTCAAGTGGTTGTCAAGATTTACATGGTGGTTAATGATTTTTAATGGGGTTGTCTCCTGAAACACACTTAAGTTGGGCCTATATGTACATTAAGTGGCCAATTTGTCATAAGAAAGGGTTGATTTAGTGATGAAAATCCTAGGAAAGTGTGAAGATGTGTTACAACACCTTACAACACTTTGAAATAAGGCTTGGTAAGGGGTAAAAAGGGATTATTTAGATGAATTCCGATGAAAAGGTCTTCGAAAAGTGGGAAGATGTGTTACAACTCTTCACAACACCTTTGCAAGACACCGTTAGGTTTTTATTGATTTGCAACTATTCGAGGCCTAATGTGAATTTGTTGGCCACATTACAACATTAGATCTAGGAAAAATCAGGCGAAAATCCAAGGGAAAATGCCCAAATGAGTGAAAAGTGTGAAGGCTACACTTTTTTTTGATATATTTAGCCCCACTTTAGTGAGAGGGTGAACTTGCTTCAAAATCACACTAAAGTAGCCAAGACATGCATGTTGAGAGGGATCCAAATTTACCCACATTGGAAATATGAGACAACAATAATCAAAGGGGATGATCAAGGCCCCAAGATCAAAATCCCATGGAAAACCAAACATCAGCACAAAAGATCACACAAGAAAGTTATGTGAAAGAGTGCAAAGAGAGGGAAAGTTTGATCAAGCTTCAATCATTTGTCCAGCTAGTTGTGGATCAACTCTAGGATGTTTGCTGGGAAATATGTGTACTCACTCTAGAGGGATGAGACTTTTGGTTGTCCATTGAGTGAGAGGTCCCAAAAAGGTGAGAAACATACACTCACGACTAGTATGCACTCAAACACATAGGTGGCTATGGGGAAAGTCATGCCACTAGTCGGGCTTTCCACTTAACCATACAAAAGTAATACCTCCTAATAACTTTGATAAGGCACCAAAAAAGACAAGGTTTTGAGCTTCATGAGAAAAGCTTTGTATGCTTGGAGCTCATGAACAAGTGAAAGATCACACCAAATGCATGCAAGTTCTATCATGAAAGGTGGCCATATTGCAAAATGAAAAATGTAAAATGCAAAAGAATGTTCAAAGGAGTCTTTCATATTTCATGCGAGGTCTTTGACTTAGAGAACATTGTGTCTAATGTTTCCAAGAAAGGACCAATCGAAGAATAGAAAATTCACAACATAGGGGATGTAGTGCATCGCAACAGGTCGCTAAGAGGAATGTAATATGCTATGATAGATCAGTTTCATGAAGAACATTACAGCCAACGTCATCCACAAAGTGGGAAACACATCATATGAATTAACAAGGCTACACTAGGAATCAAGGAAAAAGAATGCAAAAGAAATAATGCCAATATATGTCCCCACTTTAAAGGAATTGGTACACACCATTTTTTGAGCAATTACTTGAAAGTAGTAAAAGTAAAAAATGCAAAAAGGAAAGAAAGACATAAGAGATAACCTGGAAAGCCCTATGCCAAGTCATATATTTCCAAGTGAGGCCACGTCATGCAAAGGAAAGTAAAGAAAGAAAAGATAAGGGGTTGCCTCCAAAATGAAAACACCAAACACATAAGGGATCTATGGATTTGGGGTCAGTATGTTCATTGCTACAATTTTTGTTTATAGAGAGCAAAACTATCATCATTCCCCCAAATTAATAGAATACTAAGGACGACACAAAGAGAGCGAAAACGAAAAAAAGAGAGAGTTTCTTTGGGTCAACATGGAAGAGATAGGGTTTCTTAACACTTTGCATCGTCCCCAAAAGGACAAAAAAAACAAAATAAAAAGAGCCCATTTTGGGTCAACATGAAAGGGGCATTGTTGTCTCAATGCCTTGCACCATCCCCAAAAAGAAGGCAAAAAGAAAAAGGCACAAGAAAAGCAAAGAAAAAGAACCTTTTTGGGTCAACATGAAGGAGACATTGCAAGCTCAATGCCTTGTATCATCCCCAAAAAGAAGGAAAAAAAGAGAAAAAGAACAAGAAAAGGCAAAGAAAAAGAGCCTTTTGGGTCAACATGAAGGAGACATTTTGGTCTCAATGCCTTGCATCATCCCCAAAACGAAGGCAAAAAAGAGAAAAAGAACAAGAAAAGGAAAAGAGAAAGAGCCTTTTGGGTCAACATGAAGGAGACATTGTGGTCTCAATGCCTTGCATCATCCCCAAAAGGGAGGAAAAAAAGAGGAAAAGAACAAGAAAAGGCAAAGAAAAAGAGCCTTTTGGGTCAACATGAAGGAGACATTGCAGTCTCAATGCCTTGCATCATCCCCAAAAGGAAGGAAAAAATAAAAAGGACAAGAAAAGAAAGAGGAAAAAAAAAAGAGTCTTTTGGGTCAACATGAAGGAGACATTGTGGTCTCAATGCCTTGCATCATCCCCAAAAGGAAGGAAAAAAAGAGAAAAAGAACAAGAAAAGGCAAAGAACAAGATATTTTTGGGTCAACATGAAGGAGACATTACAGTCTCAATGCCTTGCATCATCCCAAAAAGGAAAGTGAAAAAGAGAAAAAGAACAAGAAAATGCAAAGAAAAAGAGCCTTTTGGGTCAACATGAAGGAAATATTATGGTCTCAATGTCTTGTATCAATGCCAAAAGGAAAAAAAGAGAAAATTCACGTTGGGTTCACCAAAATGAACCACCAAAATGAACTTAAGGGAAAGAGGATTCCCCAATAGGCTCCTAGGGTTTTCCACCAAGAAGCTAGTTGATAAAATGCCTCTTTCATGCTTAAGTATTCTTGGTGTTCATTCAAGATTAGGGACTAAATAGGGGTGTGTTGTGTCTAATAGAGTGTGTCTAAATACTGTAAAGTACATAAATAAAACTATCTAATGAATGTAAACTAATGAATTGCAAAACTATTGAAAACACTATGTAAAATGACCTAAAATGCTAGAAAATTGTAACAAAACTAAAGGAGGCAGAAGTGGTGTACCTGGAAATTAAAGATTGATGAAGAGGAGCCCTGGAATCTTCCTGATTTTGCTAATGATGTTGACTAGGACACTTATGTTAGGTTGGGCAACTTAGTCCTCCTCTTAGGAAACTTTGTCAGAACAAGTTTCTAGTAAATGGGTATTTGAAAACATAGAAACCACTTCCCAGGCCTGGGTATAGGGACTAATTCACTAATGATGGTGACTTACTCCACCTGAAGCTTTCAGGAGTCTTGAGGCTAGAATCTGTAGATACCCTCTTGTAATTTTGTTTTTGATAGAGACGCGTGTCTGAATCTTCAGAATGTGACATGCAAGTTGTCTTCAAGCTCCATTTAGGGTTTGTTTACTTTGGATGATGTGGATAAATATTTGATACCCTTTTAGCATGTTACTCTTTGATTGATCTGCATACAAATCTACAAAGCACAGATGCAAAGAGGGGAAAAAGGGTTAGGTTAGAGAATAGGGGTTTTCCTTAGTCAAACCCCCTTTTGGTAATCAAAACCTCAATGATGAAATATAATGTAAACAAAGAGATGATTGAACAACATGAAAATGTAAACACTCACCAAACCCTTGTTGAGGAAATCTAAAGATACGCAAGTGATGGCTCCAATGGAGGATGCTTGATGCTTGCTTGAGAAGATAGATTGTTTGATTTCTTGTGAAGATGAGAGAGTGGAAAGAGGAAGGAAATAAGGAGAAATACCCTTATTTATACATTTTATGCCCTAATTCTCCAAAAATAACACATCACAGGTTGACCTTAGGGTTTTGGAGAAAAAATCTCACTAGAATTTTGATTTAATCTTGATTTTTATGATAAATAGGACTAATTCGCCCAAGATGGCGACTTAGTCCACTTGGATAAATTCAATTTGTTGTAGAGATTTAAATGGTGGTTAATGATGTTTAATGGGATTGTCTCCTGAAACACACTTAAGTCGGGCCTATAAGTACAGTAAGGGGCCAATTTATCATAAGAAAGGGTTGATTTAGTGATGAAAACCCTAGAAACGTGTTAAGATGTGTTACAACACCTTACAACACTTTGAAATAATGATTGGTAAGGGGTAAAAAGGGGTTTTTCAGATGAATTATGATGAAAAGGTCTTAGAAAATTGGGGCAATGTGTTACAACTCTTCAGAATACCTTTGCAAGAAATCATTAGGTTTTTATTGATTTGCATGCGTTCAAGGCCTAAAGTGAATGTGTTCGCTAAATTACATCATTAAATCTAGTTAAAATTAGGTGAAAATCCATGGGAAAAGTCCCAAATGAGTGAAAAATTTCAAGGCTACACTTTTTGTGACATATTTAGCCCCCACTTTAGTGAGAGGATGAACTTGCTTCAAACTCACAATAAAGTAGCCAAGACATGCATATCGAGCGGGATCCAAATGCACCCATGTTGGAAAGACGAGACCAAAATAATCAAGAGGGATGATCAAGCCCCGAGGATCAAGATCCCATGGAAAATTAAACATCAACACAAAAGATCACACAAGAAAGTGATGTGCAAGAGGGAAAAGAGAGGGATAGTTGGATCAAGCTTTGATCGTTTATCCAGCTAGTTGTGGATTAGTTCTAGGCTATTTGTCTGGAAAGATGTGTACTCACTTTGGAACAATAAGACTTTTGGTTGTCTTCTAGGTGAGAGGGCCCAAAAAGGTGAGAAAAATACACTCATGGCTAGTATGCACTCACACATAGAGGTGGCTGTGGGGAATGTCGTGCCCCTAGTTGGTCTTCCCGCTTAACCATACCAAATTTTTACCTCCCGATAACTTTGATAAGGTGCCACAAAAGAAAAGGTTTTGACCTTCATGAGAAAAGCTTTGTATTCTTGGAGCTCATGAACAATTGCAAGATGGCACCACAAGCATGCAAGTTGTGTTATGCAAGGTGGCCATATAGCAAAATACAAAATGTAAAATGCAACATGTAAAATGAGAAAGAATGTTCAAAGAAGTGTTGCATAGTTCATGTGAGGTCTTTGGCTTAGGGAACATTGTGTCTAATGTTTCCAAGAAAGAATCAATCAAAGAATAGAAAATTCACAACCTAGGGGATGCAGTGTGTTGCATCAGGCCACTGATCTATATCTAGATCTCTCATTCTCTATAAGAAATCGTCATTGCAGAAACTACATGCCAAGTGTTAGACCTTGATCATCATAGAAAATCTAGATCTATCCTTCCATTTTAAAATGTAGTACATTATGTATCTTATGATTTTCTTTTCCCTAGATCCCTTAACATTGAGAGAGCTCTAATCTTACAGGGAAATACTCAAGTCTACAAAGAAAGCTACCCATCAACCAATTCAAATGAAAAGCCTTGTGTCTGGGCTAAGAACAATAGCATGACCAATGATGAAATGGTAGATGCTAAGGTGGTCCTTATTTCTCCTAGGAAAAAAAAACAATCAAATAACTAACATTCAACCAATTGTGCAACAAACAACACCATAAAAAACAATTAGATCAACAACACCGAAACACAACAAAGATGAACCCCTAACAAGAAAAAATATTCAAATTGCAAATACACACATTTGTCAAAACCTATTGAGACTATCATGAAGAAGTTGGTAGAGTCAAACCTAATAATGCTTCCAATTTTGAAAACTACTAAGAAACATAGGATAAATTGCTTTGGTACAATGAAAACGACCTTTGTGACTTTCACAAAATTAAAGTACAAAAAACATCGAATTGCATGTGGATCAAAAATATTATCCAAGATCTTATAGAGAGTGTAGCCATATATATTGAGGTACCAACTAACAACTAGGATTTGAAGATATACAAAAACCCCATGATAGATCATAGAAAAGGAAATAACACTAAAAAATCTAAGGATTACACAAACGTGCAAGATACCTATTCCAATGTAGTCGCTTCCTATGATAGTGTCATCACCATTGTCACCATCAAAGGGCCTAGTGCAGAGTGTGGAGTCACCATGCGACGTGGAAAATTCACCATCCAAGGAGTCCCATCTCAATCTAGGGCACAACCTACTTTTCCTACATCAAACCCTAGCAAGTATAATCTCGTAGATCAACTTAAGAAGACCCCTATGCAAGTTTCTATCTTGGAATTATTAAGGCTATCCCATGTACCTAGGGAAACCTTAGAGAAATATCTATCTTCATCATCTTTCCTTAAGGATATTGATACAAAATAGTTTCAAGCTATGGTAGGACATATCACTGATCATCTTCTCACCTTCTCAAAACAAGACCTACCATCACAACCATCTCATAACTATAATTTTCACCTTGAGGTCATTATTCATAAGAACAAGGTTAAAAGAGTCTTAGTAGATGGAGGAATTGGTTTGACAATTTACACCTTTCAGTTGATCAGGAACTTGGGCTATTCAGAGGATACTATAGAGAAAACAAAGAGTACCACCATCAAAGCATATGGTGATCAAGACCGGGTATCACAAGGAATTATCACACTATCCATCCAAGTGGGACCCATCATTGAATAAAATACATGCCAAGTGTTAGACCTTGATCTCCACTATAGGGTGATCCCACATTGCTAGTTTATAATTTTTGGGCAAACTAAACACTAAACTATTTTTTCTAAACTAAATCTTCACTTTCGGGCACCTATAGCAGCTAAATCGTGAGGAATTTTAAGATGATGAAAACTAGTGATTTGTGATGTTTTTTCTTTATATTCTAAATATATATTTTTCAAAATTTCTAGAATTAGATTGCACTTCTTTTTCCATCTCCTTTGAAAACTAGTTTTTTTTTTTAAATAACATTTTTAAGAAGTGACGCTCACCGTATACAACATAACTTTTTTTGTATGAAGGATTATATTCTATTTTTTTCAAATTTAGATTTGTAACTAAAATATCTAACACTTTCATTTGGTTTCATAGTGTTTTATTAAATATTTTTTTCTTAATCAAGTTTCGAAGTCAGACCAATTACAATTCAAACATAGGTAGACTGTATACAACATAACTTTTTCTGTATGCATTGAAATTCAAATATTACTTTTTTAATGGAGCAAGGACATCAATGCCCAGCCCAAACATATTTTTAAATTTTTTTTTTTATAATATGCTATTTTTCCACATGTTCCCAACAAAGAGCTTGATTTTCGGTGAAAACCCTATGTTTAATAAAATTAAAAAAATAAATAATGTATAAAAAAAAAAAACATATTAAAATTATATTAATTGGATAGATAATTCTGAAGACTACCATGGTCATTTCAAATAAATTTTAAATGAATTAATTTGATCCCACAAAAGGGTATGTGCAGGATCATGATGGGCCAAAAAGAGGCAATATGTAAGCCATATGATGGTCCATGTGGCTGACGACTTTTTTTTTACCCAAAATTGATGAAACGAAAAGTATTTTTAGAAGAAATTCTCAACATTCCACCAATATAAATTATTCTTTGCTTTGAATTTAATAAATAATTATTATTCATTTTTTATTAGAATTACGAATAAAGTCTTGATTGATAGGTTGATTGAAAAACATCTATAACTTTCAAATGGTATCACATTTTTTGAATCCGAAACATGCATCACATTCTACGCTTTGCATACTATAGGATGAAAAAATAAAAAAATTAATTTCATGAAATTTTTACCAAGTTAAGGTGGTTAGACAGATGAGCTATTATATATTTTAAAATTTGTAATAAAAAAATCATAATTAATTATTTAATTGGAAAAAAATTATAAAAAAATATGCATCACATCCGGACATGAGTCCTCTACTTCTATCTAAAATCTTATAAAAAAATATTATCATTTTATTGTGGTTAGAGTGGTCAGACAGACACCTACTTCTTATTTTTACCCTGAAATTTAAATACTACTACATTGAAATTTCAAATTTTCACCAAATAGATTAAAAAAAATAAAATAAAGGTATAGTAGTTTAGAAACTACATTCAATTTGCTACAGATTCTATTTTTACATTTTTTTGAAATAATATAGATAACTTATTCAAATTTTTACGTCAAGTTGTCTAACTCTGATTTTTTGTCTTTTTATTGCCACTTAAGGGCCTGTTTTTTCCATGATGATCCTGCACATACCCAAAAGGTAAATCAAAAGTGATTTTTTATCAGCATTTTGATAGGTGTAAAGGAGACTCCATTGTAGGTACAGTTTAAAACTAGTTGGGTTCTATCCAAGGGGTTTTGATCTAAGGTGGTTTGATCAAACATTCTTCAATTGGAATCATTAAAATGGAAATTTTTAAGGCTTAAATCATTATATTTTCTAAAAATATGTGATTTCAGCAAAATCAAAATTTTCCAATAATTGTAAACCAACTTTGTGGGATCACCCTATAACATCCTGCTTGGCTGGCCATGGATCCATGCCCTAAAAGAAGTAGCTTCAACCTACCATCCACTAGTATAATTTGACAAATAAATGATTAGGTGACTAAAACTTTTAGTCACAACAAGTAAAAATGACTATTAAATTCTACTAATATTTTGCAACTTGATTATAAATGAGTAAATAAATGACTAATTTGGTCGTTGACTAAAAAATATTTAGTCACAAAAATAAAAATGACTAAATAGTTAGTCATTTATATAGTAACAATCCATTTGAATAAATCATTTAAGGAATCAACAATATAGCATGCCAAAATCCTTTAAAACTTTAGTAAACATACTCTAATTTTTTTATCAAAATCTTATTTTCAGGGGTAGCCCACCAAAATGGAGTTTTCATATTAATAAACATACTCTAAACCTTCGTCGAAACCTTATTAGGCATAGCCCACCAAAATTGAGAAGTGTTTCAGTAAAGAATGAAAGAGAATGGTAAGGAGATGTGCATGATAGATGAGGCATAGGATTCATTTCTGCTCTAGTCAATGAGGGTTACATTGTTCATGCTACATTTTGTAATCTAGGTATTTAATTGACATATTTTGCATAATCTCAAATTCCTTCAGATGCTTTTGAGGTATTAATGTATCCTATATAGGATTTAGAATGATTTGTTTAATTTTTTTTTTAAAATCAAATGCTTTTGAAGTATAAATCTATCATATATAGGGTTTAAAATGATTTCTTTTAATTTTAAAAAAAACAAATGATGTATTTTCCTATGATTAGTGTTGGTGTAATTAAATATGTTGTACCTTGTCTTAGGTCATAATTACACCTTAGTTAAGTTTACTTAGGGACCACATAGGAGGTAGTTGGAGTTTTTCAACCTTTGGTGGACTTATCATGTTATTACTTTATCACTTCCACCTTTCGTGGACATATCATGTGATTACCTCTCCACCATTTGTGGTGGTTATCACATTATCACTTTCCACTTTATGTGGAGTGATAGCTTTTCATAGTTGCCTCATGTAATAAGATTATGACACTTGTCATAATCTTATGTGCTTCTATGTACTCACCTTGGGTATATAACCAAGGCGTCTCTCATTGTAAATAAATCATCTCATATCATACAATCATATTGATGAGAATATAGTTTATTCTTGTCATATTCATCTCTTTTTTTTTTCTTTTAATTTGGTCTCAAGATCCTGGCAACCATAGCCAATTCTAACATGGTATCAAAGCGGGTTGGGTGCTATTGGAGAGTCTTTTTCTGAAGAGAGATACCAAATTTGGGGATGTTTCATTTTTGGCTCTTTATTGTGGGTTCAAATCAAAGCTTGTTGGTGCAAATCTAAGCTCACCATTGAGTCTAGGAGGCTTGAGATAGTCAGATTTGGCTTTTGTTTCACTCAATTTGGTCACCATTTGCATTTTTGGCAAACAAAGGTTTGTTGCAAGTCATTTTTTATTGGAGTCATCGTCATTTTTGCTTCAAAAATCTAGCTTTCGCTTATCTATAGGAAAAACAATTTCTAGATTTTCTAGCCAGGCTCGAAATCAGAATTGGAGATCTTTTATATTTTGCATATCTTGCACAGATCTAGAGAAAATCGCTGCCAAAAAAGTGTCGTGAGTCATTTTTCTCCTTGCTAAAGGTTAAAAAAAATATTTTCTCATCTTCTGCTTGGTGGATCAGAAAATGATTTCTGGGTTTTGTTTCTAGCATCAAAAAATTTGGGTTTCCATTTTTGTCTACAAAAAGTTAGTAGATTTTTCAGAAATCAAATTAGAAATAAACTTTTTTTGCTAGAAAACCCATTTCCTGCAAGCTAAATTGAGTTTTTTGAAAAATTCATAACTTTTGGCCACGGTGTCCATTTTTGGAAAACGAGATATCGACAAAGAGCTATTTTTGAGCACTTCACGGTGGTGTGGGACATTTTTTTAGACTTTTTTAAATGTGAACACTGGTTTGTGCATCCCACTCTTTTTTGTTTTCATGTAGTAGGTTTGCATTTTGTCTTTAATTTATGCATGTTTTTCATATTCTCTTTTTACAATCATGGGGTATTGTAATAAATGAACTTATATAAAGTTCCATCGAGGGTCTTTTTGCATAATAATCTGATTAGAGTGTAGTTGAATTTTGATCTCATCTTTGTATTGATAACAACTCGCATGAGTTGTATCTGAATTCTATTGTTTCTTTTGGCCACATCTTGCTCATAGCTTGGCACATTTTCATTCACATCGATTCACATCTCAAATTGAGAGCCTGTGGTTAAAGATCCCGAATCACATCAAATTCACACCAGGTCACATTTCAATTTGAGGGTCATTCATTTTATGGTTAATGTTCTAGAATCTTCATGGTACTTGCTCCTATGGATTAGTTTTAGTCACAGTTTGGCATCAACATTGAGATACACATAGCTTCTAGATTTTTTTATCATATCATTCCCTCTTATAGGGGGCATCATTTATTCCTCTACTATTGCTTCATGGATTCTAGGGTTGTTCCAGTTTGTGAGTTTTTCAGTGTTCCTTGGCATTGGGTTTGTTGTTGCTTAATCATGATTCTACCTTGAGTTGATTAGTGACTCGCATATGGTTTCAGTAGCAAATACAATTATCTTTCCTTGCTTGCTAGATTAAGGATTCTAGTGTTACTCCACAATGTAATTCCAGTGCTTCTCTTGCAGTATGTTATCTCATTATGGGGGGCCTGAATGGTCGCTCTTTTTATCCTTTGTGTGGATGGAGATTGATTGGATTTGTGATGGATATCATTATTTTATTTCATCTCTTTTGGGGAGGAGTTTTGTCCCACTGGGTTTTCTCCTTTTCCATGTTTTATGAGAGATTGCACTGCATTTGTATATGGGTACCTAACATGGCCTCGTTGCCAAGACCCATCATGCATTGTCTGGTTTTGTGTACATTCTCCCTAAGTTACACTAAAGGGTGGATGTTGGTGTAATTTAATATGTTGTACCTTGTCCTAGGTCATAACTACACCTTAGTTAAGTCTACTTAGGGACCACATAGGAGGTAGTTGGAGCTTTTCCACCTTTGGTGGACTTATCATGTTATTACTTTATCACGTCCACCTTTCATGGACATATCATGTGATTACCTATCCACCTTTTGTGGGTGCTCCACCATTTGTGGTGGTTATCACATTATTAGTTTCCACTTTAGGTGGAGTGATAGATTTTCATATTTGTCTCATGTCATAAGATTACAATACTTGTCATAATCTTATGTGCTCCTATGTACTCACCTTGGCTATATAACCAAGGGGTATCTCATTGTAAATCAATCATCTCATATCATACAATCATATTGATGAGAATACAGTTTATTCTTGTCATATTCATCTCTTTTTTTGTGTTTTTCATTTGGTCTCAAGATCTTGGCAACCATAGCCAATTCTAACAATTAGATAATGTGGAGATCTCCTAAATATGCCCCAACACAGTGTCCTCTTTGGCACTGTATTCATTACTCCAGCTGCTAGGGCTTTGCATGTGACATCTTTAATATCTTCATGACAATGGCTTTTAAATAGATCTCAGGATTTTCTTTAATCCTTATCATGGTAACCCTTGAGTTCCATAATCCACCTTCAATCTCTTCTAAGAACGTTGTCTTAAGCTAAATTGCATAGTATGCATATAGAGGAAGTCCATACCTATCATTGTTCCAAACCACCACTCACCTCCTTGCTTAAAATGTTGCCTCCATAAGCATAATAGCATGTTTTAAAATCATGGTTGCTAGTGATTGACCATTAAGGTCACTACTTTCATCAAGATACAATGATATATTTTTCTTCAAACTTAATGCATTGTGAAAGATAATATTGTGAATTGTTTTTTATGTACGATTTGATTTTCTTGCACATTTACTACTTTGTTAACTATCTTTAAGACTAGATATTGCACCCTCAGCTACAATCTTAAACAACTCACTCACTGTCACTTGAAGATTCCTTTCATGAGAATCCTTATATAAAATCAAACTATTCCCTATAGACTTCCTACTTACATACTACAAGGGAATCATTGTTTCATGGTATTGCAGGTCTTAAGATCCTTCAACATTATTATCACTAATTCACAGTCCAAAAGGTATTATTCACTATTCTCCCATCTTTGATGAGTCTCAAAACACTGCTCAAACATGCAATCCACTACCTCTATTGTACAATGGCTAAGAAGAAACAATGAATCTATGATTACCACGGTTACTTCATTTGGAAAATCATTCCTTGATTGCATTTACCTTGTATAACACTACCAATAGCATTTGAAAAACCCTTAAGGTCATCAAGGGCATAAGGAAACTCACTATTAAAATCTCCACTTTACTATTCAAGGTTTGAGCTTTATTATCTTCACTGCTAGGCCTCATTTTGACTATCACACCTCAAGTGGCTATCATTCTTCTTACCATAGATTGCATTTACAAATATCACTGAGCTACATAGTTTTCTTGTTATTGGCTACAATCTTTATATTGCAAGATTTTTTGATTGGCTACAATGTCTCAATCTTTCTAGTATTGCAACCTCACTAATCCACTAGAGTTATGGTTTATGTTTCTATAGAGGCCTAGGTTTTGTACCCTAGTAATGGTCTTACCAATGCTTATGTTGGTATTAAAAATAACCTTAAATCTTGGGTCAAAAAATTATCTATCTTGGTAGGGTTGTGGTATGATCTTGGATTGTATCCTAGAGTGTGTGGAAATCTTGTGTTTGATCATTAAGGAATGTAAACCTGATCAGGAAAATGTATCCTATATAGCATGGGTCTTGCTATAATACTTTCCATAATGGTAATTAGAAAATCACATTATTATAGTTTGTGGTAACCCAAGATTGCATTCAAGTATGTAACAAAATTGGTTTGTAGTTTAAGTTGTACACTTTTAAGTAACATTCATAAGGTTTAGAAAATCTTGATCACTCTCTAGAATAGCCTATTAAATATGAGTTGTGCTTGAATGCACTACATAATTGATATAACACAACCACTTTACATATCAACCAAAGTTATAGGCTCTTTATTTCAAAAAGAGGTAGTTTTTAGTGCAATTAATTATTTATTACACTAGCATAAGTTAAAGTTGGTCTACAATTAATCATTTAGTCCTAGGTTGCATTATTAAATAAATCATAAATAATGTTGTTGAGATAAGATTCCCTTCTAGAATATGAGTTGTCTTTTCTAGAACTTATCTCTATCTTGTTACCATTCCCTAGGTAGTTAGTTAGGGTTTCATGTTGTCACATGTAGTGTGATTTGAACACTTGGAAACATCTTGTGCACTCTAGGTTTTACTCTTGCCTATATAATTAGGCATATGTACTCTTGAAACATTATCTAGATCATCATAATAGAATCTCCTATTTGAATGCCATTATTACATACTTTTTGTGTGGTTGAATATTTCTTCCTGGAAAAGGTCCTCCATTGAAGACTGTAAATTCATCAAGGACCCTATCCATCCATCATTCCAACATGGTATCAAAGCTGTTACAGTGAAGATTCATCTCACGATCAAGAAAGTTGGGCTATTGAGATTCATTACTAGCTTGATATTTCCATTGCAGGCTACTTGTTTCCACCTGGGGACCAAGCTAATTTTTGGAGTAGATTGAGTTAGATCCGAGCTTTCCATTATTTTCAAAAGGCCTCAAAACCCTAGGATCAACTATTCATTCATCAAAATTGGATACATCAACCCAAGAGCCATTAGAGGTATTTCTAGGGTTTGCAAACTGAATTGGTACGATCCATGCAAATTTGCAGTAAAAAATCATCCCTTGCTTTTGTCCTCTATGGAAATTTTTTTTAGTTGCAGGCCATTTTCTCTTTCAAGAAAAAAAATATTGGGCTAATCTCTCCATTTTTTGGCAAAAAAAAAATCCAAATTTAAACAATTTTTATAGTTCTAAAAAAAATAATTTGGAGCGACTGTTATTATTAATCACCATCAGCATCAACTTATTCATCAACTTATAGCGAGTTTGATTCATATTTTCTATGGATTAAATAAATGGGGTTTGATTTTATTTATGTCGACATATATTCCTTTTAGATTATAATATTTTATCGACTTCAAATAAGTTTTGAATTTCCTTTCGAAAATATTCAAAACTTTTACTTTTGGGTTGTTTTTTTGCAAAAAAATAAATAAATCTGCATACAAATCCTTGTCGGCATCCATTTAATTATCTGCAGAATCTTTTTTTGGCCACTTGGGCCTATCTTATCATTTTTCACCAGCTCTGGTTGTTGTCGTTGGCACCTAACATCTCTCCATCGGCTTCATACTCCTCCCGCCGTCCATTATGTAGACCGGAATATTATCACTAGTCGACAACTTTTTAGCACCCGCCGTTAACTCTTTTCCAACATTGTTGGCCTACTAGAGTCTTCACCGGTGTCTTCCACTGTCAGTAGTTCATTCCTATCGATGCCCATGCCCTTGCACCCACCGTCGACTTCCTTCCACTAGCGGTCACATAGAAGACTGAGGGGTCCACCATAGTGAGCGGAACCACCCTCCTTTCCTAGCTATGCCGCTTGCCAGCCGCTCTGCCACTACCTATCTAGTGGCACCATTTTTTTGCCTCTTTTTCTACCAAGGTCACATCAAGGACCAGGAGCTAAGCCTGAAGGGGCTTAATTTTTTCCCTAGTTTATCCTGTAGTCCTAATAGGGCATTTTTTTCAAATTTCCATATCGTCGTGCCACGGTGTCAAAATTCGACAAATGAGATATCGTCGGAAAGAGAATTCAGCCTGATTTCTAGTGGTGTAATTAATTTTTCATAATTTTTCTCCTATCAAAAGGTCTAATTAACTAAATTCAAAACCCTAGTCTAGACATAAAAGCTCATATCTTTGCAACCATTTATCGAAATTAAGTGATTTAAGTAGCATCAGGAAGGTAATTCAGAGCTTTTTTCATTATTTTAGTCACTTTGATCAGTTTCAACTCTAGGTACTCATTCATTGGTTTTGTTCAATTTGGTGCATTTGGTCAATAACCTGGATAACTTGAAGCTTGGGAAAAGGATTTTTGATTTGGGTGGCATCACTTCAATTGCATATCATCTTTGAGAGTTTCTATTTGATTTTGAAGGATATTGTCTTTGTAATCTTGGAGATCATTCATAGTTCATTATGGGTTTTTCATTTCATCCTTCTTTGATCATGTTGAAATGGGGAAACTACAAACAATAGAGAAATGGTATCATCACACATCTTCGATGGCTTAACTTGTTGCCACATGTGTATAATCTTGTGCCCCCTCTTAATATTGACAGTAACAAATTTGGGGTATGTGCAGGATCATGATGGGCCAAAAAGTGGCAATATGTAAGTGATATGATGGCCCATGTGGCTAGCGACTCTTTTTTTACCCAAAATTGGTGAAATGAAAAGGTTTTTTAAAGGAGATTCTCAAATTTCCACCAATATAAATTATGTTTTATTTTGAATTAAATAAATTATTATTATTCATTTTCTATTTGAATTACAACTAAATTCTCGATTGATAGGTTGATTGAAAAAAATCTATAGCTTTCAAACAGTATCACATTTTTTGAAACCAAAACATGTGTCACATTCTATGATTTGTATACTATAGGATTAAAAAAAAAAATGAATTTCATGAAGTTTTGACCAAGTTAAGGTGGTCAGACATACGAGTCCTCTACTTATAGTGGTGAGAATTTAATTATTTACTTAGAAAAAAAGTTACAAAAAAATATGCATCACATCGGGACACGATTCCTCTACTTATATCTAAAATCTTATAAAAAAATATTATTATTTTATTGTGGTTAGGGTGGTTAGACAGACACCTACTTCTTATTTTTTCCCTGAAATTTAAGTACTACTACATTGAAATTTCAAATTTTCACCAAAATGATTAAAAAAAAATAAAAATAAACCTAGTAGTTTAGAAACTACATTCAATTTTCTACAGATTCTATTCTTACATATTTTTGAAATAATATAGGTAGATTATTCAAATTTTTACGTCAAGTTGCCTAACTCTGATTTTCTAAATTTTCATCGCCACTTAAGGGCCCATTTTTTCCATGATGATCCTGCACATACCCTTTGCTTGGAATTGCAAAAGGGATCATGTCTTAGGAGTTATTACAATGCATATTGATGTTTCCACATTGAAAAGTGTTGATCATTTTGATTTCCCTCTCACTCTTGGGTATGTGCAAAATCATGATGGGCCAAAAAGTGGCGATATGTAAGTGATATGATGGCCCATGTGACTGACAACTTTTTTTTAACCCAAAATTGATGAAACGAAAAGGGGTTTTAAAGGATATTCTCAGCTTCCCATCAATATAAGGGTATGTGCAGGATCATGATGGCCCAAAAAGTGGTGATATGTAAGTGATATGATAGCCCATGTGGCTGACGACTTTTTGTTTACCCAAAATTGATGAAACAAAAAAAGTTTTTAGAGGAGATTCTCAGCTTTCCACCAATATAAATTATGCTTTACTTTGAATTTAATAAATAATAATTATTTATTTTATATTTGAATTATGACTAAATTCCTGATTGATAGGATGATTGAAAAACATCTATCGCTTTCAAACGGTATCAAATTTTTTGAATCTGAAACATGTGTCACATTCTATGCTTCACATACTATAGGATTAAAAAAATAAAATTGAATTTCATGAAGTTTTGACCGACTAAAGGTGGTTAGACATACAAGTTATTATATTTTTTTAAATTTGTAATAAAAAAATCATAATTAAATATATACATGGAAAAAATTTACAAAAAAATATGCATCACATCGAGACATGAGTCTTCTATTTATATCTAAAATATTATAAAAAAAATTATCATTCTATTGTGCTTAAGGTGGTCAGACAGTCACCTACTTCTTATTTTTTCCCTAAAAGTTAACTACTACTGCATTGAAATTTCAATTTTTTACCAAATATATATATATATATATATATATATATATACATATACATATATATGTATATGTATGTATGTAGATATGTATATATATATATATATATACATATACATATATGTATATGTATATGTATATATGTATATGTATATGTATATATACATATACATATATATATATATATATATATACATATACATATACATATATACATATACATATACATATATATATAAACCTAGTAGTTTGGAAACTACATTCAATTTGCTACAAATTATATTTTGAAATAATATAGATAACTTATTCAAATTTTTACGTCAAGTTGCCTAACTCTAATTTTCTAAATTTTGATTGCCACTTAAGGTCCTATTTTTTCCATGATGATCCTGCACATACCCATAAATTATGTTTTACTTTGAATTTAATAAATAGTTATTATTCATTTTCTATTTTAATTATGGCTAAAGTCTTGATTGATAGGTTGATTGAAAAAAATCTATAGCTTTCAAATGGTATCACATTTTTTGAATCTAAAACATGCGTCACATTCTATGCTTCACATACTATAGGATTAAAAAATAAAAAAAATGAATTTCATGATCGTTTGACCAAGTTAAGGTGGTCAGACATACAAGTTTTTATATTTTTTAAAAGTTGTCATAAAAAATTCATAATTAATTATTTACTTTGAGAAAAATTACAAAAAAATATGCATCACATCAAGACATGTGTCCTCTACTTATATATAAAATATTATAAAAACATATTATCATTTTATTGTGGTTAGGGTGGTCAGATAGACACCTACTTCTCATTTTTTCCCTGAAATTTAAATACGACTACATTGAAATTTCAAATTTTCACCAAATAGATTTTTTTTTTTTTTTAAATAAACCTAGTAGTTTAGAAACTACATTCAATTTTTTAGAGATTCTATTCTTACATATTTTTGAAATAATATAGATAACTTATTCAAAAATTTATGTCAAGTTGCCTAACTCTGATTTTTTAAATTTTTATTGCCACTTAAGGGCTTGTTTTTTCCATTATGATGCTACACATACCCTCTTTAGACTAGAATTTGGGAGATACATGGAGATCATGATACTCAGCAATTCCCAAGTGATCCTGTTTCATATTGTCTTCTGCCTCTTCCTCTTTCAGACATGATACCCTATGATGCAAATACCATGCGGGAGTTTGAATATTTGGAATACTTTGAATCTTCAGATGAGAATGAGGATGAAGAGGGTTCTTCAGATGCTCTTGCTTCTCCATTAAAGATAGTTGATATACCTTCACCTTCAGTGATTCATTGTGAAGAGTCATTGAATGAGGCTCCTATCATGCCTATTCAATAGGAACATTCTCATGGTAGTGGTTCATTGAGCCTGTCCAGTGATTCATTACAATCAGTATCTCATTGTCTTCCTGATTGGGATTCCTATCTATCAAACATTGCATCCTTGTTTGTGGAGTCTCACATTTTAGATTTGGAGAACATATTTGAGGGGATATCTCTCTTGTTTGATGACAACCATTGTACACTTTTTTTCAAACCATCACAATCTTTGGATCTTGTTCAACATCAGTTTTTGCATCGTCCTGATTTGTCACCTTCTTCATTGATTAGGCATGTACCTGATTTGATTGTGGCATCTTCATCTTCATCAGGCAAGGAGACACATGAGAAAATTTTAGAAACATCATCAACATCCATATTCATCCATCCTTCCTTCAATCCCTATCTAGAATGGGAAGCATTCTTCTAGTTGTACATTGTTTTTTTTCTTCTAAAAGGGAGACAAGTTGTTTTTCAACATTGGATCATATTTTGTCTACAAGCAATTACCATTCTTACAGGTGAACACATGTTTTGGGGAGGCTATATAGTCTCTCTATTTCCTCCCTATGGGGGGATTTTGATTGTATTGTATCCATGTGATAGATGGTGTTCTTGGGGGGTATTTGGGAGTCCTACATCCTTCCTCACTTTTCTGCATTTCATCTCATTTTTGGAGAGGGGTTTTCTTCCCACTGGGTTTTCCCCTTTACTCAGATTGTGGGAGATTAGTTGCATTTTCATTCTCATTTCTAAATGGGTACCTAAAATGGCCATCATGTAGCTGGGAGCCATCATATTTGCATAATAATTTCATTTTGATTTTATCCCTAAGTTGCACTTATGGGGGGGTCTTAGTGTAATCAATTATTTAGTACACTAGCATAAGTTAACTTAGGTATGCATTTAATCACTTTTTCCTAGGTTGCATTATTAAATAAATCATAAATAATGTTGTTGAGATAAGATTCCCTTCTAGAAGATGAGTTGTCTTTTCTAACTTATCTCTATCTTGTTATCATTATCTAGGTAGTTAGTTAGGGTTTTATGTTGTCACATGTAGTGTGATTTGAACACTAGGAAACATATTGCGCATTCTAGGTTTTAATCTTGCCTATATAATCAGGAATATGCACTCTTGTAACATTATCTAGATCATCATAATAGAATCTCCTATTTGAATGCCATTATTGCATACTTTCTATGTGGTTGAATATTTCTTCTTGGCAAAGGTCATCCATTGAATACTGCAACTTCATCAAAGACCCTGTGCATCCATCATTCCAACAATAATCACTCTTGCATCATGCTATCATTGCATCACAACCTATTAAACTTGAGTCAACTTGAATGCACCAAATGATGATTGACACCTAATTGTGATGACAATGATTTGTACATGAATTGTGCTCATATGAGTGCCTCTATTTCTGTCACAACATAGGCGCATTAAACTTGGGTCACACATGAATTCATCCTGTATTTGTTATAGAGAAACTATGCCACATTACCAATAGTGTTATGGATCACATAATTACAGTCACAAGAATTTTTTCCTCAGTTGTGCTCTTATGGTGATTCCATTACCACTGCAACATAACCCCTTGGACTTATATTCTTGAAATCCTTATATTTCTTACTTTCTCTTTAGATGGATGGCTTCATGGATTTTTTGTGATTTATACAACTTTTGTTTTGATGATAAATGATATTGAATTCTTTCTCAAGCTGAAATGATTTATTTATTATGGTTTTATGATGATTTTGAGTTTTATTTTGAAGGGGTTAATATGTGGTATTTTCATGTGTAGGAATAATAGATTGTGATGCAATGTTTGTGTATGAATGGTTCAAGAAAAATTGGATTTCTATCAGTGACATAACTAGGTGGGAGAGTACCTTGAGCTAGTGTTAAACAGTTATGGGTGTTTTTGTTGGGAAGCAAAACCCAAGTGTAGGAATTTCCGAATATTTGATAGAGGAAGATCCTTTATTCTAAGATAAAATCATAAATCTGTTGGTTGGTCCAATTTGACATCCAACTTGAGATCTTTAATATCCAATAGATAAAGTTAGTGCATTATAAAGATAAAATCATAAATCTATTGGCCCAATTCTAGATACAATTTGAGGTCATGAAGCTTCAACAAAGGAAGTTCCTACATTCTAGAGATAAAATCATAAATTTAATTGGTCCAATTTGAGATGCAATTTTAGGTTGTGAATCTATGATAGGGAAAGTTCATACATTCTAAAGATAAAATCATAAATCTACTTGGTCCAATTTGAGGTCCAATTGTAAGGCTTTGTCTTTTTAATTATACTTTATGACATTTGGATTGATACAAATTGTTACTTTAGATTTATGGTATTTCTTTCCTTCTAATGTGTTCAACCCTCATTTCATGGAAGAGCTTTGAAGACGGTTCCTTCAGATGGAGTCTACACTTTTTTGCCATAGGTTTTTTCTAGAAGCATTAGAAGCTCAAGTACTATCATACTCAGGTACAATATAGTTTCAGGTGAATTGCACTTAGTATTTTATATTGATATGGATATGTTCTAGCTTGTAGTTAACTGTTGTAGCATAATAGATAGACTAAATAGTTTTTCATATACGATTGTTTCAAATTCTAAATTGCTATACCTTATTCTATCATAAATTTAGAGGGGGGGTCTATATATAAGACACCATTGTTTCAAATTCATTTTTTTTGGCTCTTTCATAATTGTTTGCTTCATTTATTTGATCTAAGATAGCATAATATATAGAAGATTCTCTCAAAATACTAGTAAAATCCTTTATTCTAGGATGAATGTTTATAATCTTTTCCATCATAACAATGAACACAAGTATTAGTCATTAACCTAAACTTTGCAAGAGTTTCAACAAATTCTACTTTTTCCAATCTCTTTTCCATTCTGAATTTCATTCTCAATTCCATCCATGAAGAACTTCCTTGGCTTGTAGATCCTATTTTTAGTCATAAATTTACCAGGTGTAGAGGATAGCTTCAATTTTTTACCAAATTTGGCCTTACCAAATTTCTCTTACAAAGTTTAGGTTAATGACTGATACTTTTTTTCATTGTTATGATGGGAAGATTTTGGACACTCATCCTCGAATAAAGGATCTTACTATTATTTTGAGAGAATCTTCTACAGAACAGGTTGTCTTAGATCCAATAAATGAAGCAAACAATTGTGAAAGAGCCAAAAAATTTGAATTTGAAAAAATGGTGTCTTATGTATAGACTACCCCTCTGATTCACTCCTAGAATAAGGTATATTAATTTAGAATTTGAAACAATGGTATATGAAAAACTATTTAGTCTATATGTTATGCTAAAACAATTAACTACAGGTTAGAACATATCCGTATTAGTATAAAATAGTAGGTGCAATTCACCTCAAACCATGTTGTGGTAATTAATTTGTAAAGAAGTCTGCACTCCATGAACATTCTTTGTGCACACTAGTATGTTGGTTATTATCTTGATATCCCTTGTGATCAAAAGAAAAATTAAATTCATTGCATATCTCATGAACATTTAGTAACGCTATGATCCAATGCTCTTTCACTTCTTACTCATCATGTTCTCAATCACCATGTGCAAATGACTTAGACGATAGATCTTTGTGACCATTTCATAGTAATTTTCATTATTTTTAAACTAACTTTTATGATTGAATCACTGTTTGATAGTGTTCTTCCTTTTTCAATCCTATACCTAATAGAGGACAATTCATAGTTTGCAACTCTCTAACAATGGTAAATAGACAAAGTAAATAAATTTAAAATTTTAGAAGTGGATTTTTTTTTTTGAATTGCTAAAACCTATTTATTAGTTTTATAACCTAAAATAATTTAAGCTATTTGAATAGAAAAACTTCATATTATAAATATTTAAAGTACAATAGAACCATGTATTTAAAATGATTATAGAGAAGTTGAATTAAAATTAGTAAATTACTACTAATTTATCTATTTTATTTCTATGTTTATAGGGTTATTTCTTCCAACATTTGTTCGGCCTATTTTGGATTCTATGCAAACAACAAAGGAAATTCCACATCTAGTTCTAAATGAGGTGACGACCCAACCTTGTATGATGAATTTTGTATGACACACCCAAGAATAGATCTAAAAATATTAGAATTTTAAACCTTCAGATCTTTGAGATCATTGCAAATTCGATTTGATTTTTGTACAACTAAATGGATCTAAAAAATTGTTGCTTGGAAATGATGTAAATGAAAATGTTATTTGTTCAGAATAATCTAAGGGTGTGTGCAACATCATCATGGAAAAAATAGGCCCTTAAGCTGTGATGAAAATTAAAAAAATTAGAGTTAGGCAACTTGAAATAAAACTTTGAATAAGTTATCTATATTATTTCAAAAATATGTAAGAAAATTGAATGTAGTTTCTAAGCTACTAGGTTTATTTAAAAATAAATAAAATCTATTTGGTGAAAATTTGAAATTTCAATGCAGTAATACTTAAATTTTAGGGAAAAATAAGAAGTAGGTGTCTGTCTGACCACCCTAACCACAATAAAATGATAAAAAAAAATTATAAGATTGTAGATATAAGTAGAGGACTCATGTCTCGATGTGATGCATTTTTTTTGTAATTTTTTTCCAAGCAAATAATTAATTATGAATTTTTTATTACAACTTAAAAAAAATATAATTATGAATTTTTTATGACAACTTAAAAAAAATATAAAAAATTGTATATCTGACCACCTTAACTTGGTCAAAACTTCATGAAATTCAATTTTCTTAATCCTAGAGTATGTAAAGCATAAAATGTGACACATGTTTCAAATTAAGAAAATGTGATACCGTTTGAAAGCTATAGATGTTTTTCAATCAGCCTATCAATTAAGACTTTAGTCGTAATTCAAAAAGAAAATAAATAATAATTATTTATTAAATTCAAAGTAAAGCATAATTTATATTGGTGGAAAGTTGAGAATCTCCTTTAAAAACCCTTTTCGTTTCATCAATTTTGCGTAAGAAAAAGTTGTTAGCAACATGGGCCATCATATCACTTACATATCGCCACTTTTTGGCCTATCATGATCCTGCACATACCTATAACATTTTATTGTATATTTGTATTTTGTTAGATTGTATTAGATAATTAATAGTTAAGATTTTTTTATAAAAAATTAGCATAATAAAATTTCCATGTACTTATTTCCATCACTTGTAAATCTAAATTTTCATTACTTTTTGTGATCATTAAAAATAGAGATGATTATAGTCTCTATTCATGAAATATTTTCATGCATGTTTGAGATCTCTACAAGGTGATGAAAAAGGCCCTAGGGTTTGGCAGGGTTCTGAGTATCCTTATTGTTTTGATGACAATGTTGTCACTAAGTTCTCTCCTTGCCCAAATATAGTAACCTAAGAAACTACCATGATGCTCTTAAATGTAAACTAGTTTTTTCTCCCTACCTTCTCACTATAGGTTTGATTCTTCAACTATACCAACTACATTTCCATTGCAGTTTATTTTCATGCTCTTGCATCTACTCTTGTATGAATTTATTCTTATGAATCTGAAAGCTATCACTAGGTCTACTATGACTGTTAGGTCTTTGAGGGTATATGATTTTCTACAATGAACTCTTAGATTGTCATAATTTTGATGACTATTTTCCAAGGATGTTTGCTCATTGACTTAACTCTCTGTATATTCTCTATTATGGATTGAAAATTCATGGTTTCTAGTTAACTATTTATTGGTGTAACAATTGCCATGTTTCTTGGGATGGTCATCCCTATAGGATAGTTTCCTTATAGATCTGAATGTAATTTAAAAGGCTCTCATAATTATTGAAAAATTTCATAAGACTATTGTGTCAAGGTAGTAGATGGTCGTGACAAGATTTATAATACCACCATACTGCAAGAGACAAGAAAACACAATCTGGTGTAGAGGTAACATCCCGCATTGCCATGAAGGCCAAGCAATAAATGTGTGGTATGGAGGTAAATAAAATACTTCTTTTGCATACCTGCAAGAGCCATGAAGACACAGTGTGGTATAGTGATAACATCCTACATTACCGCTAAGGCCGTGCAATAATGGTGAGATGTAGCAGTAACATCCTGCATTACCTCAAAGGCCGAACAATAACAATTTGATGTAGTAGTAACATCCTATATCACTGTAAGGATCATGTCAAAATGGTTTGGTATCGCAGTTAAACTATAAAAAAAAATCACATTTCTTTGAGGCATTTTTTTGAAAAAAAATCCTTGCCTTGTGTATATTGCTTCCACATTTTCATGTATATCTAGTAGGGAACTTGTAACTACAACATATGACCAAAAAAAACCTGATTTTTATGCTTTGATTGATGTCCCTTCGTTATTATTGGATATTTGATGTAGTGCACATTATTATAGTGTAAGCCTATTTTTCAATATTTTTCATTTAGCATCACCAATATTCTCCACAAGAACATTGTCCCTATTTAAAATGTTGGAAATGGTTCACATCTCTAAGAACAATTCCTCTTGCAACAATCTTGGAGATGAATTTTGATGCAGTGTGGAAATCAGAACATACTCAAAGGTTCTTAACAACTCTAACAGTTGTACCAGGGGCCATGTTTAACAAACCAAATGCAATTGATTAATTTTCACTATGATGGTAGATAAATGATTTATTTTTCTTCTATTCCATAGCATTGAGTAAAAATATTGAATTTGGAAATACCCTATTGCCTTCATTTACCAAGCTGATTTCTCCAATTTTGCATAGATCTCCCATGTAAATGTGGATGTGATATGTCTCTTAGATGAAAAATAATGTACCATTTTATTCCTTTTAATCCAAATACATGCAAGTAACCTTGTAATTCCTCTATCTTTCCTCAATCTCCTTACTATTTGAACCTCACCACACGTGCCTACTTCTGAAAAGATCTTTTAGAGAAGAACATAAGTTGCAACACTTTTAAGATCCAACTAAAAGAGTAGTGTTGTTGTAATACTCAACCTATATTCATATGTGATGCATAGGAACCAAAGATTTAACTGGTATCTCAGTAATAATGTTTAGGGAATCCTCAAGATAGCTAGCATGGGAACGAAGATCAATAATTCACACCTAATGATCAACTATATATGTAATGAAATAAGGGTTACTAACATGTGAAGTATGTGAAACCCTCATCCACTAAACCTACATGACAGCATGCATCTAGAACACAAGAAAAGCTTACAATGTTGGTGTTCCAAATTGCTTTATTAATTCAAAGATTTTGAGAGCTTCCTTGCAAAATACATTTTGTGCACATTCTAAAATCATATCATTCCATGAGATGAGATGACATATGTTTGAGGTATTATGTCAAATAATTCATTTTGTACTACATAATTTTGGTGTCAAATATTTGGTAATTATGGCTAGTTTCATTACATTCAAATTCTGAATTTCGGGAAATTATATATAGTAAATACATTGATGGTTGTTTGGACAATTAAATTATGTCTCTTGGAAATTAACTAAAATATCTAGAAGGATTATTTTAGTTAAAGAGGATTTTGTGGTTATTTTTGTAACAATGATTAACAATGATTTTACACTGCAGCTAGATTTCTATTTTCATTCAAGATAAAAGTCGTCAAAGTCAAGCACATACCAAGAAGATAGTACTCTACTTAAAACCCTCAACCTCACTTAGTTTAGTCTTTTTTACATGGGGATATTAAGGAAGTTGCTAAAAATTAATATATATCAATTATTTTTGTGAAGGAGAATCTCATGAGATTCAATATGGTAGTGGATCAATATTTGGTTTCTTAATTAAAGATGATATCACTATTGGGAAACTTGCTGTGAAACATTAGGTTAGTAATTTTTGGATGTTAAGGCTTCCCAGATGGATATTAAAGACCATTTCTCATCAACTTAATTTGGAATTTATGTATAAACGGATTCTTCCATCGTGCAGGTCTTTATCTAGACAACACATGATCCAGGGTTGACATTTTTATTGTCTAATTAAGTCTGATGGCATTCTTACGCTTGGTTTCTAGGAGATTTCTATTGATAATTTTGTTTAAGTCTAGTTAGTGTTGATAGCCTTCATTCTATTATGTCAACTTCATTTTATAATCTAAGCATATCACATTTCTCAAACTTTGAAGAAGGTTCTAAAATCAAGGGTTCAATATGCATATTTCAGGATTATGTTGAACACTTCGTTTAAGGCATTTTTTGACAAGGCTAGAGTTTCTTAATTGATTTATCTTTCTGCTATGTTTGGACTTTTATAAACTTGCAATATACAATGCACTTATATTATTTCAGAATTGAGACTACTGGTAATTTTGTTGGTTGTATTTAGGCACAACTTCATTCATGGTAGAAATGGGAGCACCCTATTGCTCATATCAGATGGCGCATTTCCTATAAAGGAGGAAAGATTATAGTTGGGTTATTGTTGACTGCATTGAAGGAGAGAGCTTCATATATGGGAAATGATCAACACTCTCCTTCTTGGATTCTACACATTACAACTTGCTCCAAGAAGATTTCCCATGTTCTAGAAGTGATAAGAGATTAAAGAGGAATGTGCTCATATTGAAGGGCTTCAAGCATGCATTTCCATCATTACAAATTTTTTTTGGAGAAGTTTCTTTCTTGTAGTCATTTCTATGCAATATTGTAACTTAGATTTTCAGTCTAGTGAATGAAAATAACAATTTAAATACTCTATTTGTATATTGTAATTAGAACACCTTTCTTTTATTAATAAAGTTCACCAATTTTTCCTTCTCAATGGTTGTCTTATTGTGTGCAATTTATGATTGATGTGTATTTATGTGTTTTATGCTTAAATCCTCAAATATCAGTCAATTAAAATGACTAACTATACTACTAATTAACATAAATTAATAATTGAATTGACTATATATACTACCAATTAACAAAAATCCATGAACAATGAATAAAAATGAGTAAATAAGTGACCAGTTAACAACAATCAATGACTAAATATATCAATGAATAAAAAAATGACTAAATAAGTGACTAGATTATAACAATCAATGAATAAATCAATAACTAAATAAGTGACCAGATAAATATATCAGTGAATAAAAATGACTAAATAAGTGACCAGATTACAACAATCAATGACTAAATATATTAGTGGAAAAAAAATGACTAAATAAGTGATCAAATTACAACAATGAATGACTAGATCAATGACAAAATATACTACCAAATCGATCAATCAAAACAACCAATAAACGACTAAAAATGGTTTAGTCATCAATATGGTCACATTATATATGATAGGAAATAAACTAGTAAACATCACATGACCAAGTTCAATCATTTATAAGCAAATTTTAGTAGTTTTTTCAGTCATATATTGTTGTTTTTGTAATAGTGATCAATGTGTAAAGTTTCTCTTTGAGGGTAGAGAAGTTACCATCCGTGGAGATTCTAAACCTTTTTACTACTACAAAAATATTGAGGCCAAGTTTTATAAGATACCCCAGATCCATAAAAATGATGATGGGCCTGCACCATTTTCATCATTTGTTGACTAATCATCCCTTGCATCTACCTCATAAACAAAAACACCTATTGTCTAGAACATTCCCGACATCAAAGCAGTGATCTAGGATGATGATTATGGAAATTATAAATTAATGAAGGACACTTATGTGTTGGGGGAGCTACCTCTTTCTCCTAAATCTCATGGGACACCCACATCTAGCAATGAAGTACCTGAAACAATCAAGATGGCAGCTACCACCTTCACCAAGTGAGAAGATTTTAACAAAGAAGATGTCAATGCAGAGGATTTCTCTAAACTGATATATCAAAATGAACAACCCATCCCTATTCTTCCAATGGAAGATGACAACAAAGGCTTGTACCTAATGAAGGGATGGGGCTATACCAAGAATTAGAAACTAGGAAACAATCACAACAGTTTTCTGGAACACGCAATTCTTGAGAAACACCCAAAGAATCTTGGACTAGTTTGTACTACTAGCATGGTTACCCTTATTGGAAACGGTACTTCTGATAAACAAGGTGAGACAGCCTCTTGGTTGCCCACAGCCAATGACACAACCCTAGATGACTTTCCCCTTGATATTTCTGACCTATTTTAAAATAACTCTCCCTTCATGATATCCACAACATCCTTCACCTCAAGTGATCTACCGACTGGAATAAGCTTAGTATACCAACAACTCATTGACTTGGACCAACGCAGACCACCAATTCTGTATTTATTCAAAAGCGATGAAGTGATTTTAGAATTCATGGGACTCCATGATAACTTACCATGGGTATATCACAAAGCTAGTTTTCATATACAGCTAGACACTGGGGTGTACTACTAGGAGACAATTGAATCCTTCAGTCACAAAATTGATGATGTGAAAATAACATGTAGATCTTTGAGTGAAAACCACACTATGGCACTTTTTGATCCTAAAATATTAAAAAGAAAGGATGTATTTGAGGGTGAAAACCTATCTGAGCCACCCAAGGATGAGGGATTCGATATCCCTCTTAATGCAATGCATCTAGAGAAGTTAGCAGTTCTAGTAAAAAAGGCCACTACAGTCAATATGGGAACTAAACAAGCTATAGTGTAGTAAAATGCATACCCTTTCATTTTCTCACTTGTTTGGGTCTTCCTTGCTTTATTTATCCTCATTTATGGCTTAATTGGTCCTATTTTGTCTCCACATTCCCTATGAATTGCATTTTTTTCTGGGTAATCCCGACATTCTCCAATGCATAAATGATAATTGAATGATTCTCATTTGTATGTCCTTGATTTTGGGTTGGGACTAAAACGCTGCCTAGAGCATCTTTGTCCCCATGAGGTCCTGAGACCTTGATTTTGAGGCATCTTAATTGGGACTAAAACAAGAAATGAAATGAAGAACATAATAGCAAAGCTATCAAATCCTATTCTAATGAGAAAACTCTCAATCCCATGGGGGAATTTGTGCCATTTTGATGTGGAAAATGGCCCTTTCCCAATTTCTTGATGTAAACTGATGATCTTTGGTGATGATTGTTGCTTCCTTAATGAAAGTTTCCAATAACCTAGCTAAATTGATTTCAAAATATGAAATTTTATGAACTCAAATGCTAAATGCCTATAGTGATTGTGCTCTTAGTTAATAGATCCAAAATCAATAGAGAAACTCTCTATTTATAGAAGAGGAGGATGGAGAAAGAGGTAAAATGGATGGATATGGAACAAAAGACCAACCAATAGGAAGATGCCACTTGTCCACATGTGATTGGAGGAGGAATGGGCACATTTTAATGAATGTGCAAATAAATATGGTTAGGTGGAATTTGAAATTTGTGAAATGACAAGTTGGAGGGAGAGAAGAATGGGGTAAATGCCACTTCACTCAAGGAAAAGGACATGTAAGAGGCCTTTAATGCCTTGTTGGATGTACTCATCCCTTTTGGAGGGATTTTTGAATTTGAGGAATATTCCTTTATTGATGCCAAGTTGAGAGAAAGTAGAAAAATTAATAAATCAAATAAAATGATTTATTGTGCAAGTTACAAAATATAAAGGATTTGATGGATTAGGATTAGGATTAATCGGGATTTGATTAACTTAGATGAAAATTAGCTAATTTGACAATTTGATTTAGATTTTTGGATTAATTTAAATTAAAGTTGAGAGGAATATGAATTTAGATTTAATTAAATAAAGTTTAATTTATTTAATTAAAGAGGGGGGTGTTAGATTAAATCAAATAAAGATTAATTTATTTAATTTAAAGAAAATGAATTTAGAGAATAATTAAATAAAATGAATTATTTAATTAAAAGAAGGAATATAAGACTAACTAGATAAAATGATTTAGTTAATTAATAGAAGATGATGACTTAATTAGATAAATTTGATTTAATTAATTAAGAGAGGAAATATGATGAATTTAATCAAATAAAGATTATTCAATTAAATTGATTAATAAAGGAGATGATTTAGCATAAACTAGTGTTAGTAAGATCAAGATCAGGTGTATAGGATCAAACTGTATATTTTTTGTGTCTATATTTTGCCCCTTTTTGAAGTAATATATCTACTACTTTGGTTCAAACAATAAATTATCAAGATCAAAATTTATAAAAAATAAAAAAATTAGATGCCCCACTGCTACCCCAGCGAGAAGGATTATGCAGGTATACTACCCCCTCGAGAGATCGGACAAAAAATTGGATTTTTGGGTGATCTTGGGAAAAAAAAGGACAAGATGCTTGAAGGATCCAAAAAAGGGTCGAAGATGTCAAAAAATGTACAAAAACATGAAAAAAATGGTGCAAAACGACCCTCAATCGGGTGAAAACGGGATCAGGGGTCCAAAAACCTAGCTAGATGGCTAAACAAGGTAAAAAACTCTAACTTTCAAGCTTAAATAGGCATCAAGCAATCACTTTCAATTCATTTGCACACCTAGCCCTTAAGAGATTCTTGCATTCTAAGCTCTGAGCACTGTTCAAGATGTCACAAGGATTACTTCCACGACACGTTTCGGATCGAGCGCGAGTGTACTAACGACCAATAGGTGTAGGACCACCGATATGTGACCCTTAACATTTTTTTAAAGTTTCCTGCACATTTAATAGGGTCAAAGAGTCAAACTAGTCAAGTGATGCTATTTAGCGCAATTGAAAGTGCTTATTCAGTGTCACACTTGCAAATTGGGTTGTTGAGACGTAGTTTAGGAATTAGGGTTAGGTGTCAAAGTCAAGTGCATTTGCAAACTACACCGATGTGATTCAATTTATAATTTAGGTTTAGGAGTGTCGTTAAACTATGATGTGGTGGCATAGTTTGGATTTTAGGGGGTCAAACTGCGATGCAACGATGTAATTTGAGACTTTCAAATAGTGCCGCAATTGCAAATAATGATGCACTTGTTGTTTTAGTTGTGAAAATTTAGAATGAGATCCCAATTTTTTATAAAACTTGACGTTGTGGATTTTCTTGGACAAGAGGACCTAGGGATTCTTCATTTTTAGGAGCATAGGTCCCTAGTTTTGAGCTAGTTAGTTGGTATGCATGAGCTGCTCTAGGAGCACCTTGGGGTGATAGGGCTATGGTATGTCACCTACGCAATTCCCGTTCGGACACACTTGGGCATGATGACTACCCTAGCAGAGCGATGACATAGTGAGATGTCATCATTTCACCTTCCCATAGGAGAGGCTATAGTTACCCTGGAGGATGTCTAGCACATCCTTCTATTGCCCATCCATGGAGAGAGAGTGATCTATGATGTGGATGCCTAGAGAGATGCATGTTTTGAGGTCATGGAGGTTCATAAGATCATCTTCGCTAAGGGTCAGTTTGAGCTTGAGGGGTATAGGGGCACAATGCCCACTTTTAGATTGATCATAGCTTCTATTATTTTAGGCCTCGTGCTAGTAGATCGATGCAGTTGGTATTTCAATCTAGGATAGGGTCTTTCCTAGTAATAGATGCTCGAATGGCAAGAGTTCTTTGCATGGGGGCCAGTGTTGTTGGCTTCTCTTTTCCATGATTTACATGAGTTTTCATACCTAGATAGTAGGGCCATTAGGGCCTGAGTTACCCTTCTACATGTCTTGGCATCGAAGCACATTGCAATGCTTTCCCCATAGGTTATAATGGTTGCACTATATCCAGATGATCATGTAGTTTGGTGATATGGAGGAGCATTGACTACCTTCACACACAAAGGAGCAAGTGGCATCCCTCACTAGAGGAGGGTCATAGATGAGATGACAGTGTTTACATGGAGGCCCTGGCTCGACATTCCTACATGGTACGATGATGTATAATAGCTCTTATGTACGAGGCAGGATAGGCTTATGCAGGGGAGGAAGCATACCATGATAGAGAGGTATCTCCTAGATAGAGTTGCCAAGAAGTTTGGGGATAGACAGTATCGTCCCGATAAAAATTATGTGGCGATCTTCGCATGTACTACAAGGGAGACATCATGGGGCAAGTTGATCCGGACCGATGAGGTAGTCACATCCTTCAAATAGTTGGTGGCCAGATTGTGGCCTTATGATTAGGGATAGGGGGATACAGGGGTCACAATAGGATATACAGAATGGTCTAGACCACCCTTACGGTTGAAAGATACATGTGTAGCACCCCTATGATGGAGGCCTAGAGGCAGATCAACAGGGTGAGGGTGAGGGCAAGGAGCATAGGGGATGGAAATGGGGATGGGGGTAAAGGCGATGTGGATGGAGATAGACATGGGGGAAGAGGTAGAGGGAATGGAGATGGGGATGGGGGCAGAGGCAGAGGTGGACCACCTCTAGGATAGAGGGATCAGGTGCCCAGGGATCAATATAGGGATGGTGATAGATAGCCCCAAGATGGGGACTGACAAAGAGATGATGCCTCGAGAGATCATCATCAGCAGCCTCCACCACCACCAGCACAACTAGACAAAAGGGATGCCTTGATATAGCATTTGTAGGCACAAGTAAGGATTATAGGCATAGGTGTAGGCACTAACTACCGAGAGGGACCAAACCAGGTTTGAGAGAGATCAAGAGATAGGTCAGAGATGACAACTGGAGAGTATGGCCTCTGCTTCTCAGGGTAGGATAGTCTCGACATGGGTATACAATGAGGTAGTTAGAGAGGTCAAGTACTACATGCTATACTATAGAAAGGTTGTACCAGTTGGGTCTTGGGTGCCAGAGTATTCCTAGCAAACATGGTTGAGACAACTTGAGGATAAGGCTAAGAGACAGGCAGGGAAGGGGAGTAGCTAATAAGCCTAGCTTCACATTTTGATCAGAGACAACATTCTCGATTGTATTATATACTTGATTCATACACACATTTTGATCTTGATCTTTGTACCATGACAGTTACATTTTTTGATGATATATATTATATGGTCTGATTAATTAATGAGATGTGTCATATTTTACTTATGCATGATGGATGGATGTATTTAATATCCTCTATGCAATGCTATGACTCATGATATGCAGATTTTTATTGATGTTCATGGTTATGGATGCATTTCTGTTTGTATATTTTCTTATGCATTTGATGAGAATGCAATGATGTATATTATGATATAACGACATTGATTTATGTTTATGAGATTCTTAATAAACCTATATGTAAATGGTATTTTTTTATGCAAAATGATTATGATTATGATGATGTATGATGTGAGATGACCTATGATATGTAATGGTTTTATGACATGCATGTTAGAGTAAAGGTTTTAACTTAATTATGTTGATTAAGTTACCTTTATTCCCTTCTTAAGATTTCACTTTAGTTTGCATAAAGTGACATTTAATAGTTATATTAATTATTAAATGTTTTCCTATTAGGGTTTCTATTAGGGTTTTTCCTATTAGGGTTTCTTTTAGGGTTTGCATGATCTCCTTCTTAAGGATTGATCCATTGTATATTTCATAATTCCAATTTGTTCTGATAAGATAATTTCTCCATTTTTCAAAGCTTCAAACCCTTGTTTGTTTTCTCCATCCATTCTCTTCCTTGTGATAGGTATCCATTTGTATACAGGTGTTCTTGGAGTCTAAAGTTGGTTTTGACAACTCCTACATGGTATCATAGCTTTACTGTTGCATGTCTGTTCTTGTTTGAAGAATTTGGAGCTATTTGGAGCTACAAGGGTTGGATTAAGCATTCATAGTTTTGGGGTTTGTTTTTATTATCTAGGGAATCACCTGCAATTTCAAAGCATATTGATTCCAAACATACCTCACCGTTGGATCCGCAGTGGTCCAAAACCCCTAAATCGACTGTTCAATCATCCATTTTGGATAAAGTTGATTTGAGGGGCAAAAATTTTTTACCCGTACGGCCATTCGTCTGCCTAGAAAAAAAAAAAGAATTTTTTCTTCAGAATTTTTATTTTTGTCAATTTTTTTAAAAAAAAAACAAGTTGTAAAATTTTTTGATTTTTGATTTTTTTAAATCAAAATAAAAAAAGGAGCCTTTTTAAGGCTTGCTCGGACCCGGTCCGGATACCCTCGCAAGCAGGGACGGTACCCAAGGGTATCGCCGCCTGCCATTATGGCAAGCGATGGCCCCTTGGGCGCTGCCCCCTATAGCGGTTGGTACCGCATGGGTACCGCCCTGCCACCTTGGCAGGCGGCGGCCCCCATGCGGGCCCCTACTCTTTTTTATTAATTTAAAAAAAAAAAAAAAATTAACATTGATTTTTTATTGGTTTTTTTTTTAAAACAATTTTTGTAATAAGCCCTATTGAAGAAATGCGGTGATGGCCGTTTGGCCATCAAATTTAGGCCTATATCTTTGCTGCAACGGCTGTATGACCGTCAAATTTAATGCAGCACTTTATTTTTCCCCTTTGGAGCTATTTGTTTCCAGAGGTCATAACTTGGGCATACGATATCGCTTTTTGGTAAATGAGATATCGTCGGAAAGCTGGTTCTGTCAAATTTCTAGTGGTGTGGGTCTCATCAATTCATTTTTTTGTTGGTGCATTCTACACTCAGTTAAAGTCAAAGGAGCTAATTTCAGTCCCAAGCTTCTAACTTTTTACCTGTTTCTCCATTTTTCATGATCTCAGCGACGTTGGAACCATATTTCAGAGCTCTTCAGTTCCATCCATGTAATTTTTCCATATTTCACTCTAGGTATATTTTATTCAGTTTTTTGTGTTTTCACACTCTGGTGAATTACCTGGACATATTTGCTCTTGGGAACTTCTCGTTTGTATGGGATGCTTCATTTTTGGTATTTCTTCATGTATTTCCATTTTTTTGTCCTTTGAGGGTATTTTGAGCATCATTTGTATGCAATCTTTTATGTAAACACACTGAGATAAAGTGCCAAACTATTGTACATGTATTTTTGGGGATTTTGCACATAAGTTTGTCCCATATTTTGTGCTCGCACTGTATTATGAAGTGCCATGGGGGGTTGTGTAGTGCCTTTGTTTTGCCATCACACCTTTGTCTAGTGATTGTCCCTCCATGACAAAAGTGGATCCATATGATTTCAGCCTTATGCATGTGTGCTTTATTTTGCACACCACTTTTTCAGTTGCAGGTGCTTTCTTGCGCAATTTCAGATGTTGTTTCTTCTCCTTCATGCACTACAAGGTGTTACATACCATTTCAGTGGATCTGTCAGGGTCTCCTAGTTCAGCATAATGGGAGTATTATATTGTTCGTGCTAATGATTCTTTGCTTCGCCTTGGAAGGAATCTTCCATTCTTAGTTGATCAGTGTTTTTTAGACTATTGGTACTTGTGCCATCTATATCTTTGTTCTAGGTGTTTGCCTTTGTTTTCCATTTGATTCAACTAGTTTCGTTTGGGGCACTCATGTAGATTGTTGTCTTCTTGACAGACTATTGGTACTTGTGCCATCTATATCTTCATTCCAGGTGTTTTCCTTTGTTTGCCATCTGATTCGAGTAGTGTCATTTGGGGAACTCATGCAGATTGTTGTCTTCTTGATCCCGATCATCTTATCTTCAGAGGAGGTACTTCAGCACCATAGCAACCAACTTTCGATAGTTGTTTGCAGCTTCTTTTGCTTCAGTGATGTTCTTCTTGGATTTTCGCATCTTTTTTTGGAGTAGAGTTTTTCCCATGAGGTTTTCTCTATTTCTCCTTTTTATAGAGATTTGGTTGTATTTGGGTACTTGATCTGGCCTAGTTGTTGGGACCCATGTTTTCCTTCTTGCATTGTAGTTACCTTTGCTCTCTTGCATTTGTTTGTAGCTGCACTCTTGCTCATCTTAAGGGGGGGTGTTAGAGTAAAGGTTTTAACCTAATTATGTTGATTAAGTTACCTTTATTCCCTTCTTAAGATTTCACTTTAGTTTGCATAAAGTGACATTTAATAATTATATTAATTATTAAATGTTTTCCTATTAGGGTTTCTTTTACGGTTTGCATAATCTCCTTCTTAAGGATTGATCCATTGTATATTTCATAATTCCTTTTTTTTCTAATAAGATAATTTCTCCATTTTTCGGAGCTTCAAACCCTTGTTTGTTTTCTCCATCCATTCTCTTCCTTGTGATAGGTATCCATTTGCATGCAGGTGTTCTTGGAGTCTAAAGTTGGTTTTGACAACTTCTACAATGCAATGATTCATGATTATGCATTGTGATTTATGAATGTAATAAATGTAATGATATGAATGTATTTATTTAATATGACGTGATATGTAATACAAATGATTATCAGATGATACTGATGTGAGATGATAACATATATGATACTATGTGATGGTATGTATATGTGATGATTCCTATTTTGTAATGATTCATGAATGCAATGTTATGATATGAAATGATCGGTAATGAGATGACATGATTTATGAAATGCAAATGATAATGATGTCATATGCTTATGACATGAATATGTAATGATTTATGATGCGTGATGATGATGCAAATGGTATGATATGTGATGGATGATTTAATAATGCCTATAATGAATACAAATTTATGATGTTTATCAATCTATATTGATGACGAAATGTAGTACATTTATGTTTCCGATATGATATGATATGATATGCATTATGTTGATTATTTGTGGATGCAAGGTGGATGCATCTAACGATGTTTTTTATTAACTATCCTTGTGCCATGTTACTATGGAGAGAAGACAGAAGAAAATGAAAAGAGGATCCTACACCTACATGATGATGATGATTTTCTTATCAAGAATTGGGATTTTAAAAGGGCCATTTACCTTATGTTTGATAATATACTCAGGTACAATGCATCAAGGTATAAAGAACCAGGATGGAATTATACCTAGTGTGATGGAATTTGAGTCAATGACTAGATAGGAGTACTCCTATTCACACCTAGTATATGAAACCTTATCTAAAATTCAGTTCAAATATTCAAAACATCTCGGACCAAAACACAGAAAGGCAAGCCTTCCCATGTGGTCAACAAGACATCTAAAACATCTTCCCTACACCTAAACATAGTACACATAACTAGGTTATATTACAAGAATATCCAACAATCATAATAGATAAAAAGATAATGATCATCGTCTCATTTATTTCTCTCTAAATCCTTTTGTTTGGATATCATTGAGAGGTCATTGAAATGCATGCAAAATAAGATAAGTCAAAAAGACAAAGATAAAGTAGAAAAACAAGCTAATTTTCTTCATACTGCTAGCCAATACTAAAGTAAGTTGATGCTCGATGTTGATGTTCATTGTAGGAAGGATGCATCCTATGACATGTTATCAGATGATTTGGTATTGACTGGATGATAGGCTATTAATACTCTGAGTTGACTAACTTTCTTACTTACTGACCTAGACTCAAAACTTTGACGATTGAGCTTTTTGTTTTAAACACGTTAGACTTGCTTCTCATTTCCTTACCAATGGGTGGAGGCGATGATTGACTTATTATGAGTGTTGATTATTTTAGGTGAGAGGAAGATGAAATAGATGGAATTTTTTTTCAAATATTAAGATTTTTTTGGTCTTTTTTGAAATGTTTTGAGGTTGTTTTTGGATTTTTGAGATGTTTTACAAATGTTTTGATTTTCAAATTTTCAATTTTTTTTTTATTTTTTGAGATTTTGACCAAGAACCTAACCTAAAGACCTATTGTAGGGCTCTCAAGGGCTGATCAATGATTAGCCTTTCCTACGTTATACATGTAGAGACCACATAGTTCGACTGACACAAATTTGATTTATTGATGAGATATGAACAAATGGATTGCCAATTTATTATGACAGACTCCTAACAGATTTTTTGATTTTAAGGAAGACTTCAAGGATAAACATAAATTTGATCCCAAGCAGGGATGTTCCCCTAGCATGACACGATAGACTACTTTGATATAGGTAGGAAAAACTTACCTTAGGAATGTGCCAAGTAGTACTAAGGTGGAACATTATACGAACACTAGATCAAACTATGATGCGGATGTTGAAGAGTGATGGAATACGATGGGTGATGCGAAAGGTGAGGTAGTCGATGTAGAATAAGCCGTAGAGATCATGGTGGATGGAAAGTGCCTTATTTACACAATCCACCTATTCTCTAGGTTCTCACCAAGGTACTTTCCCAAAGCACCACCGAAGTGGTTTTCACTAAAGGACGATTTTTTATCTTTGCTATTTTCAATCCTTTTCTAATTTTTTGGATTTTATATATTTTTTGATATTTCTTTTCTTGTTTTACCCTTACAAGATTAAGCATAAAACTTTTTGAGATGATATTTGTTCATGGGTTCCTATAGAGGTTCCCCTTCAAATGTTGATAGTTGATATGCCCCTGACTTGTAGCTTGTTGTGATGATGAAGGGTCCCAACCAATTAGTTTCAAATTTTTCCTTGCTATTTGGATTTGGGATGTTTCTCTAATTCTCCTTCAACACCAACTCTCTGACTTGGAAGGTTCACCTCCTAATTTTCTTGTTGTACCTTCACTTGAGACAGTTCTGGTATACTTAAAAGTGGTTTAAGGTGTCCATATGCCACTCATCGAGTAGTTCCATCTCATTCAGTTGTGAGACCTGATATTCTTCATCTATTACGAGATTCTATAGTGATATTCTCAAAGACAGGAGCTTGATCTCAATGGGGAGTATGGCTTCTGATCCATAGACCAGGGAGAAGGGGGTGGCACCGGTTAGTGTACACATGCTTGTGCAGTAGGCCCATAAGGTGGGATGTAGTTGTAAATGCCAGTCACAACCAACATCATTGATTGTTTTCTTGAGAATTTTTAGGATGGTCTTATTGGTAGATTTTGCTTGGTCATTTTGTTGAGGATAATATGGAGTGGAAAAGCGATCGATTTTAAATTTCTGGCATAGGTCAAGAACATCCTAATTTTTAAAAGTTTTCCTATTATCTAAGATAATGGCTTGGGGGACACCATATCGACAAATAAGGTAGTTCAAGATGAACTTGGATATCTGCTTTCCTATGATGTAGGTCATGGGAATGGCTTCCACCCACTTTGTGATGTACTCCATGGCCTGATGATGATAAAAAAAATTCCACTAGATGAGGTGGGGGTGATTTTACGAATGAGATCGATCCCCCACTGTGAAAAGGGCCATAGTGTAACAATTGGGTTGAGCTCTTGAGCTGGTGCATGTATGACGTCCCCATGTTGTTGACACTATAAACACCTTTTGACATAATTGTACACCTCTCTTTCCATTGTAGGCCAATAGTACCCCATCCTCAACAGTTTCTTAGCCTGGGTTATATCGCTCAAATGTTAACAGTATATGCCTTTATGTACCTCTGTTAAGTTGTTAAAGCTTCCTCAATGTTTAAGCATCGTAAAAGGGTTCCTCCAATGCTCCTATGGTATACAGTGTCACCTAGGATAATAAAGCGGGTGAACATTTTGACAAAGACTCTTTTGAGGTTCGAGGTTATATCAGTAGGGAAGACTCATATTCTTAGGTAAGTGTATATATCATGGTACCAGGGATCATTGGGATGAATGATTTAATTTAAAAATTTGGACTCTAGTACCTTGAATGTTGGCATGAGAGGTTGTTGTATGATAAATTGTCTTTTTGGAACATTGTGTGGGATTTCTAAGAGTGATCCGATTGTAGCCATTACATCTAGTGCTCTATTATTTTCTCTTGGTAGTTGTTCAAATGTGATAACAATGAAGGATTCCTTAAGACTTTCCACCAATTTTTTTTATGGAGTAAACTTGTCATCTTTATTTGATACTCATTGTTTACATGGATGATTATGAGCTATGAGTCTTTGTAGACCTTAAGTGCCATGATCTATCATTATATTACAATTCTCAACCCTATGACAAGAGCCTTGTATTCTATGACGTTGTTTGTGCATGAGAACAATAGCTTGTATTATTTCAATATGCAATCCCCTTATGGAGTGATGAAGAAGATTTTCACTCCTGACCTGTGTTGTGTGTAGGACCCATCAAATTACATTTTCTAGTGATCCACTACACTAAGGTTGAAGATTAATTCATCAGGGAACTATGACACTAGTGGATTCTCTGCATATATTCGTGCTTCTTCCAGTTCATCAGCAATTACTTTCCCTTTAATAGCCTTGCATTTTACATACTCAATGTCATGCTCTGTCAAAATCATAACCCACTTTTCCGTTCTTCTTGTGACAGTTGCTTTGGAAAATAGGTACTTGAGTGGGTCTATCTTTGCAATGAGCTTGATCTGATGTGCTAGCATGTAATATCTAAATTTTTTTGCTATGAACATGACTGCTAAGTACACCTTCTCAATGGATGTGTAATTAAGCTCGTGTCCCACCATGGTTCTACTGATGTAGTAAATGGCTCTCCCATTCCCGTTTTTGTCATGTTGTTCTAAGAGGGTTCCTAAGGCCATTGTTGTTTCCAATATATAAGATAAAGGGCTTGCTTGGTATGGGTGGCATAAGAACTAGTGGTGTGAGTAGGTACTCCTTGATATTTTTGAATTCCTAATCACATTTCTCATCCCAATTGTATGCTACACCCTTGTGGAGTAGATGAGAATATGGGATTGCCTTGTCTGCTAGTTGTGCTATGAATTGGAGGATGGAATGGAATCTCCCTTGTAATCCCCTTAATTGTTTCAATGTCTTTGGTGCCTCCATTTTGAGGATTTCATTGAATTTATCAAGGTCCATCTCGATTCCTCTCATGGATATGATGTACCCTAGGATCTTGCCTGATTGAACCTCAAAGACACACTTCTTAGGGTTTAGCCTTACCCAATATTCTTCTAATCTATCAAAGATGGAACTCAATGCTGCTATGTGATCCCTTCGCTTTCTTGATTTGTCCAATTTTTCATCCACATAACCCTCTATGGACTTGTGAATCATATCATGAAAGATTAATGTCATGGCCCTTTGGTAGGTCGGTCTTGTTTTCTTTAGCCCAAATGGCATCATGTTCCAACAATATTTCCCCCAATATGGACAAGTGAACATTGTCTTGTGCTGATCTTCCTTAGCTATCATAATTTGATTGTAGCTTGAGAATCCATCCATTAATGATAGCATTTCATGTCCTAAAATCATATCCATGATCATGCCAATGTTTGTAAGGGGAAAATCATCCTTGGGACATGCTTTGCTCAAGTCTCTGAGATCAGTGCAAATGTGAATGCCCCTAGTGGGCTTTGAAATAGGTACAAGGTTCGAGACCCACTCTAGATAATCAATTGGTCATATGAACCTTGCATCTAGAAGTTTCTGTAATTCCATTTTGACCAATAGTGCAATTTGGGGGTACATCTTTCTCAACTTTTGTCTTATGGGCTTTGCTTCAGGACATACAACTAAGTGATGAACCACAACCTCTAGATCAAGCCTAGTAATTTCGTCATAGGTCCACACAAAATTCACCTTTATTTCTCTTAGGAATGTAGCTAGAATTTCCTGTTCTTCTATGCAAAGTGACTCGGCGTAGAATATTATGTGTGGCAATTCTTCAGTTCCCAGATTAACTAGATTACACCTTTCTACCAAAATCATTGATTTATCCTAATGGATGGCACTGAGGGGAAGATTGAATCCTTCATCCTTTAAAACGTCAAAAAAGGTTTTCACCATTGGATGCATCCTCTATTTTTAATTTTTTCGAGTCAGAGAGTGCCATAGTGTGGTTTTCACTCAAAGACCTAGAGATTATTCTCAAATTTTCACTTTTGTGACTGAAGGATTAAATAGTTCCCACATAATAGGCTTGTGTATCTAGCATGATGTCGAGCCCAACTTTTTGATCTCTATATGGTACTATATACCGTAATCCCATGAATTTCGAGAGTGCCTCATCATTTTTTAATGTGTCTAGAATTGGTGGTCCTCATTGGTTGTAATCGATGAGTTGGGGATAGACTAGATTTATTTCATGGGTTTGATGGTCTTACTCAAAATATAGGGTGATAATCATGAATAGGGAGGGATGCTCGAATAGCATAGGTAAGTTTGTTATAGGATCCTCATCACTACTACACACATCGGTTATGTCATTTGAGGTAAAGTTATCTAAAGGTAGACCTGTAGATACTAGTAAAGGAAGGGTAGATACTGATAGTTGAGGGGGAGTTTTAACTGCTTTAACAAGGGGACTTCTGCCACCTATGGTTATACTCGAAGGGATACATCTAAGGCTAAGATTTCTCATACACATCTCAGGAATGAGAGGTACTAGAAGACCATTGTCATTCTTTCTAAGCCTCTTGTTTCTATCATAGCCCATACCTAGCATCATTTGAAATCCTTTGCTACATTCATCCATGGGAAGATCAGGCATGGGCCTTTCATCTTGGTATAGTAGGCTTGATATGTCTCTTTCATCCACTATTTCCCAACTTAGATCCCCCAACATCTGAATCTAGAAGAGTCTACACTGAAAGTTTGGGATGGTGTTTCAGCTAGTTGGGGCTGCCCATGTGACCTGGGAGATTGAGGTAACTCTCCTAGGATGAAAGCAATTTTCTTCATTTTATAATCCCCACATCCGTTGTCCTTGATAATTACCTTGATTTCAGATATGTCAGGAATGGCGGGTGTCTTTGTCTCAAAAGTGGAGGCCAATGTAGCCGGGTCTACATATGGATTTCAAGGGCCTTAATCATTCTTTGGGATTTGGGGGATTTTATAGTATTTTTCTTCCAAGTTTTTGTAGTAAGAAAAGGGCTCAGGATCATCATGGATGTCGACTTCTTTATTTTGATATGGAAACTTGACACATTGGTGGAAGGTTGATGCAAATTTTTGCATCCCATGGATCCATGGACATCCCATGAGGATGTTATAAGGAAAATCAAGGTCAAGGACCTGGCAAGTGGTTTCCATAATCGGTAGCCCTACTTGAATAGGGAGTTGCATAGTGCTCTAAGGCACTCTTTCTTGATCATAATAGGATCTGATTGTGATGCCTTTACCATTTTCAATGGAGTCCTCAGAGAATCCTAGATTCTTTATAAGCTTGAGAGAATATATGTTTAAACCTACACCCCCATCCACCTAGACCCTCTTAACTTTATTTGTATGGATGAATACCTCCATATAAAGTGCATGATTGTGATATGGCTAGGTGGGGAGGTCTTGTTCAGAAAATGTGAGGAGATGTGGCGTAGTGATGTTTCCGACCATAGCTTGAAATTGATCTGCATCAAGTGATGTGGGTATACAAGACTCAACAATGGCTCTTTCTAAAATCTCCCTATGCATAGGTGATATTTTCAAAAACTCCCTAAGGGAGATTTGAGCAAGGGTCTTCTTGAGTTTTTCCAAGAAATTTTAGCTACTAGGGATTGACCTTGAATTTGCGGAGGGTGCTCTAGATTGTGTGGATGGTCCAAGAATGGTGATTTTCCCACCTCATGTGGTGATTCCACAGTTGGATTTGGATCTAGGGATATGGACAAAACTTACCTGTTCATCTAAGGATGCGATGACATGTTCATAGACTTGGTTAACATTGCCATAATTCTTTCCTTTTCTATCGTTATTTGACTTGTTACGATCTAACATTGGATTCATGTATATCTTTAGGTCTTGATTTTTGGCTGGTTGCTCAACTTTGGTAGTCTTATTTTCAAGAAGATCCTGGATTAAGTTCTCGAGTCTCATGCAACCATCTATTGTGTGTCCTTTGATTTTATGAAAATCACACAAATAGTTTTCATTGTAACAAGGTGGCTTGACTTGGGGTTCCTGGTAATTCTCGATGATGGGGAGTGTGATGATTTTGGTTTCAACGAGTCACTTCATGATGGATTCAACCAATTCTCCAAGCAGCATGAATTTTTTCTTTGGGGGATACCGGTTTCTTGTGGATGGTCCACTTTGGTCATAGACATTATTCATTGTTGGGGTGTTGTTTTGAGATGTATTTGATCAGGGGGTGTTTTGGGTATTATTTTGAGGTTGTTGATTTTTATTTTTTTGCGTGTTTAGCTTTGGAGCATTTATCACAACCCTAGTGTCAATGACACCATCATTGGTGATGTTCTTATTTTTCATCCTTGTTTTTGGTTTGTCATTATAACTTGTCAATGGGGGATTATCTTGATAATCAGGTGTCGTCCCTTATGCGCTGAGACCTCTTTCAATGCTAAGAGATTTAGGAATGAGTTGGTCATAGGAAATGATGCACTGTGCTTTGAGATGGAAGGCTAGGGCTCCTTCAAGATTTTCAATTATAGTCCCAACTTATTGTTCCTCTAGCATGGCCCACTTGCTTTTGTTGGCTTTGGATCGTCATCACTGTAAGAAAGATGCAAATGATTCCCATTTTCTTTGACTGAGGCTAGATAATTCCTCCAAACTTACATCCATTCCCATGTTGAATGTATAATTTTGCATGAACACATCTAGAATTTCCTAGAGTTTCTTGATCCCCTGGAAGTCGGGAGAACCATTCCATAGCTGGGCCAACCAGACTTCGCGGGAAGAGCCTAATTATATAGGAGTCATCATAGGATACTTCCATGAAATTCATGTGGAACTCCCTGATGTGATCTCTAAGGTTTTTGAGTTTGCGATATTTGTCAAATTTTGGGATCTTGAAGCCTTATAGGAATGGTTTTATCACAATTCTCCTGTCGAACGGATAAGAGCATAGATTCCCTTGTGATTTAGGGGTTTTCCTTGATTGGATATCCAACACTTATTGTGATAGCTTCTTGATTTGGGTAGATTAATCACCTTAAGGGTCAGGTGGTGGAATAAATGCATTCTGGGAGGGTGTAGTGATTTGGATGGTGGGTATGGTGACTTGTGGACTCGGTGGTGTATTAGTGAGTGTATTTTCCACAACCAATCCTTGTTGATATGTTTATCGTTGTTGTTGTACCAAAAAAGCCTATTTTTGGTCTTTTTTTTGTTGTTGCACCAACAATGCTTGTTGTTGGGCTTGTTGTTATTGTTTTTGTGACAACAATTCTTGTTGTTGTTGTGCCAACAATTCTTATTGTTGTTGTGCCAAAAATTATTGTTGTTGGGCTAGTAATTGGGTTGCTTCCTAGTGCACTTGGTATTGTTGCAAGGCTTGTTGATACGCTTATTTCTAATCTATTTCTAGTTGTCCTTAGTATTGAGTTTGTGCTTGCACTTGTTGAGCTTGATATTGAGCTTGAGCTTGAGCCTGTGGTTGTTGGGCTGCTTGTGCAGCCTGCCAACTTAGGTGGCTTGTTGTTGTTACAGTAAAGCATGTGCTTATGCTTGGGCTTTTTTTTATTGTAGCAACACTTGTACTTGTGCTTGAGCAGCGTGTTGAGCTTGTTATGCAGCATATTACATATCTACTTGATGTGCAGCTTGCATAGCTTGTTGGGTTTGGAATTGTTGGAGCACCTTTTGGTAGGATTTTTGTGCCACTTGGAAAATGATTCTAGATTGATTGGCTACATTTGTATTTTTTGGTAGAGGTGGGGGATTTGGAATGGTATTATATGGTGTGATGAGGCTTTGTTGGGGTGGTTGTTGAGGTGTTGGAGTGATTACGATGGGTTGGGAGGTGGATTGTATGGTGAAGGGGCTAGGTCCTTAGGAGACCACGTTTTCAGACACTTGAGGTGTCATGGATTATGTGATGGTTTCTTGAGGTATTTGGATGGTTTCCACCTATTTTTGTTATAGCGGTGGCATACTTGGAGGATTTGGTACACTTGGTGTGCTGATTTGATTTGGCTGAATTTGGAAAAGTAAAGGTGGTTTCCCTAAACCAAGGATTGGTGTGGATGGAAAAGGTAGGAGTGGTGGTAAAATGGGTGGCATGCTCCCTTAGGAAAATGATGATGATGATGAGAGATCAAATGTTCCCCCTAGTCCAAATAATCAACCCTCTCCTTGTGAGGTCATGGGGAGAGAGGTTTGTGTGTTGAGAGGATATGCTGGTGTTGTGTGAAACGAAGATGGATTGGTGGGATTATGAAATGTGAGAGGAACATATGGGTTTAAAGGATTCAATGGGATGGATTGACCCAATATCATATTCACATCCAAAGCTTGGTTGTTCACAAGGGGGTGTGGTTGAAGAGCATGAAGTAATGAACTCCCCTTGTTGACAATGGGTGGAGTTGGAGCAATGGATGATGTGATTTGCAAGATGCTTTGGCTGATGTTTTTAAATGGAAGCGTGGATGAGGTTGGGGGCATGATCCCAATGGATTTCTCCACAATGGTGTCTACATTGAAATTAGAAGGGAGTTTCACCCCTTCTTTTTCTAGCTCTAGCATATATTGGGATGGATTGAGCCTCATCATGGTATTGACAATTAAATGAGTTTTAGGATTTTGGACTGTTTCAATGATTTACTCTTGTGTCATCCCTAAGACATTATTGGTGATGTCTTCCACTGAAAATTCCTCTTGAGGATCTTGTGGTAATAGAGGAAGATTGGGCAGGGGATTGCTAGATCCCATGGGATTGATTTTAGGTGGAGTTTGACTTAGGTCACTTGAGGTAGATGTTTCCTTATTGGCTTCCATGTTCTTCTTGTATTTAGATCAAGTTTGCACCATGAAAGAAGGATCAAATTTTAGGAACAAAGAAGAAAAACTAAGTTTTTTCAAGGATCAAAGGATGGTGATGAGATAGATGAAGGGTGGATAGGTGAATGATTAAAATCTTAAGAATCTCGAAAGGATACTAGACTTTAGGACTTTGGATTTTTTTTTAGTTCTTGATTTATTTAATTTTTGGATTTGGATAATGAACTCATAAATCCCAAAAGGTTGGATGTTTATCCTAGAATAAATACGTTCACAAGGGTTGAAAATTCAACTAAGAACATGCATAACGATTGATCTATAAATACTTATTCATGCAATATTATTTTCATTTGATTTAAAGGATTTTCCAAAAGTCTAGCATGATTTGATTTTTTCAAGATTTTCAAGAGTTGATTGGTGAGAAGGGATTTGATTGATTTATTATTTTTATTTTTTAGAGGGGATGGATGACAATGTTGATTTTTATCCTAGATTAGACCTAGATAGAACTCCTTTCTACAAGATCTTGGTATTGAAGAACATGCTTGTACTCCCTATGTGAGAAATTAAAACCTTTGAAAGAGACTTGGATTTTCTTGGTAATAAAATTCATACAAATTAGGATTGTTCTTGGAATATTTCTTGTAAAAATTATAGACCAAACTTTCTCTAAATTTTTGAATTCTTGAAAGACGTTCCTCATGAGCTTTTGGACTAAGGATCTTATGACGACTTGTTTTTCAAATTTTGACTTCAGGAAATCATGGGATCAAACACATATGAGGTTCAATTGTCTATTATTTTTTTTAGATGGATTATTTCTATCATAGACACTTTCTTGAATATGTTTCAAATTGAATGTCTAATGTCCTAACCTCTTTTCATCCCACAAGGTCCATTATGTGGGAATCAAGGAAATCAAGGCAATAGTTTCCTAATGTTGACTTTAGTGAGAAAAAATTATGATATAAATCCAAATACTTGGAAGCCTCTAAGGATGAAATCCCTAGGGAAAGCAAGACCACTTGGATTTTTCAAAGTTATTTATTCCTCCTAAAGGGTTTGAAATTTTGAGGTTTTGGTGGATGTTTGTTTTCAAGCGTTTTAGATCCAAGCAATGTGTTTTGATGCCAAAGTGATGCACAATCCTAGCATAAAATGAGACAATATTTGTTGGGTTCCCGCTTGGATAAATTCAGCTATGCCTACTCTTAGTAGATGATTAGATGCTTGACCACACTAGCTCCCCTCCATGGCACAGACTTCTCGGGTCAGCCAAGCATTAGTACCCATGAAACTCCCACGCCATACTTCTCATCTCTACTAAGAGCCGTAAAAACATGGGATGGCTTTAGAATGACTGTTCTTGCACCAACAAATAGATAGGGTTTTGGTTTTCTACAGCACGGGTTCTAGTATAGGTATTTCATTTGTGGGGGATCATCCATACAGAAAGAGACCATTGTTGCTGTTCTTGTTGAAACAATCCTCTTGATACTTGAAGTTTCCTCAAGTAACCACACTTATATAATGGTTGGAAGTCGCTTGGCTTTAGCATGTTACTGGTTGGGTCATTCCCTTGGGGTGAGTACTTTTTCCCACCAAGGTAGTCCCTCTAAGGATTTAAACAAAAGTGAGCAAGAATATCTGAAGTTCGATCAATATTTGTTGAGAAAAAAAGAGAGAACACTCGTGATATACTCCACTCACACTAGTAAGATTTTGTTCAATTTTTAGGAATTCAAATTGAAATGTGGAGGTAATCACTTACATGCCTTAATATGTCAAAAAAAGTTTTTCATTCTCAAGATCATCATGACGCATGAGAGAAATACATATGTCTTTTTAAAGGATACTAACTTGTAAAAGGGATTACAAAACAAAGAATACACATGTTCATTTTAAACCACAAAGAAATGATATGAATTCTTTTTAAGCACCAAATTTGAAGTACAAGATTTGTTTGTTCATTTGTTAATTCCAAAAAAAATCTAGTAAGTTTTCCTATGGTTCTTTTTAATCCCTTTGTTTTGTTCTTTTTAAGCCTAAATAGAATTTATTAAGTCCTAAAAAGCAAGGAGATAACAAATCCTTAGAAAAGGGATTATAATTTCTCCCCAAAGTGTTTAAAAACACTTGATACAATGAGATGATGATGTCATAAATAACTCTTGGTCTTTGTTTCCTTTCTTCACTTTTGATCAAGCCAACCTACAAAAACTAGTTAATACTGGAAAAAGAGAGGCCAAAAGCTAGTTAGAAGTCAAAAACAACCAGAGTAAAAAAAGAACATGTTGAAAATAATATGAAATCTGCATTTTACCCTACTCTAGTAGCACAATCTATATATGTGGAAAAGTTTGAGGAAGTGAGTGGTGTTATATCTCGCCACTAAGGACTGAGAGCAATGGTCTACACAAAAGTAGTGAGTATGATTGCGGTGCTATTTCAACCAGTGATGAAGTTTGGTATATGGAAGTCGGCATCGCAGTTTGAAATTCTTTTTTTCTTGGGTGGGAAGAATTTAGTGGTATAGTTTGGAGTTTAAAAGTAGTGCAATATAGTGCCACTAGACTATTAGCAATGCATTTTGATGGTCAGCGGTGCAGTTTCCTTTAGACAACAAAATTCAACAAAAAACCATAGAATTTTTAGAAAAATGTGTTAATTTTCTTCAGATTTGCGCTCCCTCTAGTGCCAAAATGTGAATGGTGAATCTATACCTACACAAACACAAAATAAAAACAAAAAATTAGTTTGAATCTAATTATGCAAGTTAGATGAACATTCCCCATGAAATTAGTTTGAAGCATGAAAACAAGAAATGAAATGAAGAAGACAATAACAAAGCTATAAAATCTTATTCTAATGAGAAAACTCTCAATCCCATGGGGGAATTGGTGCCATTTTGTTGTGGAAAATGGCCCTTTCCCAATTCCTTCATGTAAAGTGATGATAGTTTCTTCCTTGATGAAATTTTCCAATAACCTAGCTAAATTGATTGCAAAATAATAAATGCTATGAACTCAAATTCTAAATTCCTATAGTGATTGTGCTCTTAGTTGATGGATCCAAGATCAATTGAGAAACTCTCTATTTATAAAAGAGGGGGGTGGAGAAAGATGCAAAATGGATGAATATGGGATAAAAGACCAACCAATAGGAAGATTATATTGGCAAGAGACATTGCAATTATCATCTGGTGTTGTCATTGATGGCAACCCTAATTGATGATCAGGTACATACTCTATCATTCGACCATACCGATAGATAGATTGAAGATCGACAAGGCAAAACATAGTATCCAATAGATCAATTTTCATCAATTTGTATAAAGATTTCAGGTTATTATTTTATGTTGCGCAGATTAGGAATTGATTATTCGTATATTATCTCTATTGAGATTGAAGCTCAGTGGCTCTTATCAATTTGTGTGGAAATTAGAAGATTTGGTTGACGTATTCTCAGTCTTTCTTGTAATGAAGTGAACTTCATGAAATGCATTATGTTACAGATGTATAAGGAGAAATTAATTAAATGTGTTTGTGCTCAATTATATTTGTTTGGTTCCCCTCTATGTCTTAACTGACTTTGGAGGATGTGAATAAAGATTTGAGTAAGGATCTAGCCGATGGTGGTAATTATTTTTGTGCTCTATTAGAGTCGACAAAGTGTAAATGAATTCTATGTTGCAGATATATATATAAGTTTGTCCATATAATTTTTTAAGTAGTATAAAGTGATTTTATATGTGAGTTATGAGTTAGAGTAGAGAAAAGGAGCGATATTGTGCAGTTTCACTTGCATATAATGATCTTATGTTGCAACTATGAGCAAAATAGAGCAGAAGTGCAAAATTAGTATGTAGGACAAAAGATTGTATATTGTGCTTCACTAGAACTGTAATTAGGAATTTTAGATGCTATCTATCTCATCTCACCCTTACAAATGGTTTTAATTTGAACTCTTGGGAAGTAATCCCTCTTTCTTCTAAGCAGTTAGCTCTAGGCAGTGCACCTAAATGCATGTGAATTACCCTTATTGTAATCTTCATTTGAGTATACTCAGATCATAATTGTGGATTGGCCATCCACCATGGCTTTTCCCCTAATAGGGTTTCCACGTAAAAATTCTTGTGTTATCGTGTTGTGTTTATTTTCTTTATATTTTTTGTTTGAATGGTGTTAAAACTTTGAAGGTAAAGATTAAGAAAATTAATTTTTGCACAACTTTAATTCATCCCCCCTCTCAATGGACCTTGTTTCCAACAATTGGTATCAGAGCTAGTTCCTTAGAAGAAGAAGTCTAATAGCTTAGGGAGATCTTGGAAGGTATTTTAATAGATTCAAGTAGTCTTGAACAATAGCTTACGGTGGCCCTAGATAAACTTAATCAGTTAAAGGCTGAAGCCTAGAAATTACAAGAAAATATCAATGATGCAGAAAAATTCTTTGAGTCTCTGAAAGACAAGATGAACAAATCAAGAGAGAAGAGAAAGGAACTATGCAATCAAATTCAGTAGAAATATATTAAGAGCACTAAAGATGAACAAACTAGTAAAGCTCTAAAAGAAAAGATAGAAGAATGTGAAAAGCTTACCCAAGAGAATATAGTTTTGAAGCTTGAAATGGAATCCATCATGATGAAGATGACCAACAAAGTTGAAAACATAAAGAAGAATGATGAAAGCCTAGCACAATCCTCGAAAGAAAAATTTGATGTAGCTGATTGGATGATGAATTGGACATATCTAGAAACAATGAAGAGGCACTTGAAAGGCAACTGGATGATCTCATAAATGAACTTGCTGCTGCAAATGAATACAAGGAGAAGTTCAAAGATAGCTCTGCCATGCTTGATGAACTAATTAGTAGTCAAAGGACTCATGGTGACAAGCGTGGTCTTGGATATGAAGAAGGAGAAAGTTCCAAATCCGAGTAGAGGAAATTCAAGCAAGGAAATCAAATGAATAAACCTAGAAGGTATCCGGTAAGACAAAATAATGCTCAAAGATTTAATGGATAATGTTTTAACTACAATAAGTTTGGACATATGGCTTCTCGTTGTGGAAGTACGATGAATCAAAGTGGTCCATCTTTCTCAGGTCAATGTTTCAATTGTCATAAGATTGATCATAAGTCAAATGAATATAGAAATATGATGAATCAATTTCATAGAAGTATCAGATGCTATACATCCAATAGACCTAGTTATACTACTAACCAATGTAGATCAAGAGGAAATCATTGCAATAACTAGTCTGGAAAGAGAAATGTTGTATGCTACAGCTACAACAAATTTAGTCACATTGCAACATACTGTTGGAATAAAAGAGGTCTAGTAAATTAGAGGATAAATATGCAAAAGGATGATAAAGATAAAGGTAAAGTCATTGCAGATGTGGTGAGGCAGAAAATACAAAAGAAATGGGTGAAGAAGAGTCCCTCCATTGAAGAAACTACACATGCACTAGAACCTACTTCTGGTAACTCTTCCAAAAATAATCTATAGGCCTTTGGCCTAGGGGGAGCTGTCAAGAAAATCCTAAAACCCCCTAACCAGTAAGTGATACCAAATGTCAATGCATACTGGAGATGGATAGATGCTCAACAAATATTATTGAACTCATTAAAGGAAGTGGTATACCATATTAGAGGATCACGGAATATTTATCAAGCTTCAGTACATAGAAATAGTTCAGCTTGATGAAATAGGGAAAATGCATTTATTGCGACAAAAAGGTTAGGTATGCAAGTGATAAAAATTCATTTCTATCCCTCATTTGTCACTTTGCATTCTAGAAAAAAAAAAAGTTTGGATAGCTCTAGGCGATCTAAGGTGAATCAAGGTGAAAGTCAAGTGTGGAAGTGATTCAACAATCGATTTCAGGTGCGACAAAAAAAGCTACTTATCAAGAACTTTTGGGATTTTGTGATTTGGGAAAGATGAATACTCCTTTACTAGTTGAAGATAAGGATAAACCTCATCCTAAATTTAAATGGCATCCCTATAAGTCTTTAGAGATCGATCCATTAGGGGAACTTTCATTGGTTTCGCATGGAGTCCTGCACATAAAAGATATTAGGTAGTACATTCACGCCAATATTAAAGAATTGGAAAGTTCCCAATTATTGATTGTTTTCAATAACAAAATCATTGGTGAAGATTTCTAAGTGAAACGGGAACACAAAATCTTGGAAACAAAGAAATTCACACAGATTACCAAATTTCCCATGTTTGAAGAATCAAAATGGGTTCATTATGTTTTGATCCGAGTCCATGATGAATTTATGTGGCTAAGAATTCCATTCAAAATTACAATGGAAGCTATCAGTGCAGTAACTGGTCTAAATTCTTCCAGTGGTCTACCTATTTTGAAGTTTTTGAAAAATCAAATTATCACTGACGCTACAGGATCGACATATGACATAAGGGAAATGACTATTGATGATATTGCTGATATAAATGTTATATTTACATCTCTGGTGATTAGATATAAGATTTACCATTCTAGCTAGGAAAACTCTATATCCGGCATGAAAATTTATGTTGTCTACCAAATGGTGAAGGAAAATACAAAATATGATCTCTATGAACTATTAAGGATTCAGTTAATGGAAAATCTTGCGAAGATCAAGAAAGACAAGAAAACTTATTTCAAATATAACAATTTGTTTTGTGATTATTTTTTTATTTCATGGAGGAAGTTCCAGGTATTGGAAGGGTTCAGTGGAAAAAGAACAAGCCGGTAGCTAAACAGATCAAAGATCTACTGTACAATTTTATAGATATAAAAACAAGAAATGAAGCTATCTAGGGCTATTTTAAAATATTTCAAGCTAGGGTGCAAGCTAGGGCGCAAGCTAGGGAAAGAATTCGCATCACCATTGTGGAAAAATAAAAATATTCAATCTGCTTCATGGTGGATGTCAATCAGTGCATGATGCAAGTTGTAAATCCAAGAACTATTTGGATCATTCCTATAGGATAAGAGGTTCAAGAAAATATTTTGGAAATGTATGCCAAACATTTGTTAAGAAAACCTCTAGATCCGACTAAAGAGAGGTTCGGTACCTATGCAGAGAAGCAAATTCAAGTTCATAATGAGCTTAGGAAGCCATTAGTAACCAAAAGAGTAAAAAAAGTTGAAGTTCTTGCAGAAAGATTGGGTGTATCCACATAGTAACTAAGTGAAGCTAGGAAGAAAAGAGAAGAAGTTGAAGCACCAAGGAAAAATAACTAAAGAGGCAGAAAAAGCACAATTAGCTGGTCCAACAACACCATATGCCCACACAAGGACTACCAGAAGATCAACACCTCACTCAGCCCCTACAGTGAAATATTCTCATATGAAAGTGAAAACAAGGGATCCATGAAGGAAGCCAAAAGAAAGAAAGATAAGAGAAAAAGAGTGTACATGGCTTTTTTTGATGATGAGGAAACAAAATCTGATGAAGATGTCAAGGAAATCAAACATCAAGGCACCAAAGCATCAACTATATCAAAACCCTCTGGTGTAGATGTTCAAGAAAAGAAGAAGACCAAGGTTGGTACACCAAGTATGACTAATGAGAAATTTGAAAAATCATTAGTCTCAGATGAAAATCTTAAGCCAAATTACAAATTGTATGAATTTTTTGAGTCTGATAGAAGAATTCTAGAAGAAGCTACAATAAAGCATATGAATATCTTCAACAAAGTCTTGGTTGAAATTATTCCTAGTCTACCAAAAATTTTGTATGATATTCTGGAATCAAGGAGATTAAATGCTAGGACAGAAGAAGAACAAATGAGAGAAAATTACTCTAGAACTGTGTCTGGTGATGTCTATGGAAGACATGCAAGCATTCCTAAACAAAGAAAAAAGGAAATTTAAAAGCAAGATAAGGGTCAATAAACTGATGATTGGCTTAACAGATGAAGTCACAAAGGAAATAGAGAAAATTATGAGAAAATACTATTGAATGAGAAAATTGAAGTTGTAGCTGAGGAAACTCATATAGATGATGTCTCATCTGATCCGGTCAAGGATGCAGAAGAAGGAAATTTTGATGCTACTGAAAACCTCCAGATTCCTCTTCGAGATGACAACATAGAAATCCCTATGGAAGTTGAGGTAATCGAGAATGTATCAATTGAGAAGGTAGAGATCATTGAAGAAAAATCAAAACCTTCAATTGAGGAAGCAAAAGTCGAGGGAAAGAAAAGTGATGTAAAGATTAAGACAAGAGACATTGCCGAGGCAGTTGAGAAATTCTTGGTGGATCATAAGGAAGAGATTGAGCAATAACTAATTGAAGTTCCCATTGACCTATCAACCTTGAGCCCAATATAGATAATGAAAGTGACCTCATTTTCTCAAGTAAAATCCCAAGAAGAGAGCTACTAAAGTCTCATATTGAAGATGGTAAATTGTTGAAACATGCATCCAAAGTATTGGAGAAGATCATGCACTCCTTTGTGAAAGATTAGACTGAATCTTCATCTAGTGAACCGAAGAGGCTTATCAACTCGATGAGTACTCATTTTCAGTCCCCTGAAAAATTAGCTTTGGAAAAAGTATAAAAGGAATTTGGTGTTAATAGGTTCAGTGGATTGAAAGTATTGATTACCAAAGACAAATTCATCTTGACCACTTGTGTCAAGGATATATAGAATGACTTATCTTAAGGGAGTAAGATTTAATATCCTATTTGTCTTTTTCAAAGTTTACATAAGCAAATGAGAAGAAGGTGAAAGATCTGGAAAGTGAATCACAAACTATTTTGGAAGCATTTGTTCCCCTATCTGGTGGTGTTGGAAAAGTAGAAGGTGAAGTAATGTCTTTGCTCAGTAAAATAAAAGGGTTGAAGAAAAAAAATGATAAAATTATTGCCAGAACCTATAAACTTAGAAGCATCATTGGCCTCAAAATTGAGGTAATGGACAGTGCCCTAAAAGAAGGAGAGAACACTATGGCAGTTGGTGACCTAGCAAACTTGGAAGCCGCTGAGACATAGTCCTATATGATTTGTGGACATATAACCATTATGGAAAGTATCAAACGAGTTTAGGACACAAAATTGGTCTAGCTAAAGAAGGATTTTGTAGACATCTTTCAGCTCTTGTAAGGTAAAGAAGCACCTTTGTACAAACAATTTTGATTGATCCATTTTTTCTATGTGTGACCCCTAACTTTTCCATTGATGTGAAAGGGGGAGAAGTGGAGTGAAAAATGTATAATTAGCTCAAGGGGAGAGTAAGATTTTTGGAATTTTGGAATTGCAGTGAAGTTTATCTTGGTAGTGATCTGACACTTAGTCATTTTTCACTAAGTGTTGCCATCAATGCCAAAGGGGGAGATTTTTGGAAAGAGACACAACAATTATCATCTAGTGTTTTCATTGATGGAAACCCTAACTGATGACCAGGTATGCACTCTATCATTCAATCATACCGATAGATAGATTGAATATCGATATTTTTCACTAAGTGTTGCCATCAATGCCAAAGGGGGAGATTTTTGGAAAGAGACACAGCAATTATCATCTAGTGTTTCCATTGATGGAAACCCTAACCGATGACCAGGTATGCACTCTATCATTCAATCATACCAATAGATAGATTGAATATCGACAAGATAAAACAAAGTATCTAGTAGCTCAGTGTTCATTGATATGTATAAAGATTTCAGGTTATTATTTTGTGTTGTGTATCTCACAAAATGATTATTGGTATATTATCTCTATTGAGATTTAAGTGCAGCGGCTCATATCAATTTGTGTGGAAATTAGAAGACCCAGTTGACATATTCATAGTCTTTCTTGTAATGAAGTCGACTTCATGAAATGCATTATGTCCTGGATGTATAAGGAGAAATTAATTAAATGTGTTTGTGCTCAATTATGTTTTTTTGGGTCCCCTCTTTGTCTTAACTGACTTTGGAGGATGCACATAAAGATTTGATTAAGGATCTAGTCGATGGTCGTAATTATTTTTGTGTTCTATTGGAGCTGACAAAGTGTAAATGAATTATATCTTGTGTGTGTGTGTATATATATATATAAGTTCATTCGTAGAGTAGAGGAGCAATATTGTGCAATTTCACTTGTGCATAAAGATCTTGTGTTGTGACTATGAGCATAATAGAGAAAAAGTGCAGAATCAATCTGTAGGACAAAATATTGTATATTATGCTTCACCAGAACTATAATCAGGCATTTTAGATTCTATCTATCTTAGTTCACCCTTTCAGATGGTTTTAATCTAAACTCTTGGGTAGTAAGTCCTCTTTCTTTTGAGCAGTGAGCTTTACATAGTGCGCCTGAATGCATGTGCATCCGCTTACTGTAATCTTCATTTGAGTATACTTAGATCATAATTGTGGATTGTCCATCCACCATGGTCTTTCCCCTAACAGGTTTTCCACATAAAAATTCTTGTGTTATGGTGTTGTCTTTATTTGCTTTATGTTTTATGGTTGAATGGTGTTAAATCTTTGAAGGTAAAGATTAAGAAAACTATTTTTTTCTCAACACTGATTCACCTCCCCTCTCAGTGTAGCTTGTTTCCAACAGATTCCACTTGTCCACATGTGATTGGAGGAGGTGAACCACCAAAAACATATACAAACAAGGGAAAGAGGATTCCCTTCACTAGGCTCCTAGGCTTTTTCACCCTACGAGAACATGCTGAAGGAATGGATCTCTTTCCACCTTGGCGATATGCTTTTGGTGATTTCATTCAAAGGAAGGGGGTTGATTGATTAGGTTTTGTGATATGTTTGTTTTGTGTGGCTAAATGCAACTAAGCTAACTAAAGAATGTAAAGTAATGCAAATCTAAATTACATGCAATGTGAAGTAAATGACCTAAATGCTTGCAAACAGAAAGGAAACTAGAAATAACAAAACTTGTGCACCTAGGTATTGGAACTTGCAAATGAGGAGGTCTGAAATGTTCTAAAATCTATCTAAAATATTCACAGGGACACTTCCACCAAGTTGGGCGATCTAGTTCTCTTGTCAAGAAAATATGTCAGAGTGGGTTTCTATAAAATGGGTACCTAGAAATGTAAAAATCCCCAAAACAAGGACCTAGAGGGACTAGGTTTCCATTGTTGTTGACCTAGTCCTCTTAAGGATTCTTGAGAATCTGGAAGTGGATATTAGGGCCTTTGGTCTGAACTTTTGATCCTCATAGGTGTCTGGTTCAGATACTTTAGAGAACAAGTTGAAAGGGGTCTCCAAGCTTCAACTAGGGCTTTGTTGACTTGAATGGCTTTGATTATTTTATCACACCTTTCTAACACCTTTCTTCTTGACAAACCTACATCCAAAAACACCTGTAAACACACATGTAAAGAGGAGACAAGAATTAGGGTTAGAGATTAGGGGTTTGCCTTAGTCAAACCCCTTTGTTGATAATCAAATCCAAATGAGAAATAAGGAAAGGAAAGGATGATTGAATGACAAAGAAAACACTTACCAAATCCTTTGTTGAAGATTTCTATAAAATGCATGGATCAGCTCCAATGGAAGTTGTTTGTGAAACCTTCTACTTGATAGTTTTCTTTTGAAGGTAGGAGTGCTAGAGTAGTTGTGATGAGATGTAAAAATGAGCTTGGGAGAGTGAAATATGGAGGTAAAAACCCTTATTTGTACATGTAAAACCCTAACTTTCTCAAATTGCAACCTAATAGGCTGACACTAGGATTTAGGAGGCAAGATTCTAGTTGAATTTTATTTTAAATTTTATATGTTTTCCAAAAGGGACTAGGTCTCCCAAAGTGGTGACCTATTCCACTTGGGTAATTTCAAGTCGTGGTCAAGAATTAATTTGTGTTCTATGAAGTTAATTAGCTTTGCCTCCCAAAACACACTTAGTTCGAGACTAAAAGTACATTAGGGGGGAAAATTAGCATAGAAAAAGGGTTAATGTAGGGGTTATAAGCCTAGATAAGTGTGAAAATGCATTAAAATAGTTTACAACACTTTGTCACAAGGCTTAGAAAGGGGTAAAAGGGTGTTGTTTAGGTGAATTATGTTGAAAGGGTCTTAGAAAAGTGAGGAAATGTGTTACAACACTTCACAACACCTTAGTAAAACACCATTAGATATTGTTGAATTGCAAGCTTACAAGATTAAATAAAGGTAAAACAAGGCCAAAATCCAATGGAAAAGGCCAAAATGTGTGAAAAATTGCCAAGGTATACACTTTCTGGTGACACATTTAGCCCCCACTTTAGTGAGAATGTGAACTTACTTCAAACTCACACTAAAGTAGCTGAACCAAACACGTTGAGCGGGATCCAATGCAATTATTCTAGTAAGATGAGATGACTATGATCAAGAGAGGTGATCAAGCCCCTAGGATCAAGAGCCCATGGAAAACTGAACATAAGCATAAAAGATCACACAAGGAGTGATGTGAAAGGGTGGATAAAAGTTGGATCAAGATTCAATCATTTGTCCAGCTAGTTATGAATCAAATCTAGGCCATTTGTCTGAAAAGGAAGAGGGTACTCACTTTGGGCCGACAAGACTTTCGATTGTCTGTCGGGTGAGAATGTCAAAAAGGTGAGAGACACATACACTCAATTGGTATGCACTCAGACACACAAAGTTGGCTATGGGGAAATTTGTACCACTAGTTGGGATTCCCACTCAACCATACCAAAGTTATACTCCCTAACAACTTTGATAAGGCGCCCCAAAAGATAAGGGTGCAGTTCATGAGACAAGAAAATCCTTGGATGCTTAGAATTCATGAACAAGTACAAGATAGAACCACAAGCATGCAAGTTGTGTTATGCAAGGTGGCCATGTATACACGAATGCAAAAGGTGTACAAAATGAAAAAAGGTAAAAGGGGTGTTCGAAGGAGTCTAGTTTTGTTCATGCGAGGTCTTTTACTTAGGGAAAATTGTGTCTAATGTCTCCAAGAGAGGACCAATCAAAGGATAGAAGATTCACAACTTAGGGGATGCAGTGTGCCGCATCAAGCGACTAAGAGGATTTTAATATGCTTGGATAGGTCACTTTAATGAATTACATTACACAAAATGTCATCCACCAAGTGAGATACTTGTCGTATGAGGTAACAACACTGCACTAGGAACCAAGGAAAATGCAAAAGGGAATGATGGCAATGTATGCCACCACATTAAAGGAATTGCTACGCACCACTTTGTGAGAAATTTCTTTCAAGTAGAGGAAGGTAAGAGGGGATACATATGTCACGTGTGAGTCAACTTAAGACATATCTTCCACATCCCAAGCTAGCTTGTGTATGTTCATCAAATGTTAATGTCTAGTCAAAAGAGGCAACGATAGGTGACATATGAGGACAATGCTAATGAACCCTTTTCCCCCACTTAGTGTAAGGCAAAGGTGAGCCAAAAGGATGAAGGTAAGTATCAGGGAGAAGAATTATCAACTCTATCATCCTAGCACTCCTAGAGCATTCAAGCATTCATTTGAGAAAGATCATTCAAGGCGTCCAAGGGAAAATTATCAAGTATTCAAGATCTTTCATAATGTCAAAGATCACATTCTTCATGTTTTTGACTGTGCTTACAATTCTAGTGTAGAGTTCATTATCCATGCAAGCTTTTCATTCAAGATCTATCTCCTGGAAGGAAGAATCGAGAACCACATCCATTGTGGCCATCTCAAGCATAATTTCAACACTTTATTGCAAGGGTTTGGTCTAAGTTGTAGATTTATAAAAGAATAAGATTGGAAGAGTGTTCATCAGTTTGTCAAAGAAAATCAAAGTTTTAAAGATTTGAACAAAGCTTGGAGTAGCTTGGATAAAACCTATAGGTTGAATTTAATAGTTTCAGACCTAGATATAAATTTTGAGCATCAAAACAGACTGAGGGCTACAAAATACAACTTTGAATTTCTAAAAATCTAGAAGTGGACTAACTCACCAATATTGGTGAATGAGTCACACTTTTGTTGTCTATTAGAGGTTTTCGTAGATCTAAGTACTCTTTTTTCTAAAACCTTTTTTAGTATAGTTTAACCAACAGTCAACTAATTCGCCCAACTTCGTCAATGAGTCCCAGTTGGCTTCAACTCTGAATTTTCTAAGGTTTAAGACTGTCACCAAAAAGTGTAGACTTTGACATTATTCACTCATTTGGACCTTTTCCTATGGATTTTGAACCATTTTTAGCCTCTTTTTACCCCTTTCCAAGCCTTGTTCCAAAGTGTTGTGAGGTGTTGCAAGACATTTACACACTCTCCAAATCTTTTCATCACCAAATCAACCCTTTCATATGCTATAATGACCCCTTAATGCACATACATGGCTTAATTTAGTGTATTTTCATGAGACAATCCCAACAAGCATAAATAACCACATAATAATTCCTAACAACTAATCAAAATTTCCCAGGTGGACTAGGTTGCCACCTTTGGTGACCTAGTCCCATGTGGCAAAAATTTTAACTTTAACTTAAAATTCTTTTATGATTTTGTCTCTAAAACCCTAAGGTTGGCCTATATGGTGTTATTTTGGGAAAATTAAGGCATAACTTATATAAATAAGCCTCAAAACCCTAATTCCTCATTATGCACCACTCATTTTCTCCTCTCAATCTCTCATATCTCCTTCTTCCCAAGCAAGCTAGGGTTTCAGTTTCTAGGTCAACAAGACATCTTGTTGAAGCACTCAAGGGCTGAAACCTCCATTTCTGCAATTCAAGATCTAACATCATGACAAGGTAAAACTATATTGCTCATTCTATATTTCATGCTTTACTTCATTGTCTCTTCATTTTATTTAGTTATCTAAAAGGGGCTTGACCAAGGCAAGCCCCCATACTCTAACAATCAACATTTCTTCTTTCTCTTTGTGTGTGTTTACAGATTTAGGTGCATTAGGAGCTTGCAAATCATTCACAAAGATTGTCCAAGATCTCTAGGGTTGAAGAAACCCTATTTGCAGCTTGGAAGACCTCCATAGATCAGATTCTACATTTTTGAGATTGAAAACCCAAAGAAGCAAGAAACATAGACCTAGGGCTCCAAATTCCATCTACTAATTCATAGAAATTCAGAAGATGACTAGGTCACCACTTTAGGTGAACTGGTCCCACTAAAGCTATTTCCCAAGGATTTTGGTAGATTTGGATACCCTTTTGGCTGAAACGAGCTTCGGGGCAGTTTTCCAGAATTTACCCAACGAAGGACTAGAACACCCAGCTTGGCACAAGTGTCCCTTTCAGAGTTTACATCCAATTCAACAACATTTCCAACCCCTACAAGATTCCAAGTGCACACATCTTTAATCTTATCCCTCTCTGTAATAGTTTGTTTATATTTCTTAGGTTATTTTGTACATACTTTCATAGCTCAATGTATTTTCTAGCATAGTTGTGTTCTTAGCATTTACATTGCTAGTTAGTTTTTGTTTCTATTTCCAACACTTAGGATATTTCATTTAGACACATCTACACACACCTCACAAATCCCCAAACCCCCTTTGAATGAACACCAAGCATATCATTAGGTGAAAGAGAGTCATTTTCTAATCAAGTTATCTTCTAGCTGAAAAATCCTAGAAGCTCATTGGCGAATCCTCTTTCACTATTTGTATATATGTTTTTCTTGTCAGTTCATTTTGGTGAACCCCACGTTCCTAACCTTTTTTCTGATTTGAAATTCTTAAGAATCCTAGGATTAACTTGCATTGCATGTTGTTGTAAGTGTGAATAAGGTATAAAGAAATAAAACACTTCTTAATAAAACATTATATCAAAGATCAAGCTAATAATCTACTGAAAGTGTCTCATTGTCTCCTATCTTTAAAGATTTATTAAGCTATTGTGCTCTCAGATTTAAATAACACTATAACTATTAAAATGACAATCTAAAGAATGGAATGATGTTGATGCAATGATATGAAGCTAATGTGATAAAGTCTAGATGATAAAAGAAGGTAATATGACATGGATTGACATGAAAACTAATAAAAGAAGCTATGAGAGGCAACCATGATATGAAAACTTGAATGTTGGATGCTTGGACGCTGGATGCTAGATGCTTGAATTCCTACAGAGTAAGAGTACATAAGATAGATAATCTGGATCCTTTTCTTGGTTGAATGAGGCTTTATTTATAGATTTCCTGGCTATAGAAATGCACAGGGATGGCAAAGAGAGGCTTGGATTCAATCTAGAGGATTGAAGAGTGAGAGATGGAGGAGATGGAGAGAATTTTGGAAATTGTCTCTACCCATGAAAACACCAGGCAAGAGAAGAGGAATGATTGATGGAGGAGGATTGAGAGATAAATTTGCAATTTGTCTCCAATTCTTCCCGTGAAGTTTCAATCAACTAATTTGGACATGATTTTAGACATAAACTAGACATAGGATATCTAATTTGATTTTGAGGAAATATAGAGGAATATTCCTTATGCCTTTATTTAAATATTTTTGATTTATTTAAATTAGCCAAAGAGGAATAAATAATTTTAATAAAAAAAACTATAGAAGTTGTTTATTAAATTAAAATGATAGAAAATGGAAATTAATCAATAAAGTGTTTGATCTTTATTTAATTAATTGAAGATTGATGTGATAGAATAAAATAGGGAAATGATAATTAAATCAAACAAAGTATTTTTTTTTTTTAATTTAATTAAAATGAAATAATAGAAGAATTTAGAAGAATTTAAATGTGAATGTGAACGTGAACTATATAAATAAATATTTCTATTTATTTAAATAGTAGAGGAATTTAGGATAATTAATCAAATAATTCGTATTTAATTAATTAGATTCTCCAAACCAATTTTAGGTGTATACATTTTGCCCCTCTTTGAAGTGATGTGTTTACACATTGCTTCAAAGAAAATTTTTGATGCTACTGCCAGTATCGACGAAAAAAAAAAATTTCAGTGTGCCCCAAACATGCCCCAGATATTGATTCTCAGATGATTTCTAATAATATGCCCCCTCGGGAGATAAATTAATGATGTGATAATTTTTGAGATTTTTTTGAATTTTCATGATTTTTCAATGATTTGATGATGATTTGATTAAGTTTTGATGAAGAAATAATTTATCTCCTGACATTGATGAAGAAAATATAGCTTGCAGATGAATTTTAATTAATTTCATGAATAAAATTAATCAAAATATAAGAAAACCCACAAAATCCCCTTTTCAAATATTATATAAGGTCAAAAAGGTCATTTTCAAAGTCATTTGCACTTTGTGACTTTCAAATATTGAGTGATAGAGACTTTTGAGCCAGTTGGAGCAAGATGCCTATCCCTTACCACACTCATTTTTTTGAACATGTGCGACATCACCAGCGGCCGGTTGCCTATGGACCTCGAGTAGGTAACCATAATCCTCCTCGTTTTTTTGTGCATTTTTGTTTTTTATGTATTTTTATGCTTTTCACATTTTTTCCCTAGTTTAGCACATCAAGGTCATGTTGTAGAGGTTTGCACTCCGATGTAGCACATCCATTGTTTGTTTAGCACTTTGAGATTTAGCGCTTGTGTTATTTTCTCTAGCGCTTTCATAGGATAGTTTAACTCTTTCATGATTAAGTGCTTAGGTAGTAAGATTTAGCACTTTGACGCTGGATCATAGCGCCTAGAATGTTCTAGTGCTTAAGTGTCATAAATGGTGCATTGATGGTCTGTTATAGTGCTTTGGCTAAAGCGGTGCTTTGATGGACTATTTTAGCATATTGTGTTGGCTTCTTCTGTGGCATTTGTCCTTGATGTAAAAACTACCCTTGGTTGGTGCCTAGACATTTCTCAATCTAGTCTTATTATGGCATTTGATTAGCATAGTTGATAGTTGGTATTCATTTGGCATTGGCATATTTATTTCAGGTTGATTATTTAAGGACTTGATCACTATTGTGCTTATGGCTTTGTGCACTCTACATGAATTTAGTCCTTATCACTTCTCAAGGCATTGGATAGTATCTTTGGCACACTATATGGAATTGGATTTTAATATGATGGAAAATTGATTTTGATTAAAGGTATAAAGTTTGACCTCTCATTACCAATTGAATAGGGTCTTCTTTTTTTTCTTTTTTTTTTTATTTGGGCCTAAAGGCCAATAGCAGGTAAAGGCATTGGTTAATATTTTAATGTCACATTGGATGTGACCTAGCCTTGATCATTTGGAAATCGACATGTGATGAGTAATTTGGTCATAGTAATACTCTTCAAAGGTTGTCTTGGTTGATTTTTTCACACTATCTAAATTTATCAAATTGATATAATGCTTGTCGGCATGCAGGTCCCTGTTTGCTCACGGTTTTGAAAAGGAATTATGAGTTTGTTTTTTTTCGGCATGCTTGAGTTTGGTAAGACCGTGGGCTTCAAAGGTCTTACCGCAATACTGCTGGCAGTTAAGCTAGTGACTGTGGTAGTGTGGTGGAAACCGCCAGCGGCAAGAAAAATAGCTACCACTACACCGCAGGTTGTCATCAGAGAAACCGTGGTAGTGCAGTTAAACCATCAGCGGCAAGTAGGACAACTACCACTACACCGCAAGCTATTAGGAAGTTAACCGTGGTAATGCGGTGGAAGCGGCTATCAGCAAGCAAGGTGACTACCACTATACCATAGACTGTCAGAAGCGTAACTGAGGTAGCACGATGGAAACAGTTAGCGGTTTACAAGGAGCTACCACTATACTACGGGTAGTCCGAAGCGAGACCGCGGTTGGGCAGTAAAGGAAGCAATAACAGTTAGTGCTAGTCACCATTATACTATGGGTTGTCTGAAGGAAGACCATGGCTATGCGGTAAGAAAGCAGATTTCAAAGTCTATTAATGAATTTTTTATTAATTAATGGTTGTCCTCTCAGACTCAAAATGACTATCATTCTTTGCAAAGGATTACGACGTGTTTGTTTTTGAATTTTAGGTCAAAACATTATTTCATTTGCTCAAAGGCTTTGGAACCCTACTCTGGCCACCATCATGATAGTTTTCTTTCATTCGTTTCATTGAGAAATCTGTAGGGTTACAAAACTTTGACAGCGTATAAGGAAAATAGGAAGACCATGAAAATGGTCAATTCACCTGTTAGTTTCTCTGCCATCAAGTAAGAGATCGAATAAGGAAGAAGCTCGAGCTACTAAGCTACTTTGCAGGTCTGGTAAAATTGCTACATGCAACATCTATTTTGATACTCTCACGTATTCAATTTTTCAATTGGTTTGCAGAACCATTACTTCTACATGGAAGGTGGAAAATTGGTTAAATATTTTTTTTGTCAGAACTAAAAAGGTTGCATATAATTCTAACTACATTTTACAAAAGATTCATCATATCAGTTTTATGAAATAGTGGTATCTGTTTGGGGAAATCATGATGACTTTGAATTTGCTTAGTCTCTTAACTAGATTCTTGCATAACGGTTATTGGATGCATCATTCTAAAGTTTCAGTTACATTGCATTGGAGTTGTTATTTACACTGTTGTTGCAGTTGGCTTTTCAAGGGTTTTGTTCACGGATTTCATACATGCATTAATGGTTCTTGTTTTTAGCACTGCTTGTGTAGGCTGCTTGAGAGGACAGGTTTCAGTCTACCTTCTATTTTGCAAAATACTTGGGTATTCATGTTAGAAGAATTTCTTCATATTAATCCTTCACACATGGACACTGCAACGCATGGCATTGTTGGTCGATTGAAGTTTGGTAACCTGCTGATAATCTTTGTTCTTATTCTCTGCAAATGAAAAATGAGAAATAGTTGTAACCTTTTTTTAATGTAATGATGAAATCTATAATCACAAGAAAACGGAGAGATTAGGGCTCTAATATAAAGGAAAAACAAAAAGAGAAAAATAGAGTTAACTAGTTTTCTATGACAATCCATGAAAAGAGTATAAAAATAGAAAAAGAGAGTTAATTGAAAAATGCGAGAAAAGCATGAAACAAAAAGGGAAAAACTATGTGAGTACATCACAGTGATTGTATTCAAAAATTTTGAGCTCTGAGATTGAAAATCTTAAATATGAGTCAATAATCAAGCTGACTTAAGGCTTGACAATGGTTGAAATTCTGAAAGTTCATTTTGGAACTTTGAGGAGTTTAGATATTGTCTGTCAAGAGGCACTTGATAGATAAGAGATAAATAGAGAGATCCTCTGTATCATTGTATGATTTACTAAAACAAGAAGGGGTTGGTGCTCCTTGAGATTGGTGTCTCTAAATGAGGGGTTGGTGCTCCGTGAGATTGGTGTCTCTAAATGAAGGGATGGTGCTCCTTGAGTTGGTGCTCAAAAAGTAGCCTATAAGGCATTATAAGCAGTGGTTTTGAAATTAAGCCAGTAAGGCAATTTAGGAGTGGTTTTTCTACCCTAGGAGGGTTTTCCACTCGGCAATTTTTGTGTCTCTCATTTGTGTGATTTATATTTATCTTGCATACTCCTTCTATCAGTCATTTATGTTTTTGTGCTCATTCAATTGGTCAATGCTCTGATACTTTAAGGGTGTTTAAAAGTTTAAAGTCATTTTTCTCAAGTTTGTCATGCAAATTTAGATTGTGCAATTTTGATGCAAAATGTCTTTCATAAGGTGAATTAACTTTTGCATTATGTGCTCATTATATGAATTCTCAAGAGTCTGTCATAAGGAAGTCAAAGTTGCATATTATGAAGATTTATAGTTCTATTGATAAATCACAACAAGATTGTTCATAAAGATTTATTTGAACAATATCATATGATGCTTTTAATATGGGTTGCAAATGTTAGTCAAGTCTCATGTCAATCTGACCTGAAATGTTAATGCTCACTTGCTTAATCAAATCTATCTCTTTGGGTTAACTGAGTAAAAGTTTAATTATGCTTTCAAGGTTAAAAGTTAAAATTACTCCACTCTGATTTCGCTGCCCCCCCCCTCTTAGAGTGAATCCAGTTCCAACAATTGGTATCAGAGCATAGGGTCCTGCATTAGGTTTCAAGCCTAGGATTGATTCTGGTCTTGGAATTCTTTTTTTGTGTGTCATGGAGTATTCATCATGGCTAATTTTAATAGGAACAAAGGTCAAAAGAAAGCTACTTATGTTAAGCAAAAAATTGATAAATCAACCCCTGCCAAGTCTAGTGAAGTTTTGTCTCAAGATTTACCCCTGCTAGTGAATAAAGTGATCCTATAGTTGGTGAAGAAGACCACTTAGTAAGTGACTTTGAAGAAGAATTTCGCAAAACGGACTGTGAAGGTGATGAGTTTGCAGTTGATTTGGAGGCAAAACTACTTGCTTCCTTAGATGAGCTTAAGAGGATTAGAAAAGAAAATCTGGATCTTAAGGTATGCTTACAGGAAATTGTCAGTGCCAATAAAGCTATAATACAAGATCATAATGATGATAAAAGGACAATTGAATTTCTGAAAGCCCAAATAGTTGATAAGAAAAAGAATGAAGAGGGATATGTAGCCAAGTTAAAAGACAAGAATGAATTATGCAATAAACTAGAAAATGAAGTTGCTTCATTTAAGAGATGTTCATATAATGATTCCATGTTAAAAGAACTGACTCTTCAAGATGATTTGATTATCAATCAGAAAATTGAAATTAAAGAATGTAATAGGATAGCGGATGTTGTAAGGTCTGATTTGGAAGTTAAAAAGACTGAATGTCTAAACCTTGAAGGATAAGTGGTTGTATTAAGAAAAGAGCTTGAAACTGTTAAGGTTCAATTGGGTAAAAATCATAAATTTGATTGCAGTACTAATTTATTGAATGAGATGATTGGCAGACAAAGGTGATTTAAAGATCCTACAGGAGTGGGATATGAAGTTGGACAAGGCTCTACAAAAGAATGTAAGAGTGAAACAGTTTTTGCTGCTGAAAATGGAAAGTCATTTACTGCTACATATACTCCAAGATTGAAAGTTGATCTCGGTTGCCTTATTGTTGCTGCTCACACAGAAGAAAATTGGGTTAGGACAGAAAGACCATCAAGATCTTCATTTATCATATATAACCACTCTCAATTTCATGGCTATTGTCATTGTTTCAATGCTTATGGACATAGAGCAAGAAATTGTTGGATGAATAAAAATCATAATCATGTGAAAAATTCCAAGGGAGGTTCATACAATGTGCCTAGAAGAGATTCTTCTCACTATGGTCTAGACAATACTATTATGTGTTATAGGTGTAATGGGTTTGGACACAAAGCACAGTGGTGTAAGAAAATTTTGATAAAGCCTTCTAGGGACTACATGTTCAAACAAAAGGAAAAGAATACCATGAGTAAGGAAAAGACAAAGCCTATACAAGTATGGAGAAGAAAGCAAGAAAAGAAAAATGAAGAAATAAATTGTGTGCATGCTGCACAAGAATCATCACTAAGCATTTGAAATATAGTAAGAAAATTTTGATAAAGCCTTCTAGGGACTACATGTTCAAACAAAAGGAAAATAATACCATGAGTAAGGAAAAGACAAAGCCTATACAAGTATGGGGGAGAAAGCAAGAAAAGAAAAATGAAGAAATAAATCTTATGCATGCTGCACAAGAATCATCACTAAGCATTTGAAATATAGTATGAAGATAGGGGGAGATGATTAATGAGTTTTGAATAAACCGCTTTGATATCAAAAAAATGGTAGCAAAATCTTGTTGTTCCATAACCTATTTATCATCAAAATGCAAGACACAGATTTGTTTTATTGTTTATGTTGGGAATAATAGTGACAATGAGTTGATGATAACTATCTTAATGCTATGATTCATTTATATCATCATTTTGTAAGAAGATGATTTCTCATATGAGTTTTTGTTGCAGCATTGAAACCATATCTAACAACAACTTGATAAAATTCACTGCCCTGGTTTATATGAATGATGTTTCAGCAATAGAACATGTTAAGATAGTGAAATGTTTGAGGTCTTAATTGAAAGAATGAAAGAGGTAGTTAGTTGAAAAAAATTAAACTGTAAAGTCTAAGTTGTGTAGTGTTGTGCTTGGAAAACATGAACATACTAAGTAGTTGCTATAAATTTAGTTTTTCTAGAGTTGTTTTTGCCGATGCAGCATTTTGTCTTTGATTATGTTGTTATTGTATATGTGTATCTGAGGACAGAAAACAACATTGATAGAATTTTGGATATTCTTGGATGATGAAGATTTCAATATGCATCTAATGATCAATATTTTCTTTTGACAATTGACTATTTCTTAATACTTAGAGTTTGGTAACTTGAGACTTATCCAGTGGACTGCATGCTACACATTTGGCTGCTTTGTTTCATTATGGTGGAAGATTTTATTCTGAAGAACAAGGTTAGTTGCAATGAAAATGAGCTGGCCTAATAGTCTTACTTTTGGTTCATTAAGTAAGTATTCAATATGTAGTGGTATCTACTTGCTTGTTGATGAGTTTAAATATGGTTTGGCAATAATATACTTAAGTGTTTCATTTGCCAATGAATTTGATCATCATACTGTGTTTCATTATGATCATGGAGAAATGTGCAGTAAGTTATTGTATCAATGATAAAGAGTCTCTGATTGAAGATTTGGCACATTTTCAATACGCTTGGAAAAAGAAATGGTGTCTTACAGATCATAAAGGATCTGTTTGTGAAGCCTCTTTGTAGGGGGAGCTTAGTTCTATGGTTGCTCCCTTATAGCCTTCTTATCATTGTTCACTACTCAAATTGTATTTGTAGTTGGTTTCATTGGTTGTTTGGATTTCAGATGTTTATTGTGCTTGTTTTCCTTTGGTAACTATACTGGCTTTGATGACACATTTACATAATCTGGGTGGCACATACTGTGAACAGTTGGTTCTTGGTTCACATGTTTCATGGAATGCACTTAATTTTTATATGTTGGTACTGATGTTTTTCATATGTTCATTATAGAAATATATGCATTAGTGCATGGTTATTCATACTGGTAATAGTGTGTTTACAGTTGACAATGGAGAATGAAGTTTAATATGACCAAAAGGTGGAACAGTTGGCCTTGGTGTGCAATTTTGGTTATGAATCTCTAACAAGTGGCTTGGATAGTGGCCGTACAGTGATGTTCAAATTAGCAGCCTTATGGTATTGTTGGTTTTTCAGTCATTTTTTATTGCTCTTGATGTCAAAACCCGAAATTGATACATTTGTTTAAATTCATGACATTAAGATGATATCCATTGGCATTCATGGTGTTGAAACTTACAAAACTTATCTCTCAGGATATTCATGCTTCCTATTCATATTTCTCTTTCGCATATGCTTATGCTTTTGTTGGACTGACAGTGAGAATTATGCTACAGGTTGTTCAGGATCATGAATTCAATTTATGTTACTAGTCACAGTTTTGCATGGGCATGTATTTGTTTTAGGTACAAATTGGTTTAACAAGTGACCATGGTATTAGTTCTTAAAAAGAGGATTCCTCTACATTCACATCAAAGTAGAGGTGCTTAAAAGAATTGGTTCATTGCTTTGTATTCATTGTTGTGGTGATCATAATGGCTGATGGTATTGGGTCTGCAATTTTTTCTACATTCTTGTTATTTCTACAGCTGGGTATTGATTAGTTGTTGTATTACATGGAGAAAATGGTGGTTGTATATCACAAGTTTCCTCCTTTGTCCTTGTGACAAAAAGGGGGAGAAAATGGTGGTTTAGATGGCTCATATTTTTTCCATCAAGGACAAAGGGGGAGTTTGTTGACTTCTTTTGTGGCATTTGTCCTTGATGTCAAAACTACCCTGGGTTGGTGCCTAGGCATTTCTCAATCTGGTCTTATTATGGCATTTGATTGGCACAGTTGATAGTTGGTATTCATTTGACATTGACATATTTACTTCAGGTTGATTATTTAAGGGCTTGATCACTATTGTGCTTATGGCTTTGTGAACTCTGCATGAATTTAGTCCTTATCACTTCTCAAGGCATTGGATAGTATCTTTGGCACACTATATGGAATTGGATTTTAATATGATGGAAAATCAGCTTTGATTAAAGGTATAAAGTTTGACCTCTCATTAGCATTTGAATCGGGTCTATTTTTTATTTTTTTGATATTTATTTGGGCCTAAAGGCCAACAACAGGAAAAGGCGTTGGTTAATATTTTAATGTCACATTGGATGTGACTTAGCCTTGATCATTTGGAAATCATCATGTGATGAGTAATTTGGTCATAGCAATATTCTTCAAAGGTTTTATTGGTCAATTTTTTCACACTATCTAAATCTATCAAATTGATATAGTGCCTGTCGATGTGCAAGTCACTATTTGCTCACAGTTTTGAAAAGGCATTATGAGTTTGTTTTTCATTGGCATGCTTGAGTTTGGTAAGACCGCAGGCTTCAAAGGCCTTACCATGGTACCACTAGTAGTTAAGCCAGTGACCGTAGTAGTGCGATGGAAACCGCCAGCAACAAGCAAAACAGCTACTGCTACACCATGGGCTATCATCAGAGAAACCATAGTAGTGTGGGTAAACTGTCAGTAGCAAGCAGGATAGCTATCGCTACACCACGAGCTATTAGGAAGTTAACTACAGTAATGTGGTGGAAGCGTCTAGCGGCAAGCAAGGTGGCTACAACTATACCGCAGACTATCAGAAGCGTAACCAAGGAAGCACGGTGGAAACAGTTAGCGGTTTACAAGGAGCTACCATTGTACCATGAGCAGTCCGAAACGAGACTGCAGTTGGGTGGTAAAGGAACTAGTAACAGTTAGTGCTAGTCACCGCTATACCATAGGTTGTTTGAAGGAAGACCATGGCTGTGCAGTAAGAAAGTGGATTTCAAAGTCTATTAATGAATTTTTTATTAATTAATGGTTGTCCTTTCGGACTCCAAATGACTATAATTCTTTGCAAAGTATTATGATGTGTTTGTTTTGGAAGTTTAGGTCAAAACATTATTTTTTTTACTCGAAGGGTTTGGAACCCTACTCTGGCCGCCATCATGATAGTTTTCTTTCAGCCGTTTCATTGACAAATCTGCAGGGTTACCTAACTTTGACAGCGTATAAGGAAGATAGGAAGACCATGACAATGGTCGATTCACCTATCATTTTTCCTACCATCGGGTAAGAGCTCGAATAAGGAAGAAGCTCGGGCTGCTAAGCTACTTTGCAAGTCTGGTAAAATTTCTACATGCAACATCTATTTCGATACTCTCAAGTATTCAGTTTTTCAATTGGTTTGCAGAACCGTTACTTCTAAATGGAAGGTCAAAAATTGGTTAAATCTTTTTTTGGTAAGAACTAAAAATATTGCACATAATTTTAACTACATTTTACAATAGATTTATCATATCCATTTTATGAAACAATTCTATCTATTTGGTGAAATCATGATGACTTCGAATCTTCTCAATCTCTTACTTGGATTCTTTCATAACGGTTATTGGATGCATCATTCTGAAGTTTCGGTTACATTGCATTGGAGTTGTTGGTTGCACTGCTATTGCAGTTGGTTTTTCGAGGGTTTTGTTCATGAATTTCATAATGCTTTAATGGTTTTTTTTTTTAGCACTGCTTGTGCAGGTTGCTTGAGAGGATAGGTTTTAGTCTGCCTTCTATATTTGCAAAATACTTGGGTATTTCTGTTAGAAGAATTTATTCATATTAATCCTTCACACATAGACACTGCAACACATGGCATTGTTGGTCGATTGAAGTTTGGTAACCTGATGATCATCTTTGTTCTTATTCTCTGAAATAGAAAAATAAGAAACTGTTGTAACCTTCTTTGAATGTAATGATGAAATCTGTAATCAAGAAAAAAATGAAGAGATTAGGGCTCTAATATAAAGGAAAAAAAAATAGAGCAAAATGGAGTTAACTGGTTTTCTATGACAATCCATGAAAAGAGTATAAAAATAGAAAAAGAGAGTTAATTTAAAAATGTGAGAAAAGCATGAAACAAAAAGGGAAAAACTATGTGAGTACATCATAGCAATTGTATTGAAAAATGTTGAGCTCTGAGATTGAAAATCTTAAATATGAGTTAATAATCAAGCTAACTTAAGGCTTGACAATGGTTGAAATTCTGAAAGTTCATTTTGGAACTTTGAGGATTTTAGATATTGTCTATCAAGAGCCACTTGATAGATAAGAGAGAAATAGAGAGATCCTCTGTATCATTGTATGATTTACTAAAACAATAAGGGGTTGGTGCTCCTTGAGATTGGTGTCTCTAAATGAGGGGTTGGTGCTCCTTGATATCAGTGTCTCTAAATGAGGGGATGGTGCTCCTTGAGTTGGTGCTCAAAAAGAAGTCTATAAGGCATTGTAAGCAGTGGTTTTGAAATTAAGCTAGTAAGGCAATTTAGGAGTGGTTTTTCTACCCTAGGAGGGTTTTCCACTCGGCAATTTTTGTGTCTCTCATTTTTGTGATTTATGTTTATCTTCCATACTCCTTTCAATCATTTATGTTTTTGTGCTCATTCAGTTGGTCAATGCTCTGATACTTTAAGGCGGTTTAAAAGTTTAAAGTCAATTTTCTCAAGTTTGTCATGAAATTTAGATTGTGCAATTCTGATGCAAAATGTCTTTCATAAGGTGAATTAAATTTTGCATTATGTGCTCATTATATGAATGCTCAAGAGTCTATCATAAGCAAGTCAAAGTTGCATATTATGAAGATTTATAGTTCTATTGATAAAGCACAACAAGATTGTTCATAAAGATTTATTTGAACAATATCATATGATGCTTTTAATATGGGTTGCAAATGTTAGTCAAGTCTCATGTCAATCTGACCTAAACTGTTAATGCTCACTTGGTTAATCAAATCTTTCTCTTTGGGTTAGCTGAGTAAAAGTTTAATTATGCTTTCAAGGTTAAAAGTTAAAATTACTCCACTCTGATTCACCCCCCCCCTCTCAGAGTGAATCCACTTCCAACACATTGATGCGGCAAAACAACGCTTTGGGTAAAGTAGCACTTCGGGTGTCTATTTTAGGACATCAAAGTGCTAAAATAGTGCTTTTGATAAAGTAGTGCTTTGGATGCCTGTTTTAGCGCATCAATTTCAGAATTGCAGATTTGGACTTAGTTAACCTTGATTTCGTCAATTTTGATCATGTCCATTATTTGGTTTGGTATGATTTTGATGATTTTATAAGACTTACTCTCATAATAGGTGAGAAGTAATCCTATTTGTGATGATCCTCATGACAGGTGAGGAATGACTCAATATTCGATAAACCTCATGATAGGTGAGATTATATAATTTTATAATGAACCTCATGATAGGTGAGGTTTGTTGATGTTTGTTCATGAATTTTGATCGAAAAATTCATACCAAATTTTGACTAGATCTGATAGTAGAATGACTTCTAATTCTTGACATAGTGCACTAATTTTAAATTTTTCATGATGATAGGAGGATCTGGGTACTCTCCACATGCGAGAGCGATTTCTGTGGACTACCGATTTGATACCTCATCTTACTCCGGATGAGATTTAGATCATAGGTCTATGAGGCCTTACCAGTCTACTTGATATGCCCCAAATTAGGATTAATCGAGATCTCCTTACTGCTTTGGCCAAGCAATGGCACAGTGACCATAACACCTTCCATCTACCCACTGGTGAGATGATGGTCACACCTGAGGATGTGTGGTGGATTTTGCGTATACCATTTATTGGAGAGATTTTGGTATATGATTCACATGAGGCTGTTGGGAGAGATGCTCTTCGCAGAGTGTTTCAAGATCAGCACATTGTAGGACTGAGTGTCCGATGGTGGATAATAGCGGACGTGTATGCTTCACTACTAGTAGTATTAGCTAGATTCATTGGGGGTTTCCTTTGTCCTGATCACAGGTCAAAGGGATTCTCTATGGGTTGGGGCCGGATTTTGGAGAGTATGTTCATACATGGTACGAGATATGCGTGGGGATGTGTATACTAGCAGATCTCTACCACGATTTACATTCAGTGGTTTATTTGGGGGCACGTAGTCTATCCACAGGATGAACCTGTTACAGGTGTGGGCATGGGAGGATTTTTCCATTGTTCGACCATTTCTAGTTCTGAACAGACCTATAGGCAGACCGTATGTTTTCAGGTATAGAGGTAGAATTACCCAGGCTCAGTTGGGTAAGTTGGAGCATCGAAGATGAGTGTTGGATGATATAGAGAGCGTCGTTTGGTGGCTGTATCTGGACTATGAGCAGTGGGATGAGGAAGACGCAGTGCTTGGGTATCTTTATGATTCCATGCACTTGATTGGCATGACTCCCTTTGTGTTGGAGAGATTTCTATTGTGGTGAGTATATAGGTAGTATGGTATTGTATAGTACATGCCTCAGGGGGTAGCCCATTATGTCCGATGACGTAGTGATGTATCAGATTGGGGGCCATGTATGTCATATGAGACCATAGTAGAGGGATACAGGGCTCTGCAACCATCAGCCTGGGACATGCGTAGAGATATTGCAAAGGCAGCTGTGACAGGAGAGTAAGCAATATTTTTGGCATTAACTCCACATCCTCATATCACCATTCCTGATGAGCCAGCACCGTTACCCATGGAGGAGGATGCTACCAAGGGTTCTGAGGATAGTGGGGGTGATACATAGTCAGGTAACAGTACTAAGAGTAGTAGTGGTGACAACGGTAGTGATGATAGTGATGGTGGTGGTTGAGGTGGTAGAGGGGTTGGGCCTATCAGTTTTGGTCCATCATCTAGTAGGCCTCATAAGAGGGAAGCAATGGCAGTGCCGTCAGTTGATCACCAGAGATAGATTGCTAGTCTGCAGACATAGGTAGAGACTCTCCAGGGACAGTTGGTATAGGCATAGGGTTTGTTGGTACAGATGTAGACTCGGATGTAGACCCGGGCATAGGCCCACATAGAGGAATTAGCACAGGTATAGGGATAGTTGGTCGCTATTAAAACTAAGGTTGCTATCTTGACAGCCGAGCGAGACAAGTCCATACAAATTGCCGAGAGGGCATAGGAGATGGCTAAGACACTACAGAGAATAGCTGATGGTACCTCTGTTGCATATTACATGAGAGAGGTTCTATGGGCTAGCCGAGAGGTAGAGTTTTACAGTGGTAGATATCATGATGCAGTGCATGTTGATTGCAGGGTCAGCTATGCCCCATCGAGATCTGGTCGGACTCATACCCAGACAGTTAGCGAGGGTGTGACATAGCCTTCTTAAGGAGATCCTAAAGATCATGGTCCTTCTGGGGGTGGTACTGGTCCTATTGGGCCTGCACATTCTGGCAGTAGCAGATCATAGATGCTATTTTGTGATTTTGAGACATTCTTTTGAGATATGATGTATACTCCGAGTTAGCTCATTTTTGATGATGTATCTTTTCTTATTTCAAACTTCATTGTATACTTGACATTGATGATATATATGAGATGCAGTTGACTATTATCTTATGATGGATGCACTTATTTATGTGATGAAATGTTTAATGTGATGAGTGCTTTTATTTCATGTGATGATTCAATGATGAATGTATATGTAAAATATATGATGTATGGATGTATGGATGTTCTAAATGATGTTCTATGATGTCGGGATAATAATGGCACGACTTGGATTTATTTTAAATGTGATGATGAGAAAAATGATGATGTTGTGAATGAATTTTATATAATGTAATGAAATGTATGGATATATGGTAAATTCCTTTTTAATATGATGATGATAACGTAATGATGGTGTAATTTTGTGATATAATTCATGGATGATAAATGATGTATTTGATCAAATGTATATGATGTAATGAATGACATGGTGTAATGAACATGATGTATTTATTTATGATATGATGCGGAAAAATATGGTATGATATATGCATAACTATTTAAAATGTATGAATGATGAGATGATGAAAGCTTTGCAATGATGAGATGATGATCCTATATATTTTTGGTGAATTTTGATTTATGTCAAGTATACTTAGTCATATTTGTAGAAAAGATAATCATTAATTTGAATCCTTTATGCAACAAATACTTTGCAAATGTGAATTTATTATGAATGCAATCTAATTTTATCATGTAACTATATGCAAACATTGTCATTTTAATAGTATTTTTTGTTTGATATCATCATAGAGCTTTTATTGGATGTTGAAAGTGAGTACAAGCATTAATGGTATGTGTTAAACCAATGACAACCTAAGTACTACTTTCATGATTTTTTATATTACAAGTGAACACAAGCATCTAGGTATAATTTGAACCAAGATGACATGAGCATTCATTGCATAAATAAGCAGAGATTAATCATTTTATTGTGTGAATTATGAATGTCATCGGTGATACATTTGCAGAGAACATCCCTCGACAATTCACACATATATATGATTAACTTATAGACATTAGACAATAAAAATATCTTTCATCTTCCTTGTTTCTCTAGTTCAATACATCATCGAGTTACTCCAAAGAAATGATAATAATTAATCAAAAACATAATTTTTCCACCTTTTACTGAGAGTGTTTCGATCATTATTCAGATTAGATCATCCATCCTGATTTTGTGATGTTTTTGTGATTTTCCGAGATTTTATGACCAAAGACCTAACTTACTAACCTATTCTAGGGGCCTCGGGGGCTAATCCAAGATTAGCCTTGCCTAGGTTTTATATGCAGAGATTACGTAGTTTGACTGACATAGACTTATGTTTTGAATTTTGAATTTCTAGACTGACTTTTCGACATGTTTTTGGATTTTTTGGTACAATACAAAAGTTTGATGCCCTTCAGATGGTGATCGATGGCTTTTACGTTTTGATCATTGTTTCCATTTTCTTGTCATACTGTTGTTTTCCCTTTTTGATGAAACTGATTTTTTTGTTGCCCCTAGTGATATCCAGATGTTGCCCCGAAGCTTTGGAGTGAGACTTGACCATGTGAAATGATTTTGATAATGGATGCAATGATGGAAAGACTAATGATATGATATGGAATGATAATGACTACTAGACTAATGATCCCGATATGTATCAAAATAGATGGGAGAGCTGATTTTATAATCACATACGACTCCTGTTTCCAAGTTTTTAGCATATGTTTTGATTACACTCTTTTTTTTGTATATTTTTCTCTTTTCTTTTCTTTTTTATATTTTATGTATATATATTTTTATTTTTTCATATTTTCTAGTGCCAAGACGTCCATTTGCTAGGTTTTCATCAAGGAAACTATTTTCCAAAAGTTTGACCTGTGCACTAGGAATTTCAGGTATAGAAATTCCTAAGATGAATACTATTGATAGGTTCATCAAAAAAATCTCTTTCTGACATTGATAGTTGATAAGCCCCTGATCCATACACTGATATGACAACAAAAGGACCTAGCCAGTTAGGCTCAAATTTCCCTTTCTTTTCCCTGTCCTACTGATTCCTAGGGTTCTCTTTTAGAACCAAATCACCAACCTGAAAGATCCTAGGTTTTACCCTATGGTTGTCACTCCTTGACATTCTCTATTGATAAGCTGTTAGATGATTAACAACTTGTTGACGACACTCATCCAACAATTTTAGCTCCTGCAATCTAGATACCCTATAATCCTCATCTGAAAAGATTCCTCTGAGTGATACACGGAGAGATGAAATCTCTACTTCGATGGGTAATATGGTTTTTGATCCATATACCAAGGCATATGGTGTAGCTCCTGTTCGTGTTCTGATACTAGTTTTGTAGGCCCATAATGAAGGATTGATTTGAACATGCCAATCACTTCCAACATTGTTAACTGTATTCCTTAGAATTTTTAGAATCATTTTTTTAGAGGCCTCGGCTTGGCCATTTCCATGAGGATAGTATAGTGTTGAAAAACGATGTTGGATATGGAACTTTTCACATAGTTATTGGACATCTTGGTTCTTGAAAGCTCATCTGTTATCAGTGATAATGGATTGAGGGAGGCCATATCGACATATTGTGTAATTCAAGATGAACGAGGAGATCTGCTTCCCAGTGATGGTTGTAAGAGGCATTGCTTCTATCCATTTCGTGAAATATTATGTAGCTGTGATAATGAACTTATGTCCATTGGATGAAGAGGGATTTATTTTTCCTACCAGATCCATTCCCCATTGAAAAAAGGGCCGCGTTGTTGTAAATGGATGCAGTTCTTGAGCCGGTACATGAATCAGATTACTATTAATCTGACACTTTTAATACTTCTTGACAAATTGATAATATTCTTTCTCCATGCACGACCAATAATATCCCAAATGGAGGGGTTTCTTAGTTAGATTTATCCCACTCAAATGAGTGCCACAAATACCCTCACGAACCTCTCGTAAGGCCATTTTAGATTCATCATGCTCTAGACATCGAAGTAAGGTACCATCAAGACCTCGAGGATAAAGGATTTTTGTGATTAAAATATGTCGGGCGGATTGGTGGATGAAGCTATGTTTTTGGTTCCTGGAAAGATCGGGAGGAAGGACATCATCTTTCAAGTAAGCATAAGTTTTTTAGTAGATGGAGGTTTCAATGGTTTCTAGATTGCATTTGGTACTGGATTCTGAATTATTATAGGAAGGACATGATACTTGTTCTACCATAAAGTCATAACAACCACGTTTCTTCGGCAATTGTAACAGTGAAGCAATTGTGGCCAGAGCATCCACAACTTTGTTCTTTGCCCTTGGAATTTGATCAAATTTGATATTGATGAAGAACTATTTCAGATCATCTATTTGTTGCTTATAGGGAATCAACTTTTCATCCTTTCTTTGATACTCGTCATTCACTTGATAAATAACTAGTTGAGATTCCCCATATACTTGTAAATTTGTGATCTTCTATTGAATTGCTATTTTGACCCCAATGATCAATGCTTCATATTCCGCCACATTATTTGTACATTGAAACATCAGTTTGTATGATTTTGGAATGGTGTGTCTCTGGGGATTGATGAAAAAAATCCCTTCTCTTGATCCTCGTTGTGTGTACGATCCATCAAAATATAATACCCATTGTTGTGGCATCACTGTTAGAATGTCTGCATCTGAAAACTCCATTGTCATTGGTCGATCATTTGGTGGAGTAGCCTCAGCCAATTTTTCAGTGATTGCTTAACCCTTGATGGATTTTCTCTCCACATATTGGATATCAAATTCACTTAAGAGCACGACCCATTTTTCCAATCTACTTGTTAAGGTAGCTTTACTGAGTAGATATTTTAAAGAATCGATCTTTGCTATTAGCCAGATTGTATGAGTCAGCATATAGTGTCTTAGCTATTGAGTAGTGAACACCACTGCCAAGCAATATTTCTCTATGAAAGTATAGTTTATTTCATAGCCATTTAATGTTCTGTTGATATAGTAGATGGCGTGTTCTTTTCCTTCATAATCCTCTTGCGCTAATAGTGCCCCCCAAGAGATATTTGTCGTTGAAATGTACAATATCAAAGGTTTTCCTTCTCTTGGTGGCATGAGAATGGGTGGTGACATTAGATATTGTTTTATTTGATCGAATGTTGTTTCACACCCATTATCCCATTTGAAAACAACATTTTTATGCAACAGATGATTGAATAGATGACTTTTGTCTGCCAGCTGGGAGATAAATTTCTTGGTTGATTGGAGTCTTCCCTGTAGTGATTTGAGTTGACCAAATGGCATGATGTTCCAGAAAAAGGTTCCCCATGGACATGTAAAAGCCATCTTCTCCTGATCCTCTGGAGCTATTTTAATTTGATTATACCCAGAGAAACCATCCATGACTGACAACATGGCATGCCATGTCGTCAATTCCACAATGATGTCTATATTTGGTAATGGAAAGTCATCCTTCGGGCATGCTTTATTCAGGTCCCTAAAATCTATACATATCCTGATGCTATTGTCTAGCTTTGAAATAGGTACAATGTTTGATATCCACTCAATGTAGTCAATAGAACTTATGAACCTAGCATCCAACAATTTCTTTAGCTCAGTCTTTACCATTAATGCGATATGGGGATGCATTTTTCTCATTTTTTTCTTTATAGGCTTGATTCCTATAGGAAAAGACAAATGATGCATGAGAAGATTTGGATCCAAGCCTGGAATATCAAAATATGACCAAGCGAAGTTGATGCTTCTTTCCTTAAAGAAATTCATAAATTCTGGTCTCTCTTGATCTGTCATGGATTCTGCCAAGTGTAGGATTTTTTCTTTTTCTTCAGTGTCGATGTTTACAAATTGTGTTGGTTCTACCACGACTGATGAACCCTCATGATAATGTTCCAGAAGGGTGTCAAATCTCCCATCTTTCGATGCCTTAGAAATTTTTTCACCGTTAGATGCATTCTTTATTTTTTTCTTTTTCCAGATCTAATGCTGCCATAGAATGGTTTTCACCATTAGATCTATTATCCTTGTTTTTACATTTGCAATTGGAAGATTTGACACTCTCCTACCGAGTCATGTTGTTATGATTATTATGGATAGAACTCGTACCAAGTTTTTCATGACATAGGAAATTTATGATTGCATCATCATTTGCAAATACGGGTAGATTCAAAGGTTTGATAGGTTCCCAGTCAATAAGTTCAGGACGGATTAAAGGCATGAAGTCATTGGAAGGACTTAGGTTGATGGAGGTGAGGGTTAGGAATGCAATTTCATCATAGTTGTTATTACAAATATCGAGATCAATGATGGTACCCTCGTGAACATTGTCTAGTTCACTCGAAGTCTTTTCGTCCCCACTTGAGTCATCGATATTTAGTGATCCTCCTACGAATGGTCTAGATCCAAATCCTTGTCCCTCCTCATGCATAGGTGCATATTGTTGGATTACTTCAATTTGAATATCGGTGTAGGATACATCAGAACACAGATCTCACTCATATTCATTTGAATCCGTTTCAGAGCTATCTCTAATCTGAATGATCCTTTCAACAACTTTCTTTGTCATCTCCTATTTTTGTTCCTCAAAGTATCCCAGTCCTATCTTCTCTTTTGAATGGAGAGTGAGGGGCTGAATAGGCTCTATGATTCCATCCTTCCTTAATCCACTAGGTCCTTGTCCCTCATAACCCACTTTTTCTAGGATAGCTTTCCCTTTTCCATACTTGTCGGTGTTGATTTTGACATTCTTGATATTGATATTTGATGTCGAGGGTTCCTCATCTTTCTATAACCAATCGAGGATTACTTTGTTGTCTGATTCATCCTATATGGTGCCAGGTTTGACAAGCCTTTCTTCAAGAACTGTGACAGGTAGTGATGTTTTATGTTTGATCATGGATGGTTGACCATATCTCTTAGGAGATGGCATTAACTATGAAAGGTTAAGTGATTGCTCCATAGAATATTGCCCCATTCCCTTGTCTCTTAGCTGGACTTGCTCTTGAAATTTTTGTGATAAAGAAGTTTGGGGATCTTTATTGTATTTTGATTGAGTGTCAACAGGACTTGTTTCTTTTGCTTTATCCTTCTTCTCTACCCACTTGGTGGTGATATTTGGACATTTTTCCTCATTTGATGATTTTGAACTAGATGCTTCCCTATTGTGAGGCACAAAGGTATCTTGAGAGATTCTAAGTGTGTCATAATGCTGAGGATGATTATAATTAGCAGATATAGTCACCTCCTGTCCATTTACTGGGAACTCTAAACATTGATGATATGTAGAAGGAATTGCCTACATTTCATGGATCCATGGTTGTCCTAAGAGTATGTTGTAAGTTAACTCTTTTTCCATAACAGGGTAAGTGCACCAATTTGTGACACAATTTAGGTGCCAAATTGAAAAAACGATCAAAAAAACCTTGAAATATGTGCCAAATGTATTTCTAGACATAAAATGCAAAAGTCGGGTTTGGAACCCTCATTTTGTCTTCAACCCGTGGCTTGAGAAGGAAGATTTCAAGTCTGCAACTCGCGCTTACCAAATCTCCTCCATTATTTGCATCCTTAGCTTGCCATTTTCCATGAGAATGCTGCCAACACGTCGGAGAGGTTGAAGATTGCAAAGGGGTGTGTATTTTTATTCTATTTATTTCAAATTTGATTTGGAATGCAACTTTAAATAGATTTTTATAATAAAAATTTGTTCTAATTCTTAGGGAATGAATCTCCACCTCAAAACATTGAGAATTCACAATCACCCCCTCATCAAGAGCCTCCTATACAAGAACAACCTGAAACCCCTCCATCAATTCATAGGAATCCTCAAGGAACACAAGAAAATATTCAAAATCAAATTGAAAACAATAAAAGAGACATTCAACAATTAATTGCAAGATTAACTGAGCATGTCGAAATCCACCCTTATAGGAGAGGGATTGCTTAATCATTGAAGTCAATTGTAACTCATAGGAGAAATGAGCGAGCAAATGAATTTTTGGTCAACTAAGAGAGATGAGATGAGGCAATTTTATGCTAATGGTTTGTCATATGTAGTTGTCAAAAAACTAAAAATTAGCAAAGCCGAGTTGTGTGCCCTATTTAAAGACCCAAAAGCCAATGAACCTTTGTCCCATGCCTGCAGGAGGTTCCCCATCCATTGGTGCCACCATGATTTAATTAGAAACAAATTTTGGGAGCAGTGGTGGATGGTATTTGACCAACCTCCATGCAATAACCATGAGGTGCTGCAATAATTTTTGAGGAAACTCTATTGCGAGTTTGTCCTCAATAAAATGCCAAACTATTTTGACATCTTAGACTTTCAGGGTAGAGGTGGGGGCTCCACACACGATAGACCTATTGCATGACGTAATCCACAGTTGGCACCGAGAGCCTTGGGCAGACCCATGGTGGAGCATGTCATTGTTCCTTCCATTGTTAAGGACAGTGTAGAGGTGGACATGATGAAGTTGATTGTCTCACTCACCTAGACCATTTTACAGTGTGTGAGTCCTCTAGTAGAGCCTGGTGTGGAGGAGACGTGTAGGCCCTGAGCTCCACCCCACCATTGTGGTGCTTGGGGTGATGTTTGCATGTACAATTATCAGGGTGCTCGTGATGCAGCTACACAACCTATGTCAGTTGTAGAGATGATGGCTTTCATAGATGATATTCTGAATGATACATTCGGCATTAACACTCAAGTAAAACATAGCAAGTTATTTTAGTGTTGTTTATTAAAATATATTTTGAAATTTAAGAATAATTAAATTAGTAGAATTTTGATATGATGAAATTTCAAGGTCGCAGTGTTCATGAGGGATGTTCTATTCCTACAGACCCTTATACATTCTCGACAATGAGTCCATAGGTATGCAACTAGTATTAAAGATATTATTATTGCATTTGAACAGTTGAATGTTATATTTGAATGTTTGTCTCATAACATGCTTCGGATTTCAAATAGTTTCTTGGTGCACCTTCTTCATCCACACCTCGTGATTCATATCCTAAAACAACGTACACTCAGGTAGCCTTTATTCATTAATAGGGTTGTAATTATATTTTAGCTAGTTTTCATAATTTTGCATATATACAAATCTAAAAAATTAATGAGAAACACAAACATTGCATTCAATTATTCCTTGATCATGTCACATTATGTTCTCCTATATCAACAGGATACCTGAGATATTATTTCATTTGCATCTATTGACAAGAGATAGCCCTGGTGATGTTGGTGGCACGATCGACCATGGAGTTGCTGCAACAATAGCTAGTTCTGATCCATTGAGAGAGGTATGGAATAGATTAGTCGATTTGACATTATATTTTCTCTTTTATGGTCTATTATAGAAAATTTTCACAATAATTTTATGTAGTTTAATTTCTATCTTCATGGTTGCTACAGGTGGTTTTCACTCCAGATCGTGGACATGGTGATGCTTTAAATGTGCATGATGACTATATGTATGTGGTAAGTGATTATATTTTTTTATATGCCATTCCATAATTCAATTTCTATGTTTTAACATCTTTACTTTTAATCATATCAGTTGAAGGTCCAGAGTGAAGAGAGGAGGAGTAGCAAGCGTGTTCGAAAGCAAGACAAGCAACAGTCACTCCATCCAGCCAAATTTCGAAGGCAGCATGGGATCTATTTCCTTCCCCTAGAGGGAAATGACTATGTATTAGTGTTGTTTTTTGTATGCCTATGTGGCATTTTGGAACATATGTTTTGTACTATTGATATATATACGTGATATTTTGTCCAAATGGCTCCTTTGTACTAAGCCTATATGGTTTCTTTGGATATATTTATATACTTTTATCAATATATATCATTGTTTAGCCTTCCGGATTTTTGATTAAAGAAACTCTTATTTTTCTACTGCCATTTTTTGAATGATGTTATCATGTGTATCATGTAAGTTGTATGCTTGAATGTTGTAGGCATACATTTTGTTTACATCTAATGCTTAATTAATAACCGTGGAATGCTCAATAATCCCCATCTAAAGCGTATTGTATAGGTAAGCTCCATTCATGGTGGTTTGTATCCTTTGGAATGCTTCAATTACTTGTGCCTCACCGATGCAGAGGCAAGGAGGCTCAAACCCAATCAGTCTGACAACCTGCCTTCAAGGGGCTCCTAACAAGATTAGTACAACCTATTTTGAGCAATCTACAGAACCTCAAAGCCCTATCAAACCAAACTCTTCATTCGACACCTTACCCAACAATCCACCCTTGTAGCACTCTAATACAGAGCCAAGGTGGAGAAGACTCACAACAATGGAAATGTCAATTCTTAATCAAGAACTCTTCTTCATAATGATTCAGCCTAATAGGCATCAACCCACCCTCAAGGGTCTCAACTCCTCAACCTTGCAAATGAACAACAAGACTCCACCAAGGCCCTACAAAGACCATCAACATTCATACAATGACAATTGAATCAATTGACAACAATCCCTAAGTTAGATTCATCAAGGTTTCAAAAACTCACATTTGTGACTGGTTATTCTTGTAGTACTCAAAACTCAGTTTTAGCCAGATTTATCCCAACCTTTCCAAAACACTAGACAATTACAAGATGCATTGAGATACCCTTTTCAGGGCTACACAACATACTAAAGAATCAGTGGTCTCTCTTTTGGACCGATATAGACTTTCAACACACCTACTTCAATTTTGGCTTCACAATTAGCCCTTTTTTTTTCCGAAGGGACCACCCTTCCAACTATAGTTATCTGTCCAAACACCTTGCATAGTCTTAGGTCATGGTGCCAAACCTTAAATTTTGTCATCAGTTTGTGTCTACAGAGCCTCTAACTCACAAAACCCAAGAAACCCTCCAAAACCTTCACAAAATCAAGGGTTTTAAAGAAACATACAACTCCAAACCTCTCTCAACATTTCCAAAGCCAAAAATACCTCAAAATACTTCTACATAGACTCATCAGACCCTCACATAACCCTTACAGGAATTAATTCTTAAAAACCTCTCTTTGGTTCCTCACTTCCATGTTGGAAAACCCTTGTTCAGTCACAAAAACACCACATAATTATGACTCCTTATTCCAAAATGAGTTGACACACTTATTATAAAATTTTTTCAATCAATCCACTGAGATACAGTAGAAAATAATAGGTGGAATGATTGTTACAACACAAATTTCCCCTCAAACCCTTGATTCAGCAACACTGGGACAGTCACTGTTTGTGTTGGTTCTCTTTACAAACAAAGAGTTAAGACACCAAATAAAAAATAAATGAACTAGAAAAAATATAGACACATCCTCTAAAATTATTAGACCATGAAGAACCTGTATGTGCCTGCACAATACTCAAAAAGATCAAGAAAATAGTATTTTTCTAGAAAATTGCTCAAAACTATGGTGTTTATTGTGTAAAATTATTAAAAAACTTCTTCCACTCTCTCATTCAAGCCTTGGTAAGGATTTTTAAATAATTTTCCAACAACCATATTCTCCCTGATGCCCATAACCAACCTTGGGATTAGTTGGTCCCTTAATTACATTTGTTTGTGTTAAAGTTTCTTTGTCAGCATTTTACAACTTATATGATTTCTAATTGACTTCTAAGACACAAAACAACCTTTATTTGCATTATGTTTGACCTCTCAAAGCTTATCAAACAAAATAAACCTAAAGACACTAACATTTCCCTATTGATGTATTCAAATAAAATAAAATTGATGATGTGGTGTAGGTGCTCCTACACCAAACTCAAAACCCCATCCAAGCCTAATTTCTCCCAACCTTTCCAAAACAATTGACCATTTAAAGGTGGATTAAGATACCCTTTTCAGGGTTACACAACATATTCCAAAACCAATAGTAACTCTTTTGGACCAACATGAACTTTCAATAAACCTCCCTCGCTCTAGGCTTCACAATTAGGCCTAATTTCAAAAGGAACCCCCTCACAAACTCACCTCCAAACCAACGAAACTTGAAATAGTGTTAGGGATGCTCACCAAACTCAGGATTCTCCCATTTTAAGAGCCCCAAGAACTTGTTCTATTCCTCTACTCACAAATCGTCCTAAACCTTCACAAAAAGAAGGGTTTTACAGAAACTCATAACTCCAAACCTCCCCCAATCCTTCCAAAGGTGAAAACACCCCAAAATACCTCTGCCCTAACTTGAAGGACACTCACAATCCCATTCCTTTTAGTATTTCTCAGATTCAGTACTTGAGTTCCTTACTTTCATGGTGGAAACACCCCTGAACAGCATTAGAACATCACACCCCACTGAGTTTATTCATTCTCTCAGCCTCCAAAGTATTCATACACCAAACTAATCATGGTATAGGCCAATCCACTGAGCAAAAGGGTGAGAAAAGTAGGTGGATTGGCTAATGTGTCATGTTGTTGCCTTCAAAACCCCTAACACAGAAAACAAAGCAGTGACCAAGTTTGTTGATCCCACACACACCAACGGTGGATTTAAACCTTAAGAACATATGCAAAGATAGTAAAAACATATGCAATCAAGTATCCAAAGCCTTAGGTCATGATAGAGGCCTATGCAAGGCAAATAAAATTCAGGAAAACAAAGAAAACTAGTGATCAGCATTTTCAAGTATATTTTGTTATTAGAAACTGAACAAAATCAACCCTCAACTCTGGGTATTACAGAAATATATCTTGATACCACCTTCCAACTACCCCTTGAGTTGATCAACCACCATAACAACCTTTTGTTAGACTTCTAAGATGGCAATTTTCCAATTTTTCTCTTAATTACCATTCATTCACAACTTGATTTTGAAAATACCACCTAACTGACCTATTAAGCCTTTTAAATACAATTGCAAGGTACTTACATAGCATATAGAAATATAGAGAGCAGATACAATAAATATTTTAACTAATGAATTGTAAAAAATGGACTTTTGTAGTTTATATTCATGTCATTGATTACATTGCATTGCACATCTTTCAAAGTCAAAGCATTACTTCACTTTGCATAACTAATAAGTAGATGCTCATAGATGCTGAAAATTTAATTACAATATAGTTTGAACAAAGTCAACCTAAGTAGTTATGCAATTTCTTCACATTGCATAACTAATAACTAGGAGTAGCTGCCAATTGCATTTTCTTATCATGGCATTCTATGAGACCAAATTTCTTTGAGATATTTTTTCAAATAGTTCCCTGCCTTGTCTATGTTGCCACATTTTTCATACATGTCTACCAAAGAATCTTCTCAAACAGTTCATTGCCTTGTTGCTATGGCTAAAAGCCTAAAACAAGTGATTTTGAACAAGCTATGGATGCTTTGAAAAATATATCAAAAGCATAAAAGTAAGCAATAGCATAGAGAAGGCAGTGACCTGTTTGAAAAAATGAATCAAAAAATTGCTTTGAAATGATAAATTTAGTTGTGCTTTCACTCTTCTTTAACATTGTATATCTGCTCCTTTTTATAACAAGAGATAAAAAACGTAAATAAATGTATAAGAGATAAAAACTATCTTTTTTGAAATCGAAAGGCATTTCCATAGCATAGAGATATAGAGAGAAAATAAAATAAAGAGTTTAACTAATGAAATGTAGAAAATAGATTTTTGTAGTTTTTATTCATGCATTGCACATCTTTCAAGCTCAAAGCATCACTTCACATTGCATAACGAATAACTAGATGCTGATAGATGAAAAAATTTCAATTACAATATAGCTTTTGACAAATTCAACCTAAGTAGTTATGCAATTACTTCACATTGCATAACTAATAACTAGGAGCAACTGCCAATTGCTTTAGCTTGTCATGGCGTTTCATGAGACCACATTTCTTTGAGGCATTTTTTCAAATAGTTCATTCCCTTGTTTATGCTATGACAATTTTCATATATGTCTACCAAATCATTTTATCAAATAGTTCATTGCCTTCTTGCTATGGCTAAAAGCCTAAAACAAATGCTTTCAAACAAGTTATGGATGCTTGGAAAAAATCTAGGAAAGCATAATAGTAAGCAATAGTATAGACAAACCATTGAAATATTTCAAAAAATGCCTCAAAGAAAAGTGGTCTCATGGTGATGGAATGCCATGACAAGCCATAGACAAGGCAGTGAATTGTTTGATAATATGCCTCAACTACTTGCATTTGACAAATTTTTCCTCGAGTGAAAATTCACCACCATAGAAAAAAGCCTTTGAGATAGTCGAAAATGAGAAAGGTTATTGTAGAGGGGCCCAACATGATCCCATAGGATCAAACAAGAAGTTTCTAAGCATCACAATGTCCGAGTAATAGCATGTTGAAGTTCGCAGCCATTTTGCACTTTGGACCCTTAAGGGATCGATCCGGTTGAACGTAGCTCAGAGCGATCCCATGTGTTTAGGTGCAAAAGAGGACCATGCCTAGCGTAAACATACCTATTCGGATGCATTGGAACAGTCTATTTGGTCACATGAGCTGCAGAATGAAAGTTGCACCACTTTGCAACTTTCAACTACTTGCATTTGACAACTTTTTCCCCAAGTGAAAATTCACCAGCACAGGAAAATGCCATCGAGATAGCGAAAACCAAGAGAAATTATTGTAGATGGGCCCAACGTGATCTTGTAGGATCATATGAGAAGTTTCTAAGTGTCATGGTGTCTGAGTAATAGCATGTTGAATTTTGTAGCCATTTTGCACTTTGGACCCTTAAGGGATCAATCTAGTTGAACGTAGCTCGGAGCGATTCCGTGTGTTTAGGTGTGAAAGAGGACCATTCCTAGTGTAAATGTACTCACCCAGACACATTGGAATAGTTTTTTTGGTCACATGAGCCGCAGAACGAAAGTTGCACCACTTTGCAACTTTCAACTACTTGCATTTGACAACTTTTTCCTCGAGTGAAAATTCGCCACCATAGGAAAAAGCCTCTGAGATAGTGAAAACTGAGAAAGGTTATTGTAGAGGGGCCCAACATAAACTCATAGGTTTAGACGAGAAGTTTCTAAGCATCATGGTGTCTGAGTAATAGAATGATGAATTTCGCGGCCATTTTGCACTTTGGACCCTTAAGGGATCGATCCAGTTGAACGTAGCTCAGAGTGATTCCGCATGTTTAGGTGTGAAAGAGGACCATTCCTAGCGTAAACGTACCCACCTGGATGTGTTGGAACAATTTTTTTGGTCACACGAGCTGCAGAACAAAAGTCGCACCACTTTGCAACTTTTAACTACTTGCATTTGACAACTTTTTCCTCGAGTGAAAATTTGCCACCATAAGAAAAAGCCTTTGAGATAGCAAAAACTGAGAAAATTTGTTGTAGAGGGGCCCAATGTGAACCCGTAGGTTCATTTGAGAAGTTTCTAAGCGTCATGGTGTTCGAGTAATAGCATGCTGAATTTCACAGCCATTTTGTACTTTGGATCCTTAAGGGATCGATCCGGTTGAACGTAGCTCGGAGTGATTTCGCGTGTTTAGGTGTGAAAGAGGACCATTCCTAGTGTAAACGTACCCACCCAGACATGTTGGAATAGTTTGTTTGGTCACACGAGCTGCAGAACGAAAGTTGCACCACTTTGGAACTTTCAACTACTTGCATTTGACAACTTTTTCCTCGAGTGAAAATTCACCACCATAGGAAAAAGCCTCTGAGATAGCGAAAACCGAGAAAGGTTATTGTAGAGGGGCCCAATGTGAACTCATAGTTTTAGATGAGAAGTTTCTAAGCATCACGGTGTCTGAGTAATAGCATGCTTAATTTCACAGCCATTTTGTACTTTGGACCCTTAAGGGATTGATCCGGTTGAACGTAGCTCGGAGCGATTTCATGTGTTTAGGTGTGAAAGAGGACCATTCCTAGTGTAAACGTACCCACCCGGATGCATTGGAACAGTTTTTTTGGTCACACAAGCTATAGAAAGAAAGTTGCACCACTTTGCAACTTTCAACTACTTGCATTTGACAAATTTTTTCTCGAGTGAAAATTCGCCACCATAGGAAAAAGCCTCCAAGATAGCAAAAACCGAGAAAGGTTATTGTAGAGGGGCCCAATGTGAACTCATAGGTTTAGACATATATTTCTTAATCACCGTGATTTACGAGTAATACCCTGTCAAATATTGTTTCCCTTTTGCACTTTGCACCCTTAAGGGATTGAGTCGGTTGAACCATAGTAGTTGTTTTGTTGAATATCATACCCTAAGGTATGTTAGAGATGACCTAGGTTGCATCAATTTCTCTGAGGCATACACTGCCCCTACCTTGTCACTTCATCAAAGGACAATAGATTTAAAGGAAGGTTATTCATTAAGACAAGCATCATGAATGTGTGAACACAAGGGAACTAGGAAGGGTCGCTGTACATGGCAATGTGCAAATGAAAAGGACAAATTAGAAATGAGTAGTGATCAGTTGTTAAGTATAGTGAGTGTATGATTATAAAGTGCTTGACAATCAAATTCACTCACCATAGTCAATGTGCTATGATTGTCAAGTCTATGTCAGTCAGTGTCTAAAGACTCCAAGAGCTATGGTTGTGTATGCAGCAATAGGTCCTTATGAATGTGGAGTCTTCAAAAAATATAGTAAGTCAATGACAAATATTACAATATTGATGGAAGAACATATTGAAAATCCTCCCATTTGTCAATACTTGTAGCAATACATGCAGGGAAATAATCCTCCCATTTCCAACACAAATCATGAAATATATTGTACTTGAGAAAAGGACAAAAGGATTTGTTGCCCAGTTTCTTTTTTCCATTCCACCTCAGCTGGCCCAACTATTTGCATTCCAAAATGGTTCAAAAGATGTACATCACCTGCTCCATACGAAACACATGGGTAGTAGCCTCTCTGTGGTTGTGTAGTATCATAGGAATTTGGTCCACAAAAAACCTGCAAAAGCCTCTTAGTCTTAGACATAGACTCACATAAAAATCATTAAAAGAGCAATAACTAAATCATGTCAATCATACAGCTGACGAGACCTACTATCACCTTCATGCATGCTAGATAAGGAGGTCGATTGAAGGTCCTACAATGGTGATTTGCCCCTTCACTACTTTATCATCTCTCAATGACCCTAAGTATAAATTTCAAATATATCACTGAGAGGCTTAACATAAAATGTGTAGCATATAACAATCTGATAAATCTAGGACATGGAAAAGAAAGAGAAGATTGACAACTAGAAAATGCACCAGCAACTGATGTTTCTCATACCACTGAACACTTGCACCAACAACCGATGTTCTTTTCTTATATACTTTGACAAACTTTAGTATTACCTACAGTCACAATTAGAAAAGGATCAATGACTGTTGTAAATGCATATGACATCAAACAGTAATCATGAAAAAGCCTTATTGCAAGGTATTGGTCCAAAAGAGTGATCAATAACATGGCTTTACAAATTCAATGTGCATACTTACAAATCAATCCAGGGAACCATCTGGGTCTGCTCTAGTCTTTATTGTGACGAGTATTTCCTCATGGTCAGACTCACGCACTTTCCACAAGTTCTTGTTCGCAGGTTTAGCCTTATATTTGATCAAATTAACATTGGTGGCGATGACAAGGTTCGAATACTGAAGAATTTTCCAATGCATGTCAAAGTCCTCAAACAACCAAACTGCAACATTCTTAACTGGATACCTTTGAAGCCATGTTCCAGTAACAACCACCAAACCTGTAGGATATTCTATGTTTTCTCCATCTATAACTGGGGACTCCAATTTCTTTTTGGCCTCGATACAACGGCACAGGTAATAATCACCCTCTTCATTGTCTTCATCTGCAATTATTGCATAAACATGCCCTGCATTGATATGTTCATCTTGTTAGATTTATTTACTGAGCAACATAATAAAACTTGTAAGTAACATATATTACCTAGTTCTAGTAGGTCCGATACATGATCAAAGTAAATGGATGATTTCATCTCCGTGATTTGTAGAGTCGTCGAGAGCTGATAAGTGTCAAGTGGGGTTAGACTTCTTACAGACCATTCATCAACCCACTCTATTGACACAATCATTCCATGATTGAAGTGTACATGCATAACAAAAGCATGCCATCTTCCTTGTATGGATAGTCCATGTACCTGCATTAGAGCTTCTAAAAGAGTGTAGCTCGCTCGATCCTATTAGTGTACAACAATCCTCATATTTTGCAATGTTAGTATCATCTACTAAATGAAAAAATATACTAACTAAAGAATTGCCTTCACTACCTAGACCCATTGAACCATTGCACCACTGGACAATTGATCTTGCATCTATCAACTTTACACTGTTTGTGTACTTTAACTCTTCTTGTGCTAGGGCTCTTTTGATACATGCACCTGCTCCATCATGCTCCCCCTTTCCATGCCTGGCCTATGAGAAGTTCCTCATATGTTGAACACCACTAATCCTATGCATCCTACTCAACCAATAAAACATTCTGGCGTTCTTGAATTGTGATGTACAATTATCTGACCATATGATATGTTGACTAAATGGTATGCCTCTGCTAGCCAGATCGGCACAGAACATATGAAAGCAATCTTGAACAAACTCTGTAGAATGTGTGGGATCATCACTGATGTAAAAGTGATACTCCCTCAATACTTTCCTATTTTCCTCTGTACTATCATTTGCATGAATGAATGCTATATGTATAAATATAGAAACCTGCATAGAGTTGTAGGACTATGATTGCACCTCATTCCGTGGTTGTAGTGTGTAGTTCTCAGCAAAGTCGACAACTGAAACGATATGACGAAGTGGAAATGTGTCCTTGCATAACTTGAACTGTGAATCCAACCATTGTGCTCTGTGTGTATGTATTGCATAATCATAAACCACCTGATCACAAAAAATGCCCATAAACTGATACACTAGAATCTTATCACTAACCAATTCACACTTCTTTGCTTCTTTCCCATCTTTTAGACTATATGCCACTATCGTATATTTGCCAAATTCCACAATTTTGTCTCCAATTGTGTGTGTACTAGCCATGTGTTGGAAAATTGGAAAATGTTGCATGCCACCACAGTGATCACATGTGCCATCCAAACATGATTTTTTGTAAAAAAATTGACCATCCTCTCTTTCACATAAAATGGAAGACAAAAATTTCCTTAATGATTTAGGTGGAGGCATTATGTTACATTCCTGCAAAACATTGTCAGTATGCATATCGACACATATACGTTGATAAACATCATAATGGTTAGAAAAGTCAATAAGAACCCTACAAAAATAAGTAGTGCATGTGTGATTTATTTTGACACAGAAAGGCTTTAGCATTTCAAAATACCTTTGACATATTTTAATTTCAGGAAACTTTTGTACAAAATCAGCAAAAAATTGGGTTTGAGTGGTATCCAAATAATGCATTGGATGTGCCTTATAGTTTATACTACCAATTCTCCTTCTTACAACATCTCTTTGATTAGGAGAGGTCCTTGTGATATCCTTCCAATAATTCACAATTAAAGATCTCAAGCCTTGAGCAATTCTTGTGTCTTTCTGTGGCACTCTACCCGAAAATGCCCATAACTCATTTCTATTTGGATCCTCCACTCTTTCACGCCTTCCTTTGGTTCTCATTAGAGATGACCTACTTATTTTCAAATACTTGCTTTCTTTTGTAAGGTTCACCTTGTTCCTTTTTTGACTGCTTAATAGTGTTGTCATCACACATCGTGTGGCACAACTATCCTTTGTGCGTGAGGTGGAACCCACACTCTCATATGCACTCATCAAGTTCCTTACAATGGAATTTTCACTTGAGTCATTCAAAACTCTTATCCCAAGAGCCTTCATGGTGGGCCTAAATTTGAGTTGCCTCATCATTTCAACAAATAGTTGGCATCTTCGACCCTCACTTAGCTTCACAAAAAACAAACTCCATATCCTTTCTGCATATCTTTGACATGTATGTTTTGGAATCTTATTAGGCATCCATTTCAAAACATTGGAATCAATATCAATAAAAAATGTAGGTTTTCTATGCAAAAGTCTAGGAGGAGTTCTGAAATGTAAATTTGTGTCAATATTGGGAAGGTCAACAACATTGGGGATAGATCATGTACCTTCAATTAGAGGTGCAATTGATGACATACCTTGAGATTCACATGTAAATGATATTGTACCTCCAACTTGAGATGTCGTTTGTGGAGTCCCTTCAAATAGAGATGTGTTTGCTGATGTACTTTCAAAATGGAATGTTTTTGATGGTGTGTCTTCAATTGGAGATGTGATTTCCGATGTACTTGGAAAACCACATGTTGTTGTCAATGTGTCTTCAACTGGAGATGTGCATTGAGCTTCACCTATGGTTGATGATGTGCCCCCAACTTTTGTATTCATTCCTGTCCTTCCATGAAATTTCCTCATTTGTGCCCTTTGTTTTTCCAATTTGTCATCTCTCTTAGATTGCACATAAGTTTGTGGTTGTATGGGCTGCAATTCCTTTGCTTCACAAGCTACATTTTTTTATTCTCTTCTCCTTGCATTTTTAATTGCACGCTTTTCTGGTGTTAGAGGCTTCAGTCGTTTCCTTGGCATGACCTTGAATGCTACATGTCCACAAACACATATACAACAAAAGTAAGTAATGTATTTTACAAAAAATATTATGCAGAGAGGGGTGGAAACCATTCAATACAACAAATCAATGAGAATCACAAACCTAGGTTATAAATTGCTGCCACCTAAATGAAAACTAGAGACTCTTGTGTTTATTTTTCTCAAAACCAAATTTTTGATTGTCAACAAAGTCATGAAGAATATGGATTCAAAGAAGGGTTTGTTATGCTATATCTTATCATTATTCACTATTTCTTTGGCAATGAGGTTTTCCAAATTAGATGAAAATAAAAAATTTCCAAATTAGTTGGAAAAAGAATGAAATATAGTGAATTCCACTAGCCATGCTGGAAATGAACTACTATAAGCAATGCAAATAGAATTCATAAGTAAATTTATGTTAAGTAAATGTCATGTTTTTTATTCTTTTTGTTCTTCAAACTCATAAAAATTGAACTTTTTTATGCAAATCCCATCTAATTCAATGTTGAATTCTAAGTCCAATTGTTATGATTAATAAAATCATTAAGGAAATTTAGTTTATATTGTCAAAAACAAACAAATATACTAAATACAAACATTTCAATTTACCAAAATGAATATATTACCTCAGATAATGTAAAATGATGTAGAAACTTCAAAATAACTTCTTCTACATTGTCTACCATGCAGATTGGTGGTAAAAAGGTGATGGATTAAGCATAGATTAGTACAATATGAAGTCAATTGTAGAAAAAAAGGTGTTTTTGACTCAGATAAAGTGTTGAACCAAACAAACACAGGAGAATGTGGGCCTAAATCATGGGGTCAACCCTTATTTTTATCGTTTCAAGGTAAAACCCATTTGGTGCTCGCCAAATATGTTCCTATGAAAAGGAGAGACTTCAAAGAGAAGGAGTCAAAGTGGGAGAGAGGGGGTGGGAAGGAGAGACCTAAGAAAGTATGGTGGGAGGTAAGTGAGGCCTGAAAGAGAGGGATTGTGACATAAGTGAGGCTTAATCCCTCAACCCTTAAACCCTAATCCATAGAGAGAGAGAGAGTGAGAGAGAGGAAGGGAGAGGGAGTGGGAGGGAGACACCCAAGAGAGAAGGAGAGGGAGACAAAGTGGGAGAGAGGGGGTGGGAAAGAGATACCTAAGAGAGTAGGAGAGAGAGGGAGTGAGAGATAGAGGGATGGGAGAGATACAAGGAATGAGAGAGAGAGAGACTTGAGAGATAGAGAGGGGGTGGGAGCGAGAGGGAGTACTCGGGGGAGAGGGAGTACTCAAGATAGAGGGATTCAAGAGAGATGGAGGGGTTGGGGGGAGATACATGAGATAGAGGGAGAGAGAGTGGGAGGGAGATATCTGAGAGAGGGAGAGAGAGAGAGGGAGAAAGACAGAGTGGGAGAGAGTGAGAGAGAGGGAGTGGGAGAGGGATGGAAGATAGATAGAGGGAGTGATTGAGTGACATACCTAATAGAGGGATTAGGGTAGAGAGTTTAATTGGGTTTAAGGGTTTAAGTGTTAAGGGATTAGGGTATTGGTTTGAGGGTATTGGTTCAGGGTATTGGTTTGAGGGTATAGGGTTTAAGGGAGATGGGAGAGAGATAGATGGATTGAGTGAGTGAGAGAGAGACCTGAGAGAGGGAGAGGGGGTGGGATGGAGAGACTTGAAAGAGAGAAAGAGGGAGGGAGTGGGAGAGAGACAGAGGGAGGGAGGGTTAAGGGTAGAGGGTAGAGGGTTTAATGGTTTAGGGTTTAAGGGTTAAGGGTTTAGGATTTAGGGTAGAGGGGAGAGAGATAGAGGGAGTGAGTGAGTGTGTGAGAAAGAGAGACCTAAGATAGAGAGAGGGAATGAGTGAGTGAGTGATTGAGTGAGTGAGAAACCTAATATTCCCTCTCTAGTTCTCTCTACCTAGTTGTCCCTCTATACCTATTTCTCTCTCCTTACCTCTCTACTCTCTATCTCACCACTCTCTCCATCTCACTCTCCCTCCTTCCCTCTCTCCCTCCTATCCATCCCCCTCTCCTTCCTTCTCTACCTACCTCTCCCTCCACTACCTACCACTCTCTCCCTCACCCATCTTTCTCTCTTACTCTCTCCTTCCCTCTCTACTCTATATCTCTCCCCCCTTCCCTCTCTAATCTATTTCTCTCTCTCTCCCTTCCTCTAACTCTCTCTCCCTCTCACACAAACTCACCTCTATCTCCTCCTTTCCTCTCCCACCATCCCTCCACTCTCCACTTCTCTCTATCTATCATCTCTCTCTACATCTCCTTCCCTCTATATTTATCTTTATCTCCCCTCTCCCTCTCTTTACTCACTTCTCCCTCCATCACTCTATATCTCAACTATGTCTCCTCTCTCTCTCTCTCTCTCTCTCTCTCTCTCTCTCTCTCTCTCTCTCTCTCTCTCTCTCTCTCTCTCTCTCTCTCTCGCACACACACACACCTCTATCTCCTCCCTACTTGTCCCTCACTCCTCTCTCTAATTATCTCTATCTCTCCTCTCTCTACATCTCCTACCCTCTCTACCTATATTTATCTCCCCTATCCCTTTTTTTACCTACCTCTCCCTTCATCACTTTGTATCTCACCTATGTTCCCATACCTACCTAGGGTTGAGGTATTAAGGGTCAAGGGTTGATAATTGAGGGTTGAGGGTTGAGGGTAGAGGGTAGAGGGTAGAGGGTAGAGGGTAGAGGGTAAAGGGTTTAAGGGTCAAGGGATTAAGGGTTGAGGGTTGAGGGATTAGGGTATAGAGTTTACTTGGGTTTAAGGGTTTAAGGTTTGAGGGTATAGGATTGATGGTAGAGGGTATTGGGTTTAAAGTAGAGGGTATCGGGGTGAGGGTTGAGAGATACTTGAGAGAGGGAGAGGGGGTAGTAGGGAGAGAATTTAGAGAGAGAGGGAGGGAGAGGGAGTGGGAGAGAGATAAAGAGTAGAGGGTAGAGTGTTTTAAGTGTTTAGGGTTTAGGGTTAAGGGTAGAGAGAGAGAGAGGTAGAGCTGGAAAGAAGGTAGAGATATTGAGAGAGAGGAGGCAAGGAGGGAGAGAGAAATAGGTATAGAGGGGCAAATAGGTAGATCCTTAAACCCTAATCCCTCAACCCCCATACCCTCTTAATCCCTCAACCCCCCACCCTTCAACCCTAATCCCTTGACCCCTATACCCTCTTAATCCCTCATATTTTCAGGTCCCAATGCAGTTGCGGGCACATTCAACAACATATGATAGTGAGCATGCCTATGAATGTTTTGTTGAATATCTCTCGGGTTTTTAGGTTGCCATAAGGAGTATTCAGATTTTCATATGATAGTAAGAATAATGAAATGCAGACTGATGAGAAGAATATGAATCAGATTGAATACAATGATTTCCTAAAGGTTCTCAATGACAATGCATATTGGAGGGTAGGTGGAATGGATAGTTTCCAAAGAAATCTAATGAGCTCTATTCAGAACAAACTTTATGATAGAGGAAAGTGCAGGTTTTTCTTTTTGAGGTGGCCTAGGGCCATCCCTAATGGTTTAATTTTTTGAACCAAAGTAGGTACAAAGGATTAAGGATTCCCATTGCATGGACAATTCTTAGCAATGTCTCTTTAAAAAATTATCTTCCATGCATAGTAGTTTAGGGTTTTCCACTTCTCCATTTGCCCCATTTTCATATTATTCATCTATTCATTCCCTCCATCTATCATCACCTTCATTTTTCATGGCTTTGCTTGGTCTGCTCTACCAAAGATACTCTGGATTCTTGCAGTGGTTTGCATAATCACTCATCATTTTCCATAAATTTCCATTAAAACCCTGAGGTATTTTATTTGTTCATGCCTAATTTTTCACTATCTTTCCCATAAAAGTCATTATCCACCCTCACATATTCCCCCCATTTAATTCCATCTAGATAGTAAAGGAAAGTATAGGGTATAAATGAATAAAAATTCAATATTTTGATGAAAAATATTAAATTTAAATGGGAAAACCTTAGGGTTTTTTAATGAATTTTTTGAGCTAGAGAGAGAGATAGAGGGAGGGAGGGTTAAGGGTTAAGGGTGTTACAACTGAAATTTTCTACAAGAATTCCTAGGATTTTCCTATTATTTTAAATGAAAATCCATCAAAACCTTAAGATATTTTATTTATTCATGTCTTACATTTTCACTATCTTTCCCATAAAATTCATTAACCACCTTCTACACTTTGCCCCCATTGATTTCCTTATATTTCATTACCTTCTCATAAAAAATTTAGCTTTATCGCCATTAAAAAGGGCCAAAAAATAACTTGTAACCCTTACTGCCCCTTTCATTTTCACTCTATAAGTCTTTACCACTTTATTGCGGCCTCCCACTAAGGGGTTTGTGGTATAGCGGTAGCAGTTTGAAACGGGCATGAAGTGTTTACCGTGCTACTGTGCACGGTCAATTCATTGACCATGATAGCATGGTAAACTATTAGCAACCAACGAAGGCAGTGGAAGGCGGTTAAAGGAGGTAGTCAAGGTCCCACCGCAGTACCACTGGTGGTCAAACCACAAACCGCAGTAGCGCGGTGGACAGTAAGTCTTCAATTATGCGGCAGTCAGGACATCTTACCACGGTACCCCAAAGGGTTATCTTAAAGACCGCGATGACCATGGTAAATAGGAGGAAATGGCTAGCGGTCACACCGCAGTACCGTAACCATGAAAATGAAGACCGTGGTGCCTATGGTAAACTATTGGGAGAAGCAGCTAACGATAACCGTGGTACCACTAATAGCAAATGAAAAGATCATGGTAGCGTGGTAAGCAACGATGGAGACCGTGATGGTCAGTATGGGGCAAGGTATTGCCATACTGCGGGTAGAAAATTCAAAGCCCGCGGTAGAGTGGTAAACACAAGGGAAGCCTCGGGAAAAGAAATGTTAAGGGCGGTATAAGTAATAAATTGAAAAATTAAAAGTTGAACTATAGTCTAAATATTTGATTTGCCGATAAAGGCAATATAATCAAATATTTTTGCCATAAAATACAAACGGTCATAACCAAAAAATGAAGGGGCATGACTCTTCGATTATAATGTATAAATGATTTGAAAATCTATTGTAAAAAAAATAATAAAAAATTAGGATAGGATAGACTGTTGTAAGTACTATATTTTCATAATGATGACATTCGAGGAGGCTGTGTTGAATGTATGAATTTCAAGGAGGATAATGAAAAACTGTTAATTTGGTGATTTCATCTTGGCATCAATTGTTTGTTGAATGGAGGGAGAGATGGAGGGAGAAGTGAGATAGAGATAAGGAGAGAAGAGGAGGGAGGGACAAAGATAGATGGATTGAGTGAGTGAGAGACAGACTTGAGAGAGGGAGAGGGGGTGGGATGGAGAGACTTGAAAGAGAGAGGGAGGGAGGGGTTAAGGGTAGATGGTAGAGGTTTTAATGGTTTTAGGGTTTAAGGGTTAAGGTTTAGGGTTTAGGGTAGAGGGAGAGAGATAGAGGGAGTTCAGTGAAATTATTGTGAGAAAGAAGACTTGAGAAGGGGGAGAGAGGAGAGTGGGAGAGAGATAGAGGGTAGAGGGTTAAGGGCAGATGGTTAAGGGTAGAGGGTAGAGGTTTTAAGGGTTTACGGTTTAGGGTATAGAGGAGAGAGAGAGAGAGAGGGAAAGAAGGTAGAGATATTGAGAGAGAGGAGGCAAGGAGGGAGAGAGAGATATAGGGAGTTAGTTAGAGAGAGAGAGAGGTAGGGAGTGGAAAAGCAATAGAAGGTAGAGGGTTAAGAGTTAATGGCAGAGGGTAGAGGGTAGAGGGTTAAGGGTAGAGGGGAGAGAGATAGAAGGAGTGAATAAGTGAGAGAGAGAGACCTAAAAGAGGGAGAGGAAACAGGAGGGAGAGACTTGAGAGAGAGAGAGATAGGGATGGAGGGAATTGGAGAGAGATAGAGGGTAGAGGGTAGACGGTAGAGGGTTAAGGGTAGAAGGGGGAGAGATAAAAGGAGTGAGTGAGAGAGAGAGACCTAGTAGAGGGAGAGGGGGTAGGAGGGAGAGACTTGATAGAGAGAGAGAGGGAGGGAGGGAGTGGGAGACAGATAGAGGGTAGAGGGTAGAGGGTTAAGGGTATATTATAGAGGGTTTAAGAGTTTCGGGTTTAAGGGATAAGGTTTTAGGGTTTAGGGTTTAGGGTTAAGGGTAGAGGGGAGAGAGATAGAGGGAGTGAGTGAGTGAGTGAGAGACCTAAGAGAGAGAGAGGGGGTAGGAGGGAGAGTCTTGAGAGAGAGAGGGGGATAAGGGAGAGTCTATATATCTCCCATCTCTCTCTCTGAAGTCTCTCCCTCCTACCCCCTCTCCCTCTCTCAATTCTCTCTCTCTCAGTCACTTCCTCTATCTCTATCCCCTCTACCCTTAACCCTAAACCCTTAACCCTTAAACATTGAATCCTCTACCCTCTACCCTTAACCATCCCACCCTCTTTATTTCTCCCAAGTCTCTCTCTCCTACCGTCTCTCCCTCTCTTAGGTCTCTCTCACTCACTCACTCACTCC
>CM021102.1:745675285-745793437 GCA_007115665.2 Sequoiadendron giganteum | reverse complement strand
GGGAGGGAGAGATAGAGAGAGTAGAGAGGGAGGAGAGAGATAGAGAGAGAATTAGAGAGGGAAAGAAGGTGGAGATATTGAGAGAGGAGGCAAGGAGGGAGAGAGAAATAGGTATAGAGGGACAACTAGGTAGAGAGAAGTAGATATGAAAGGAGAGATATAGGGAGAGGTAGGGATGGAGAGAGGTGAGACAAAAATAGAGAGAGGTCTAGGTAGATAGAGGGAAGGAGAGAGGGAGGAAGAGGTAGGGATGGAGAGACAGAGGTGAGAGAGATAAGAGAGAGGAGGGGTGAGATAGAGAGAAAGAGAGTAGAGAGGGAAGGGGAAAGAGAGAAGTGAGATAGGTGATAGAGATGTGTGATGGAGCTTAAAATTAGAGAGATAAGGAGGAAGGTGGAGAGATTGAGATGGAAGGAGGGGGGAGAGAGAGAGAGATGTATAGAGGGATAGGTTAGATAGAGAGAAGTAGAGAGCAAAGGTGGGTGAAAGGAAGAGAGAGGGGGAGAGAGAGGGGGAGAAAGAGAGGTGAGATAAAGAGAAGTAGAAAGGGAAGGAGAGAGAGAGGGAGATAGAGAAAATTAGAGAGGGAGGGATGGAAGGAGAGAGAAGTGAGATAGAGAGAACTAGAGAGGGAAGGAGAGGGAGAATGACAAGATAGAGAGTAGATAGGGGAGGAGAGAGTGAGAGAAGCAAAGAGAGAGAGAAAGAGAGGAGGGGGATGGAGGGAGGGATAGGTAGGTGTAGAGAGTAGAGATATATATAGAGATTAAAGGAGAGGGATGAGAGATAGAAAAATTTAGAGGGAAGGAGGGAGGGAGATAGATATTGGAGAGGGAAGGAGAGAGAGATGGACATGTAGAGACATAGTTCTTGAGCTCAAGGAAGATATTGTTAGATAAAGGGATGGAGATAGTGAGAGAGAGAGAGAGAGGTCTAGAGAATAAGAGATTAAAATGAGTGAGATAGATGGAATTCGACCTCCTGAGTACTGAAATTTGACCTCCTGATTACTGAAATTTGACATGCTAATTATTGAAATTTGACTGTCTGAAATTTTTAAGATCTTCCAAAAACTAGAATTTGCATTATAACTCTTAGAGATTTGAAACCACTCTCAAACATCCTGCCTATATATACATGAAATATAACTTAAAGTATAAGAAATTAAATTTCCATATGTAAATGTCAACTTATACTTAAATGTTTATTTCATGTATATAATTTCCCTAACAAAGAAGGTGAAAATCTAGTTCTATGCAAAGCAGACCATTTGGTGCTCGCCAAATGACTCATCACATTCGGCGCACGCTGAATTTGGCGCTTGCCAAAAGGCTTGCTTTAGACATGTTAATTAATAGGATTTGCTAATTTTTCTCATATTTTTTACCGTGCTCCCCATCTCATTTGCACATCTTTCAATGTAAGTTTATATAAAAAACCGTGATAGCACTAACCTCTATGTCAGCTATCTAAATATATAATTATTTTTTCATTTTGATTTAGTTAAGGTTTTGATCCATGGCTTCTATTGTAAATGCCTTCGTTTTTGGGCAAAAACCAACATGTCCTAGGTTTAGGATAGATTTTTACACGTTCATCGGAACGTGAAATAAATTACGTTTTTTGAAACTAGACTCCATTCTACACATGATGAAAAAAAATAAAAATTAATTTTCGATTAGTTTGCAAAAAAATTGGGCGGGAGCACGCTCAAATTTTAGCTTTTCAAGATGTATCCACTTTGAAAATTCATAAAATATTATATATTCATTAAAAAAATTATCCGAAAGGAGGATAAACTACATGGTGTTAGCTTATTTCTCACCGTTGGGATTTTTGAAATTCTAAAAAAAAATTAACCAAAAAGGGGGGAGCCCTCAGGCGCTATGCTATTTTTTTTGATAAAAACAGGACTTGTTTTGGTCCCCCCCCTTTTGAGACCCTTAATCTTCATTAATTTCAAAAAACAATAGTATCTTTGAAACTAGACTCAGAGCACTTCAAATTTTGTTCTTACCACATCTTGAAATTTTGAGCGTAACTATCTTCATTTTCTCGTGCAAATCAGATTTTCTTGATTTCAGAAAAAAAGTGGCATCTTAAGAGCCAAAATTGTGTCACAGATTGGTGAAATTACCCTCATGGTAGCATTATTATATAAAAAAAATCACATAAAGTGGTTCTACTGACTACATGAACTGGGAAAATAAAATATTAGAGCTTGCATTTTGAAAAGACGTTTTGTGCAATCTTATCAAAGACAGGATAATATTAGATGAAGGCAGAAACGGTGGAGTTATTCGGATATGTTTGGAGTCCTTTTCTTGAAGGGTAGTATGAAATAGATGATTGAAGTCTCTATTCCAAGGAATGCAACCTACAACACCCATTTTCGATGTTTCAACAACTTGCAATAGTTTAATGTCAGTAGATTCTTTGCCTTTTTTAATCCTCAAATTCATTACTTGAAATTTTTTAAAGCCACTCATTCGTTAGTCATTCTAAAATTCCATTTACTTGTTGATCTCTCAACTGCCAATCACATTGATCTTTCACGTGCTAGTCACATCAACTCTAATCACAAGCATTCCCTATGCTATTCCATTCGAAGAAAAATGAGTATTTCTCAATCCTAGGTGGAAGGAATAAATTACTCCAGCATTCCAACATGTTTTTCGGTGGTCCCCATAGCAGTTGGGTTTTGATAGAAAATTAAAAAAATTTCCAGACACAATGTCATCCTCGGAATAGGATTGATCAGTTCATGTATATCATATTGTCTTCTTGTTTATTAATTGTTTGTTCATGCTTAAGGCAGCGGTCGGTCATTCACAGGATTTCATCTTTAACTCTTTATATCGATTTCATTAATTGTTGATTTCTTTCTTGCAAATTTTGAAAAGTGCATTTGAATGTGTGAAATGGTTGACAGTCCCATCATAATGAATGCATTCATATCTCTCCTAGTGTCAATAATGATATTGTGGAACAAGCATATTTAAATGCCATAGAAGTACACTTCAAGTTTTTGGCACGTCCAAATCTTACGAAATCATGTCTTCTTTTTGTTGAATAGAACAAGGCTTGCGAGATAGCTTTACTATCAGTCAAAGTAGACTAATACTTGAGTGTCTGAGATTTTAATATCTTAGACAAATGATTACCACAATGTCTTACTTAGTGGTTTATTCTCAACAGTAGTCATTTAAGTGCTTTAACTATGCTTCAACATTTTCTTTATTGACTATTCAAAATGGGATACGAGAAGAGAGTATTAATACTATTGTTTCTATCTCATTAATGTTTTACAGCATGTGTTTTTGGCAGATTTATGTTATACAAAAAAAAATTATGGTCAAAAATATTTTTTATTGAAACCACCATTATGAATCAAGCATGAATCATTTAGTTCATGATTCTTCTTACATAGGTTCAATCACCAAGCAAGAAGGGACACTTGCTCGAAGCTATCAGTTGGTTTTTCACGTCATTTATTGGAGCAACTATCACATCATTTACTAAAGGGAAAATATATATATCTTATTATGAGGGAGGGATAAAATAATCATGTTTTGTCTTGTCCCTTTCACTTTAAGGATGACGACCTTCATAGTTGTGTCTTCCCTTGTGCAAGAGCTCTTATTAACTTATTGATTAACTTTGGCAACTAACTATATTTGTTTGTGTATTCTAACACTTGTATGAAATTATTGTCAACACTTGACCCTTACTTCAATCCAAGGGTTAGGTGAGACACATTTTTCTTTTACTTTGAAAGTCATTCACAAGAACTTTATCATTACAAATGCAATTAACTTTCCTACATCCAATAAGTGCAGACTTAGGATTTGACACTCTAGCATGAAATTCTTGCACTCACTTTTTTGGTGTGTTGGTTTATTTTGATCTCCAATTTTCAAATAACCTCGTCATTTTGTTCATTTGGAATCAGATATTGATTAACTTGTAGTGTTATGACCATTGTTTTTTTTTTTTTAACAGATACTTTATATAACAAGAGTAACTTTTCTTCATGATAAATGCTTCATTGATTTCTTGAAACATCATACTTCTTACTTGTGATAATGTCGTATTGCTTGAAGGTTGGTGTTGGAAGTTGAACATCCAAATTGAACAAAAGGCAAGTGGAGTGGAGTTAGGAAATGAAGACTTGGAAAAAAAAAATTTTAACGCTTGTTGTTATAATTTGAGGCTCCAATTCCTACTTTCGTTTTTTGTTTTAAACCAACTCACCTTTCAATTTAGGTTTAAAATCAATCACTGATTTGATCTTTTCAAAGTTGGATTAAAATTGAACCTTAGAAACACTTACTAGAATTTCAATTTGTTCTAAAACTGAACAATCAACTTCACACTTAGATTTTGGTGCTTAAAAGGAGCTCAATTTTTGCCTACGGAAATTAAAAATAAGCATGTGCATTTAGTGTTTTGTAATCCTTTTCACAAAGTAATATCATCAAAAAGATGTATGCATTTCTCTCATGCCTCATGGCGATCTTGAGAATCAAAAGTCTATTTGTGATATTAAGTTGTTAAAAATATTTCCTTCACATTTCGGTTTGGGTTTAAAATTGAACAAACTTGTCTAGTGTGAGAAAAATGCATTGTGAGTGTTCTCTCTTTGTTCACACAAACAAAGATGATTGAACTACGAATGCACTTACTTGCTATTGTACACCTTTAGAGAACCTGCCTTGGTGGGAAAAAGTACTCACCCCAAGGGAATGACTCAAGTGGTAACGAGCTAAAGCCAAGCTCTTCCAAACCGCTATATAAATTTGTGTTCACGATGAAATCCATGGACAATGGGAAGCGACACATAATAACTCTCCCCCAGTGTCTTTATGATGCGTAAAACCCTTGTTCTAAGGGTTGGGAGATCTCTCACAAGGATTTTATCATTGCACCCCCTAAACTGGATGCCCTTACTACAAACTTTTGTTTAGAGGCCAAAATTTTATCTATTTGTTGGTGCAAAAGGTCATTTCCTTGGAAGTTGCCCCACGTATACATGCGATTTTATTGTAGAGATGAAAAGTATGTCATGGGAGATTAATGGGTACTGATGCTTGGTTGACCCAAGAAGCAAGTGCACTATAAGGGGGAGCCTGTGTGGTCAAGCATACTAATCATCCGCATTGAATATGCGCAGCTAGATTTATCCAAGTGGGAAACCAACAAATATTATCTTTTCAACCTAGGGTTGTGCATGTCATTGGAATTGAAAACACTTTCCTTGGATTCAAAACAATGAAAACAAACATTCAATGAATCATCAAAATTTCAAATCCTTTGGAAGAAAAAATAACTTGGAGGTGTCCACATTTCACAGCTTGTCCCTAGCGGTTCTTATCTCTAGAAGACTTCTAAACATTCAAACATCTCAATTTGTTTCTCCCAAAGTCAAGACTAGGAAAATTTTGCCCTAATTTCCTCGATCTCCACATAATGGACCTTGTGGGATGGAAAGAAAGTAGGACATTAGACATTCAATTTGAAACATAATCAAGAAAGTGTATGTGGTAAAAAGAACTAAATCTAAGCAAGATAAAAGATCAATTGAACCCCACGCATGTGCTTGCAATCTTCTGTCTTATAGTTTTCATTCAAACATTGGTATTTTCGTTTGAATTACTCCTAGGGAAAAACAAGAATTCTTCAAAACCTTGGTCTTGTAAACAAGTCCCTCTTAGGTTTTTCTAGGATCAAGTCAAACACCACCCATCTTGAACATCAATCAAATCACATCATGCCACCAACTCTTGGGAACATTGAAAACATCACTTATGCTAGAGTTTTAAGATAAATCAATGTCACCTTATTTGACTTAACACAATTAGTCAAAATATCAATCATCTTGAGCGAATTTACTCTAGGATAACACAACTTCTTAAGGTTTACAAGTTCATAATCACCTTGTTTGGCTTAACACACCTAGCCAAACTATCTTTTTTGAACAAGTTTACTCTAGGATAACACAACTTCCTAGGGTTTACAAGTTCATTATCATCTTGTTTGACTTAACACACTTAGTCAAATCATCTAATCCGTTATCACTTTTGTTTGACTTAACACACTTAGTCAAACTATCACCAGTCAAAATCCAATCAAATCACTTGTCCTAAAGTCTAGCATTGATCCAAAGTCTCTAAGAGTTCAAACACCCATATCATTCACCCCTTTCATCCTTCATGTCATCATTGGTCATAAACCCTCAGAGGCCAGCAAGGTCAGAACACAAGAGAAACATGGAGTTTAAACTCAACTCATACATCATGAGTAATCCAAGTCAATCAAACTATCCAAGTATCACAATGTCAATTGATTATCAAAACTCACATTTATGCATGACATCATTATCTCCTCCAAACCTCAAAAGTACAACGAATGTGAGTAAGCCCAATCTAAGTTGTGGACCACCTTTCTCGATGGTAGATTTAAATCCAAGTTTGAACAATCAATGCCTAAATCTTCAAAAAAATAACATTATCCCACCAAATCCATACATGCCAAGTACAATTTGGCCAAACATGAACATTTCAAATTCACACTTGGTGAACCTTGGGATAGATATGCTTGCAAATCCTATCAATGTTGTTCAAAATCCAGGAAATATGTTGGCAAATCTATGTATTGATTCAAGTCAAGGTAACGCCATACAAAATCAAAGTTACCTAAATCAAGGCAATATGATTCCCAACCACAACAATGTTCAATTCAATCTATCATGTTGAATCTAAACATCACACCGAATTAGAGCATTATCCAAAATCAACTTATCCATGATCCCAGGAAAACACCACAAGGATGCATTCCAAATCTGCTTGCTCTACAACCAAGTCAACCATATCAAAGGTGTCAAGATTGAAATGAAGATCAAATTTTGTGGGATCAAATTTCTTCACTTGCCAAAGTAGTTGATCCATTGCACCAAGAGACATCCCCACCCCAAAATCAATACACTCTTCCATTGATTGAACCATGTCATTGAAGCATTGAGCTATCTACACAACCACATCAGGAACAATATCTCCAATGTCAATAAATTGGATATCAAGATCAACAACAAACTCAATCACCACATCTCAAAGATCAATCACCACATCTCCAAAATCAATCGCCACAAGGTCAATTTAAAGTGAAAATATCACAAGGTAACAAATGAAAATACTCACCACTTGGGGAACCAATCAAATCAATCTTGCAATAGTTGGTACAAGAAAATCTCATTAAAATCCCTGTTTATGTGAATTATCAAGAGCCCATGGTGAAACCACAAGGGTATGACGAGAAACACTTTTGTGATTTTCACAAAACAAAGGGACACACAACATTAGATTATATTCGACTCAAAAATCTCATCCAAGACCTGATTGATCAAAAGCTAATAGCTATTGGGGACAATAATCAAAATTCAACCACTAGTGATAGCGTTAAAAATCTCTCATCCATAATTGTTGAGAACGGTGATCGAGATCAATCCGTCAATGAGCACATTGAAGATATTTCTACCTCATCCATTGATCAAATCAACATTCATCAAGAGCCACTTTTTAGTGATCTATTTCAAGATGTGTTAACCTTATTTGATCCTATCGACATAATCCACGATCCATCGACCAATGATCACCTTGAAAATGTTTCTACATCACTTTATGAGTTAGAGGACATATCTCAAGAATGTATTCCAAAGTATGATCAAAATCTTCCATCAAGGTCTACCAATGGTCCCTCCCAAGACATATTGACATCCTTTGACCTCACGGTTGAGAATAGTGAAAGAATCTTTGACTCTACACTTGATCCAAATCCATTCAAAGAACAGGTGGATATTAAGCCACTTCCCATGCCTAAGGATGATACCCAAAAACCCACTATAATCAATCCATCCTTTGAAGTTGACCCATGTCAAGAACTTGATCCAAAGCATGTTGAAAGCAATTCCGACATTAACCAAGATCAAGAATTTGTATCTCCAAGATACTACAATGATCTAATTGGCACTCTTCCATCTATACAAGATGTTGCAAATGATGATCATATCGATATAGAATTATTCCTCCATCTACCCATGAGATGCTTTCTTTGGATGGACATGTAGATGATCTTCATTCAAAACAACAGTCTCATACTCTTGACATCATACAAGAGTCTCTTACTCTTAACATTTGTACACATGATCAAAGTATAGAAAAATCAAGAGACTTAGCAAAAAAAATAATGAAGAAGGCTTCTACAAAAGTTATGAATCAGAAAAATCATGTGAAAGCATATCAAGAATGAATCATGAGGAAGAATTTTACGTGGACAGTGAATTTTCAACACCTCTTGAAGAAGCATTACAATCTAATATCTCACAAGATCAAGCTAAAGATATCAATCAAGAATTTATCCCACATATGGAGGATCCTATCGCTTATAAACTTGGATCACTTACTTTCCTTAGGGTGAGCTATCTCATCAATAAAGAAGTTGTCAGTTTTCAAGATCCACCACATAGTAGAGAAGGATTAGCATCTTGTTTCCAAAGCAAATCATATCCTATTGCAGATAAAGTTTTTGAGAAGATGAATTATCAAGGAAAAGGATTAGGTCTGCATGAACACGGTATCCTAGAACCAATGAAGATTACTGGAAATCCTAAACATCAAGGGGTGCTAGCAAGAAGTTGAGTCCACTTTTTGGCCAAAAAGTGGAAGTGTTTTCCCTAATTTTCAGAATTTGACACATTGATCTTAAAATTTGAAGCACTTAGAGATGGAAACTTCAAAAAAGTCACTAATAATGAAATGTAGTACTCGAAGTATAGTTTCCAAATAGGTAATTTATTTCAATTTACCCAGATTGTACAAATTGAGTTTCAATAGGCGTTTTTAAAAACCACTATTTAAAAGTCATTTTTTTTTACCATACCATGCATGTGTACGACATCCATATTTTGACCTAAATTATCATATTTTTCTAAATCCTTTTGGGAAAATATTTGTGACTCACCGAAGCTTGTTTTCAATATTTTTTTGTAATTTTTTATTGAATATTTTTTTTTTGTTAATTTTTTATTAGGCATATTTGTCGTTTTAAAAAATCGTCGTGTACGACACGCATAAGATGACCTAAACTTATCATTTTTTGATTGTTTTTTTGGAAATTGAAAAGAATTGTCTAAATTTTGTTCTTGTGCAATCCATTCGTCAAAATGTTATGTTGACCAAAATTTATTAAAATAGTGAAAAAATCTGATTTTAAAGTTTATAGACTAGTTTCATCAGAAATTAATTGAAAAATATAAAAAAATAATCCAATTGTAAAAAAAATTGCATATTTGGAATCTACATTGTCTCATCTAAAATGGGTTTTAATTTCGTCAAAAAATTCTACAAAAAATGTCGTCATCCATGTGTCCAAACTCGGTATTTTTCTCTAAAATTGTTAGAACCTTCAACTTGCAGGTCAAACCAAGTTGAAGGCCTAGGTTCAGACTCCCAATGCTTTTCCCAAACCAAAATCCGAGGCAAAAACCCGACCATAAAGCAAAACCAATTTCAAATTTTAAAAATTTATTAAAAAATCATTTTTTATGCTTTTACAAAATGGGATCCCATTTACAAAACGGATCTGCTTTGAAAATTGTCAAAAATGGAAATATTTAAAAAATGGATTTCCAAAAACGGAAACTTTTCAAAATGGGATCCCATTTTGGAAATTTTTCAAAAAGGAATTTTTTTTTAAAACGAGATCCTTGTTTTTTAAATACGGGATCCCATTTTTGAAAATACGGGATCCCGAACCTAAACGGGATCCCGTTTTTGCAATGTCGATTTCATTGTTTTGGCTAAGGCAAAAACTTTCACGTTTCGTGGACTCAACTTCTTGCACTTACCCCAAGGCCTTGGTTATTTGACAAGCAAGAAATATAAACATATTTGGGATACCTCTACAAAACTGGGGGCAACTTTGTCACAAACAAACGTCAACATAGGGAGCACGAAGAATCATTATGATGAAACCAATGTCAATGTACTACAACCCACCACGTCACGAATCTTCATCCACCCATCACCCCATCCACGAATTGGGACCAACATCAAACCAAAGACTTGAATCAAAGCATGAAGAATGTTATCAAAGAAAAAGAAGCTAGGAAGCATATCGAACAAATGAAATATAAGTGGATACCAAAAAATACAAAGAAATATTATCCCTATCAAACTCCATCAGTCAAAGAAAATATAGGGTGAAGCCACAATAGTGGTTTACAATTCAAGTGAGGAATGAAAACTCACAAAAAATGACCCCAAGGCAAAAAAAGTGATTTTAGGAGTTCATACGAACCTATTGGTTTGACCAAACCAAAAAGGGGTTCACTCGAACCAGGGTTCAACCGAACCCCTTTGAATCTTGGCCACCAAAAAAATCAATGCAATGCATATGAAATGGGTTCGAGCAAACCCCTTCAAAGAAGTTTGTGCAAACTAGGGTTCAAGTGAACCCTAGTTCGAGCAAAGCCCTAGAGGTTTGATCGAACCCCTATGGGTTCGAATGAACCCCCTTATCCCTCATTCCCCATCTCAAACACAAAAAAAAAAATTGGCACTTCGGAGCTCGGGTTGAGGATGAAAATGGAGGAATCTTCACAAACCCATCTAGAATCAGGTAGTCCTCAGAATGAACTATCTAACGAATACTATTTTAATAAGTTTTGGTTTTATTATGTATGTGTTTTTTTAGTTTTATTAAACATAGGTTTTTCACTAAAAATCAAGCTCTATGTTCTGCACATGTGGAAAAATAGCAAATTATCAAAATAAAATTTTAAAAAATACATTTGGGTTGGGTATTGATGTCTTGGATCCATTGAAAAAAAAATTGAATTTCGATACATACAAAATAATTTATGTTGTATACAGTTCGCCTATGTCTGAATTGTAATTGGTTTGACTTTGAAACTTGATAAAGAAAAAATATTAAATAAAAAACTATGAGACCAAATGAAAGGGCTAGATATCATAGTTCCAAATCTAAATTCAAAAAAAATAGAATTTTATCCTTTATACAAAAAAAATAATGTTGTATACAGTGAGCGTCACTTTTTTAAAATGTTGTTTTCTGAAAAAAACCAATTTTTATGGGAGATGCAAAAAAAAGTGCAATCTAATTCCAAAAATTTTGAAAAAAATATTTTTAGAATCTATAGAAAAAATTTGATGAGACTCTAGTTTGCATCATCTTCAAATTCCTCATGGCTTAGCCACTATAGGTGCTCGAATATGAAGATTTAGTTAAAAATAATAATTTCAGTGTCCAGTTTGGCCATAAATTGTAAACCACTATTGTGGGACCACCCTATGGGGAAAAATAAAAAAGGGAAAATTATCCATCAAAAATGTCCACAAAGGAAAATGCAGGCTTCTCAAGTGACGTACAAAGAATACCAAGTTGTTGGTCTTAATTCTATATACAGTTCCATATCAACCCATCATTGCTCATCTTCCCATGTTTGGAGAGTAAAAGGTTTCAAACTGTCAACCAATCCATATTTTATTCCTAAACACACTCCATCCACACCTTCATGCATAATATCCAATTCTCACATTAACCATGTATTGGTGGCGACCCTTCATCATAAGGATTCAGAAGTCACTCTATCACGATGTGCGTACAAAGATAGAGTTAATTCCGATATCAACAAAGCATAACATATTTCTCAAAATTTGCTTTCAAGTGCACATGTCTTGGCAAAGCAGCTTCTTCAAGCAGGATATTGGTGGCACATTATGAAAGAAGAATCAATGCCAGTAGTACCAGGTCATTCAACATCATCTTAAAATCTCTTAGAAAAGAGAAAAAAAAACAAAAAATATAAAATTCCAAAAACAAAAAGAAACAAAAAAAGGATTGAAAATAATAAAGATAAAAATTGTCCTCTAATGAAAACCACTATGGTAGCGCTTTGGGTAGGTTCCATGATGAAAACCTAGAAAACAGGTGTCATGTGTAGAATTGAGCATCTACGTGCGCCATTCTAGGAGAAAGCATCTTATCACATCCATGATAAAACCAACTTTCCAGCCATATCATTCGTTCATCCATGAACCGTTTATCCAACTCATTATCATTTATCTGCATTATCTTGATCTTGACAAAGTTTGGTACAAACTTTACACTTGCTTGTGGTAAACATCTTGACATAGGTCATTTTCATTGATCCCATCCTACCCAACGTTATCTGAGCCAGGGAGCACTATCCAAATGAGCATCCTCTGTTCGACAACTTATCTTATTGCAAGATATTTCATATCCATTCATCCAATAATCTACCCAGGGTCATTCAAACATTGCTAGACATTGGGGGCAAATATTTACATCTCACTTCAGGAATAAATCTTGATCTATGTCCTCCAACTTATGCGCACGTTAGTGTCACATCAAATCATCAAAACAATTTTGTTCCAAATCAAGCTTCATCAATCTTGATCAATCGAATCCAATCAATTATCACCTTGTTTCACTTAACACACTTAGTCAAACCATTCTCTTATGTACAAATTTACTCTAGGATAACACAACTTCCTAGAGTTTACAAGTGCATTATCACCTTGTTTGACTTAACACACTTAGTCAAACCATCCTCTTCTGTACAATTTTATTCTAGGATAACACAACTTCCTAGAGTTTACAAGTGCATTATCACTTTTGTTTGACTTAACACACTTAGTCAAACTATCAATCCATAAATCCAATTGATCAACATTAAGCTTGGTTTTCAACAAAATCTCAAAACAGAGCACTGATATCATCACATATCCATATCCAAATTGTCAAAATCATGTGAAAATCTAGAAACATATAGAAAATCAATAAAAAATAAAAAACAGAGTCATCGGTCGAACTACATCATCTCTCAGCTTGAGTGTAGGTAAGGTTGATCTCTAATCATCCCCTGAGACATTTTAGGTCAGTCCTTTAGGCGTCCGTCACATTGGAAATCTGTTGCCCATCTATTTCACACCCTAGATCAGTCCTTTAGGCGTTTGTCACAATGACAATTCATTTGTTCATCTATCTTATCATTGAGTCAAGTATGTTATCAGTCGAACTACGTGGTCTTTGTGTGTATAACGTAGTCAAGGCCAATCTATGGATCAGGTCCCGATACCCCTAGGACAGGTCTTTAAGTAAGTATCTTCGTCATAAATCTCAAAAATACCAAAAATATTTGCAAAACATCTAAAATTCCAAAAACAGCCTCAAAACATTTGAAACTCCCAAAATGGTGCATTTGTCTCATCTTGGTTTCACCCATAGTAATCTCATTCCTAATAAAGCATCATCGCTTTCATTCTTCGGTAAGTCAGTCAGAAGCAAGTCTAGTAGGTTTTAAAGTGAACACTCAATCATCAAAGTCTCAAGTCTAGATTAGTAAGTCAGCAAGTTGGTCAATTTGGAGTACCAATAGCTTATCATCCAATCAAAATCTCATCAAAACCTTGATCACAACATGTCCTAGGAATGTGACCTTCCGACAATGGACATCATCATCAAGTATCACTGTAGTTTAGTCTTGGCTAGCGGTACGAAGAACATTAGCTTATTTATTTGCTTTATCTTGGTCTTGTTCAGACTTATCTTCTTTTGCGCTCATTCCAAGGACCTCTCAATGATGCCTAAACAAAATAGGTTTAGAGAGAAAGGAATGGGGTAATGATCATTATACTTTTATCTATTGTGCTTGTTGGATATTCTTGTAAAATAACTTCGTCATGTGTGCTTTGTTTTGTTTGTAGGGAGGACGTTTTAGGTGTCTTGTTGACCACATAAGAAGGCTTTCCTTTTTATGTTTTGGTCCGAGATGTTTAGAATATCTGAACTGCATTCCGAATAAGGTTTCATTTGTCAAGTGTGAACAAGAGTACTCCTATTTGTTTGAGGAGTCAAATTCCATCACACTAGTCACAATGCCATCCTAGTTCTTAATACCTTCATGCATTGCACTTATGTGTGTTATCAAACATATATAAGGGTATGTTATTTATCTCTCCCATCCTTGGTTAAGCAATACATCATCATCATTCATCATCATATCTAATAAAGTCTCGACTTGTTGGATTTTTGCATCTTCTTGGATTTAGGGGTTGATCCCTCTCATTCTTCTATTCTCTTTCACACTAACAATGCATCCATCATTCTTCTATCCTCTTTCACGCTAACAATGCATCCATCTTGCATCCTGCATAATCACGTCATACCATCATAGGACAACATCATCCATCTCATCCATCTCATATCTCATTTGCATAATCATTTAAATTATTTAGGATAATATATATTTGTTATTCTAAGCATTTTCCAAACATCTCATTTACATCATCATTATCATATAGATCATATATTCTAACCATTCATACATCCATTTTAAGCCTCTTTGTCACGAGATCGACTTCAAATCGAATCTTTTCGCTGGATCTCTCGAGGGGGCAATGTACTAATGTACTTATTTCCACCGGGGCATCCGAAAATATCATAAATTTTTTAATTTCAATGTCAATGACATCATTCTTTGATTTAATGCAATGAGTACATTGCTTCAAAGAGGGGCAAAATGTAGACATACAAAATTAACATTATTGATTAAACATCATATTTGATCACTTTTCTTCTTAATTAATTAAATCAAATTACTTAATTAACTTCTTAAAGTCTCTTCGTTTAGTTAAATCAAATGTATTTAATTAAATGGTCAATATTCATTTTCCTCTCATTTGATTTAAAACAAATCCAAAAATGTAAATCAAATGTCACACCAACTAATCATTAGCTTAATTAGTCAAATCCCTGATTAATGCTAAGCCTAAACCATGTCCCATCCTCTAGCTTTTCCTACTTGCACAATAAATCATTTATTTTGATTTATTAAAAACCCCTATTTTCCTCACAAGGCATATTCTATTCCCAAGGAATATACCCTCATTAACTACCCTTGTTTGACTTTTTTGTCTAAACACATTTCCCCCAAAATCCATCAACTACATGCATTTAATGCCATTTTCAAATTTCAAATGGCCACATTGGCCAAAACTTGCGCAATCATGGATCAATCACATTGTGACAAGTGACTCTTTCCTATTTGTTGGACATTAGTCCCACATTCTTCCATATGGTCTCTTATCTCTTCAAACTCAACTATAAATTCAAAGCTTCTCTCCTTCAAATCAACAACACAATTTTCATGCAAAGTTACTCTCTACATTTGAGAACTAATTTTATTCATCATCATAGCATTATACTTTCAATCATTTAACTTATCATGGATTGAGAAAGGGTTCTCTTTTCATATCAAGGGGCACCAATCCCCCTATGGGATGGTGGTTGGTTAACTTAGATTAAATTTGCATATTTTAGATTGTACATGCATTTCTTCATGTATTTCTCTTCTATGTTTGATCAACAATTTCATAAGGAGAGATTTATTTCAAGTTACTAACAATGGCTAATCCATCTATTGTTAATTTATTGCAGATTTGCCTTCCACGCTTTCTAACATTACTCGGAATAAATGAATCATAGACATCCAAAAAATTGAAGAGCGAGATTCTTGTAATTGAGACACGTACCAAAAACACAAAAGGATTAGTGTAACTGAATTGAATGGAAGAGTCAACTTAGAAACTTTCATTGAAATCAAGAGACGGAATCGTCGGTGGATTGAAATGAAATCACCATAGCTTGTTCCATTGGCCTTTCCTTTAAGTTTGTTAAGCATTATCGTTACTGAGATGTGTACACTTTAAACCTTGATGTGATAATTAAAATGTATTGAAGGTAAGTTGTGTTAGCCTATGGCATTTAGTTCCTCAACGAATGAGGTTTCATACAAAGTCAAACATGATTATCCATTCTGCATTCCATTAAAGCAGAAAAAATCCATTGCTGCGTCAACTTGGAAAATCGCATTGAAATGAGGTCTAAGGGGTAGGTCGATTGAAATGACATCACCGTAGCTTGTTGCATAGTTCGTCACTTCAAATGTATTCCGTACCGTACTTTACTAGAGATCTGTACTTTACACATTGGCGTGACAGTGATTTTTAATTTACCGTCCAGTGATAAATATGTTGTAAAGAAATTGCCTATGTCTCCAGTTTTTATTTGATAGCATCTAAGCGTTGAATTTCAAGCCATAGTGGTGCTCACGTACAGGTCGAAGATATCATATGCTCATACTTGAGCCTTTGTAAATCATACGAAATTGATTGACAATAAGATTATTATTATTTAAAGAGATGTACACATTACATAATGACGTGACAATGATTATGAGTTGTTTATTCACTAGCCATTACACTTTATTGTGCAATGGTTATGTTGAAGAGGTGTGGAATGTCAATTAAGGGAAATTTTGATTTAAATTTTGCATATAAGTGTAGAAGTCAATTTGTAGACAATTTAGCAAATGATGTTGTTTGTGTAACAAAGCGATAGCTTCAAATCAACTATGCATCCATTATTACGGATCCAAACATAACTGAAATAAAACTTTTGAATCATGAAGATAATCAGAGTCCATTACCAACATGCTCATGTTGTGTTTACAATATGGGAAGGAGGAGAGCGGGAGAGAGAGAGAGAGAGGAGGGGTATAAAGAGATGAAGAGATAATGTGATAGAGATAGAGGGAGAGATGGAAGAATAAATATGGAGATAGAGATAGATCCTAACAGCAAAAAAATTATGCTTTCACAAAAAAGACACTTGCACACAATGATCAACATGATTCATATTAAAGTTAATTTTAATGTACAATGACCTTCCTTAAATAAGAAAGGAAGAGGCAATCCGCTTATTATGTGTATTGGTAAGTGCTCCATGAGGTGGCACAAATGAGTAGACAAGTGTCCTACAGGTGTCAACCTTAGGATCACTTGCAATGTGAAAACGAACAACCTCCTTGACGAAGTCATCAATTTTGATGCCAAGTGTTGAGTGACATTTGACGTGAGATGAAGATTCTTCCAAACTCAAAAAAGTATGACATAAGGTTCACCAAATAACCTGGTAACCTTTACAAGTCTAAAGATTGCACATTCAATTAGAAAATATGTTGTCTAACCTGAAAAACCTAAGTACACTTAAGTGTAGTGAATAAATAAATTATTCACTCTAACAAGCATGACATTATAGAAAGAAAACAAAATGTTTTGATCCTAAGATAATTTATCTATCATAATTGTCCTTCACTAATCTTGAGGTATTCAAATATTAGTGTCATACAAGAGTATATTTATGCTTTGATTATAAGACTATCTAGAACTATTTACAACATTTCCTCTCTATACAAAAATAATAATATTTCATAATACATCAAGCATCCCATTTTTACAATTAAATTAATCTAAGATAAATGTATGTATATATAAGCACCTTATTAGATTAGCCTAGACTACAACTTTAGATATTTATTTATCTCTTACACTTAAAAAGATAATTATTTGAAATGAAGCAATTATTTCTATTATCCTCAAATAAAGAATTATATGTTTCACATATTTCATAATTTGTTGTTGAAGTGGATGAAAAAATATCATTTTAAATTTATAAACAATTATAAGTTAAACACCAATATCATCTAACCAATAGATATTGTCAAAGGTTTATGAATCACACAGTTTAGCTATAGAACAAAAAAGTGTATTCATTAATGTTGGATATTTCTTTAGAAATATATTTATGCCTTTAGTAAATTATTTAAACTAATTTAGTTGATCACACATTTAAATCATTTTTAGAACGAAATATAATAATTTGATGTTTATGTCTTTTGAGAGTTTCTAAAAAAAATTTGAGTTATATGTCTAGCATGTGTATTTAAAGTAGACAACTTTTAATTATTTTGAAATATTTATTAGTTCCTGCATAGACAGATATACTTATGCTTTCATCTAGGTTCAATAATTTGGCAAGAGTCAACTAATTGGATGCAAGAATTAAATTTTGTTGACGATATTTTCTAATGTTTATATTTATTTCATATTTTTGTTAATATTACAAAACCATTTTCCTTCAATTCTATTGATTAATAATTGTGTACAGTCATATTACAATGATGTAAGCATTTTTAATGTTTGATATTTTTTTTCAATCATATACAAACACTATTCCTCAATAGCATCTAACTATTCCTCAATAATATACTAATGAATGATGACCATTCAAATATTTGTCATTCACGTGTGATACTAACTACTATAGATTTTTTTTGTTGATATCTTATCTCCACTGATTTCTCCAGAAAACTCCATGGCTGGAGCGAAAGGTTCTGCTTTCTTCTGATACGATTCTATCTATTTTACAATGGGATTTCCATAACAAGTTGTCCGCATGAACGTTTTGCCTCTCCTGTAATCCCACAAACTCTCTGCAAACACACACCTCACATCAATTATTTCGCACAAGAGGGAAATTCCTCCAAACCTAAAGAGTCTGGTCACAAGCCAAAGAAATTAAAGTTCAAATCTGTGGATAAACCAAAGGAATTAAAGGCCAAATTTGTTGATAGGTCAAAGAAATTATACTCCAATGTTTCCCCTCACAGAGCAGGTTAAGTTAAAGATATTTTGTGCTACAACACTCTTTTCTTTATCATCTCACAAATGTTAATGTCTACTTCTCTTTTCAATGGTCCAGCTTGTGTGGTACGGTTATTGAAGATAGACGAGCAAGTAGCGTATGCGGACATGCTAAACGCCCACAATAACGAAATTAAATATATTCACAGTACTTTAGGATTCTGCATCAAGCTGTTGGATGCAAGGGACGGTAGACTGGTACTGGCACTTTCTCTCTTTTTTCTTTTATTTTTTATAGGTAGAGTAAATTGTGTAGTTGTAGAGACAAATGTTCCCCAGCTGAGCTATCCATAAGCCTCCAGAAGCAGAGCTTGGCGCAAGAGCTTGAACATTGACACATCCCCACCACATAAAGAACTTAAACATTAACCCATTCTCATTGTATAGAGAGCTTCAGTTAAACCCATCCCCATTGCACTAAGCTATATATTGGATGCTTTTGTATGCAATATATCTGAAATTTGAACCTTAAAGCATTCAAGAAACAAATATTTCCACGCAGATCAGAGTGTTATACCTTTTCTTTAATAAAGATAATGAATTTTTTATTTTTTTAAATTTGAAGTTTTGTATTACTCGATGAAGCAACGTCTCAGCAAAAATTCAGAAATGGCAAGTCGATTTGCAGTCTGTAACATTTATCCCATGCTGGATTTTCCCATAGTAATAGTACTCTTTTGAAGTGGTTGATTGTGCTATGGCATATGACTCTCTGCACCACTAGAATAATTAGAATTTTTTATTCTTAGTTTCAAATGGACATCGAACAAGTTATTGAATGAAGTTTTCTACAGGTGGCCATTTTGTTTGGTTTAGACTTCTAGTTAAACTAATGATTGCTGGGTCTGTCATTCATTATCAGAGCTTAGTGATAATGTATATCCAGTTTATATATATATATATATATATATCAATAGGTTTAGGGCTTTCTGAAAAGATGTTCTAAGAGTCAGTTGTTTATCTGCATTATTTACTAGTAGTCTAGTACTTAATGTCCACAAATTGGCCAATGAGTAATAGTTTAGAGACCCCAAACTATAAGTGTCAAGAAATTTGATTCACACAAGTCATTAGCTCTGATGTTTTGGTAATCGAGTTCATTCAGAACAGTTACTAAATAACAATCTCCCAGGCAGTGGTCACCAGAAAACAAAGCTATTTATGAAATTTCATAAGTAGTATATATTAGGTAGTTTGAGTTGGCATTTAATAATTCTTTGCTAAGTAGTGAATGTGGAGTTGTATCTTATGTTTTAGCTAAACATTATGGGTTCAAATTAATCCAATTGCCTTTTGATCCAGAATTCTTCATGCTATGCCTATTTATAAGATTAGAAGCATCAACAGAAGTATTGAAACAATCTGTATCATTCGTATATCTATAAGAGTTTCAAGTATCCTCACAAGAAATGAGGGAAAAGCAAGGAAACGTAGTCTAAAACCAGAATATTAAAGAAAGAATAGAGGAAGAGCAAATGTAAGCATGATGGCAACAGTCAATGGGCAGCCCACATATGCCTTTATTTTTGAAGTAGACAGTGGCTACAAAAAGAGTTTTTTTGCAAGCTGAAACTGTTAGGCATTTGGAACTAATTTATTTGCATAGATGCAGGCTATCCCTCTTAACAGTCCCACTTAGCTTGTAGCTGCGATTGTGTGATCTGCCACTGTAAATATATCTACTGCTATGTCTTTTAAAGTACAAAAGTAAGCTTCTTTACTTGTAACCTTTGTTAAAAATAAACTATATTTAATTGCACTTCAAAACATTTGTCATGCAGAGTCATATCTCATGCAAGAGACATATCCGTCTTCATAGATATCTTTGGATTTATAAGTTTAACAATAGAGAAAATTTATTCAAGCTCTCCAAATCCTTCTATTAAAGATTGGTGTTTAAATTAATTTTCAGTGTTTTACGTTCTAAATCTGATATTGCCTGTCATTTCGGTTGAAATACATATCTGACAATTTGAATCTTGGATCCTATTTTATTTTGATATATTTTTCAATCTTTGTAGTATCAGTGTCTTCAAACTTGAGACTACTGTAGGAAATTCAAGTCTAAGTCCGTCGCGGAGTGTCTGTAGCCTACAGTGTCTAACAGCACATATTCACAGTCAGAAATGGCAGGTTTTCCCAAAAGGAGCTGGGAAGGAATTCAAGCTTTAAATAACATTAAAAAACATTTTCTTTTGTACAATATATATTTTTAGATTGCTAAGTTTTGGTTGAGTTTTTTCAGACAATCCAAGTCTGAATCAAACACTCAAAATACAGCTCTGTTGAGATTTTGCCAAAGGCAAGTCTCAACACAATGGTATATACAAACATAATCCTTGGTAAGTCTTATTGCTTAATGCACCTTGTTCTATGTGCTAAAGATCTAAATTTATTACATTATCATATAGCGCAAACTTGCTTTTAGAGTTGCCCTTGGTATTGCATTTCCTTTTATATGACAAATTCTTGAAGCACAAACCTATACTGTCTGTCCCTGGTCTTTGAAGGGTTGGCCGATAGGAAATTGCTTTAATTTACTGTTTGTTAATAAATTTGAAGTTCAACTTACTGCGTAAATTTTTACGTAAATTTTTAAATGAATAAATTGATAATTAATTTGTCGAATTAAAGAACACGAGCACATGATTCCAACTTAAAGTTTGTTGAAGTTGAATGTAGTGAAAATTGACTGGTTAAGCATAAGATTTGAACTATGGCTAAATTTGATGAGAGCAACCGACCATGATGACTATGCTGCAAGACTTGCCTGGTGCTTTCATATATTAGTAATTAAGTATTTGGGAACAAGAACATTTAATTTAATTCAATACATATTTTGGATAATAATTGTTTGAATGTTTTTAATATGATCATCTCTAGGTAATAAATATCTTTTTTATTTTCTGCTTGCAATAGATTATATTAGAAGAGTCGCAGGTCTTTATTCTCCAGTTTCTATTGATTATAAATGGTAGAGTATTACCAAAAAATCTATCTGATTTTTTAAATTTTCAAAATACATTTTATAAACAATAAAATTATCTGTGAAATGTTCATGTGTTTCTTTTGCAATTTTATTTGTTTTAAGTAACCGCAACATATCACTATCTAGCAACTTTCAAGTATAAAATTATGACTTTTGTATTGGTATCTAAGATGCTTTACCCATATTTCTTTGTCATGCTTCTTGTTCTAGCCATGATATTATAGTTAGCTTTACTACATTTTCAACAAAATGAAATAAGGTCTCAACAACTTGAAAGACAATATCAATAGACTATGGTAGATCTTAGCAGCTATAGTCTGCCGTCTAGTTCCAACATCATTCATTGTGGTCATTAGTCACACATTTTCTATCTGTTTAATTTTTTTTAATATCAATATTAGTTTCCATAAATTCGCTAAAACAATACAAATTGACAATGTACCCCTCTAACTGCTTCTGTCAACTAAATCTTTCAAACAACCAAACATAACTACAATTGGCAGGAACATGACGCAAATGCTTCTCTTGTTTATATTGAGAGCATTTTAGAATAATATATTGAAAATTTGTTTCTAAGAATTTGTGAGATGATAACAAATTTTCCTAACCACATGTATATCAATTAAACTGTACAATTTGATTTTTGTTTATTCTCAACTCAAACATAAGACTTGATTTAGGTGTAAGGATAAGTTTATGTAGTTCAATAGCCAACCCCAACAAACCCCCTTATACTTTATAACACCATCATTGTTTCAATTGTATCATTTTATATAAATACTCAAGGTTTGAATTTGACATGAGAAGAAAATTTAATCATTTACACTAGATTACAATTATGACTACACTCCCCATACACTTCTTTGATCAACCTTATAAATATATAATCTTTCTACTTTCAATAAATTCAATTTTAAACCATTCTCAACTACAATAAAAAAAACAAATATAACAATTATTCCACAAAAGAATGAACAAAGATATATTAAACATCAAAATAAAAAGGGTCATTTCTCTTCTTCAAATTCAATATATATTAGTACAATTTCGATTAACTTACATCATTATTATTTCGAACTTAACCTATATATCTAATAGGTCACATTTATATGCTTTTATTAACTACTGGGTATTTTGAAGAGATCTTTAGTCTCTTCGCTAGTAAAAACACGGTAATCACAAGGATACAATTTCAACTTTGCACGAAGAATCCGCAAAGTAATAAGCAAAACGATATTCATAATTTGAAAAAATAATTTATTTTGTAATAAGGTCCGTCTAATTCAGTTTTAGAGTTTGGACTATTTATTCTAGGAAGTTGCCAAACAATTACAGATAAAAGTTGCTGCTGTTAATTTAGAACCCTACAATTTTTGCGAATCTCTCCGTTGCTCCAGTAAGAGGCTTGATGTTACCCATATTCACCATAGCCGTCGCAAAATCTCGAAAGAAGGTAAACCGATTAATACTGTATGTAGTAACAAGAGCATCTGCGGAGCTTCCGCTAAACAGAACCTGTTCAGAGTGTAAAAGACCTCTCTGTGTTCTAAGGTTTCTGTAGTAGCTGTTGTCAAACAAATTAGGCGTGCCCACGTCCAAAGGAGAGAGATTGCTATCGCCACTGCCGCTGCTGCTCGGGCACGTTGCCTTGCGAAAAGTAGCGAATAAGGCATTAATATTGGATTCATTGTAGATGCGGGTTCGGAAAAGGGAGCATTGCGCTTGACCGATTGTATGAGCGCCAAATCAAAACGACATAAATATGCAATGTTAGTCATCATAGTTACTTCTTACGAGCGCTTCACTGAAATGTGAAGGGAAGCTTTTCTATTGCTTACCTGAAAGGGCAATCAAGTCCCTAGCAGAGAGTCCTTGAGCTTGAAATGCTGAGATGAGACTAGGGAGGCTTGAAAATGGACTTGGAATATTTGTATTTGCATCGCTTTTGACGGCAGTACGCGAGTCTCTCCTACCCAAGCTCACAGTCCACGATGGACCTCCCAACCACCATTTATACAGACAAAAATCAATTGAAAGTCAAGATCATGGGGATCTATATTCGTTCATCTGTAGCATCAATAGGTAACTAATCATCGAGGTCTACCCGAGAATAGAAATTGAGATAAAATCAGTACCTGGGCAACTGATTCGGTCGCAGCAATGGTCAAAATATCAGCACAGGAAACCACTCCACTGCAGACTCTCTCTAATTGGGTCTTTATATTATCTATGACCTCGAAACCTCTGACTGAGTTGGCGTTTGGAAGTGCATTCTTTTCGCCAGTAAGAGTTGCGGTGTCATCCAACAGTATCGACCCATCGCATCCCTGTATAAATCATGGATTTCAATATACCAAAATAAAACATAAATCGAAGTAACAATGAATGAAAGTAGACAGTATTCTAGGGTTGAAAATGTTACGTTAACGAAACAGTCGTGAAAGTGAAGGCGCAGCAATGATGCACCCATACGCCTCTCTCTTCCGACTGCCTGTCACACTGCAGCTCTGACTATGGGCAGTACCTGGGGACATGATCTTGCATAAAATGACGGGCTAAGTTGCCCATAGGCAATAACAGTTGAACACAAAAGTAAAACAATACACAGAGGACTTCCTGTTGGCAAAGAAGACATGGTTATTTGAATAGAGAAACAAGAAGTTTAATTACAGGTTGCCTGCACTAAACCGATTTCAAATACTTTTGGTGTCATAAGGACAACAGATTTGTTCTTTATATAGCAGTAGATACTGAGATAGACACGATATGTATCTTCTCTGAAACGACTTGGTCTTACGCGTAGAGGCAAGTGGGGAACAACTGGAGTTGGAGCTAATAATTGAAGACGATAAGATGCGATGGTATTAAAAGCTTTGATAATGACGGTCAGCAATTATAGTGAACAAGTTCAATGGAAGCAAACGTATCTGAGAGGGTTAGATTTGTAGTTGACTTTGATGCGTATAATATCTTTTCACGTTTCTTTCGAACGATGTATAATAAGTTAATATATGAAAAAAGCGTAGGTAGTTGACTAATTTGCAAATGTCCCTTTCTAGTTGCTTTTTTAAAAGTAAATATAAATTAATTGCTTAGAAAAGCTTAAAATCAACTTAAAATAATAACTTGAAGACTTTGAAGTCAAAAAAAACTAAGTAATTAATTTCTTATACGATCTAGAAGAATCATTGCGTTATGATTACTTTTAAATCTTTTAAATAGTATGTAAATAACGTCACCAATGTTAAGAAGTGAGGAGGAAAATGATGGGGATCGTTTTAGTGAGGAAATATTTTCTGGATAAACGGTCGAGATTCTCGGTCATTAGCACAGCTAAGTATTAGGGCGAGGTAAAGTAGAAATAGACGAGGATTATCAAAATGAACCATCTTGCCATGTTGTGAAGGAATCTTGAAAGGCGATGCGACTCTAATTATATGAACTTACAGCACCATTCCTCATAGGGGGTTGTAAGGTGTGATTACACTCATAGTTCAACATAAATGATGGAATTCAAAATCAGATTTTTTAGATTTTAATATGCATATTTTTTTTTGTTAAGAAAAATTGTTTGAATAATTCTAACATTGTATATATGATTTTTTTAGATTTTTATTATTAGACATGAGATAAAATTGCTAAACATTTAACTGTTAGCTTTGTAATATTGACAAGGAAATGAATACCCATCAAAAGAGTTTAGTTCTCCAAGTAAAAAGTCTAGTTGCCTACTTGTATATGTCACATGGTCTTGAGAAAAAAAAAATCAAGTGAATGTGTTTTGCTCAAAACATGCTCAATAGAAACACTTTTATTGGCCGAAAATGTGACATAGCATTAGACTCTTACATGGAAAGAAAGGGAAAAAAAGTTGTGCATTTATTTCTAAGTACTCTTAACCCTGGTCCATGTCTAAAAAAGAGGTCCAAACATTTCATGTCAAAGATGAACAATGTCAGTTGTAAAATTGCATCTCAAATGAGGATCCTTTGCTAGATGATATATGAATGTATGTGAGCCATTATAGGCTCTAGTGTAGATTACTAAATATGTTGAAACATACAAAACTAAATTTTAGGGAAGGAATTGGGATAGAAAATTAATTCGTGAGCGTGTAACGTGATGATGAAAATGTGCTAAAACCCTTGTAAAGTAGACTCAAAATGTACTTAAAGGTGGTATGGTTTTTTTGCCACTATTATTTTTAAGAGATGGTTAGAGTCAATTTTTTTGGAAAATAACATCAAATAATGCATTAGATAAAAGCAAGTCCATGTTAGAGAACTAGAATTTTAACTACATAATCAACAAAGGTGTTCAATCTCTAAACAATACTATGTCCTTAATAGTACAAATGCCTTTAATGTATTGATAATGTGTTTATTGCATACATCTTGAATAAAGGCAATCAATATTTATTAATAGGTGCTCACCAAAGATTGTGACCATTTAAAGAGAGGCCTATTATAGAATTGACTCAAACCCATATGAGGAAAGGTTGTACTACAAAGAAGACATTTCATATGATTTAAACCACAAACCAACTTCTGAACTTGACTTAGTCACTCGTAATAATAAGACTGCAAATGATAATATTAAAAATATTTTACTATATTGAAAACTAGAGTATATAAGAATATTCCTTCCCCTTTTACACATGAAAACTTTGTTTTAATTTGCTAAATATCTAATTTTCCTCACCCATGAGAATATTCCAAAGAATATTCTCTCTCTTCACTCATTAGAAAAAAGGGAATATTCTCCCTCATAACAAACTTACAAGACTTCTTGTGCAAGTTTTCAATGTGTATTTGTTTGGAAGAATATGAACCCTTGATTCTTTCTTTGATCCTTGTGATCATTGATTCTCATCCATTGATGAGAATCCATGATCCATGTTTCATCTCTTCTCCATTTTAACCATTGATTAACCTTTTCAATCTTAACCCTTCATTTATCATTTTATCTCCTATAAATAGGTCATTATTTGGAGACAAATGGATCCACCTTTTTCATAGAAAACTTATGTTGTTGAAAATCATTCATCCATCTTTTTAATAGCAAACTTATGTTGTTGAAACTCATCCATGCACCTTTTAAGAGAAAACTTATGTTGTTAAAACCACTTTCACTTTCACTCATATTTAACACTTATTTAGCATATTTTTAGCTTAATTTACTTGCATCATTAGCTTAGATTCCATTAATGGCTTCCATGGTAACATAAATACATACATTTAGCATATTTTTAATCAGGGTTTGAATCATTTTTAGCTTAAAATCCATTTAGATTAGCTTTGCATATACCCATATCGATCATCTTAGCATAGAACATGTTAAAATAGATTGCATCATGTTAATTTAGCTTTAAATCATTTTTTCACACACATCTATCATTGGTTTCGTTGATTCTCTTCAATAAAATTGATCAAAACAAGCTCATTTATCCACGGGATTGGGAAAGGCTTGCCATTCCACATAAAAGATAAGTTTCAATGAATTAGAATAAGTGTTTTTGAAGCTTTCATATTTTAATATGTTAGTTTTAATGGATTCTTAGTTTAGTTTAAACATTGAATGATCTTATTGGGACTGATGTTTAGTGGCTTGAATATACTTTTTATCCTCATGGATCAAGTGTAGTTAGCCCATACTAAGTCACCCATCACATTTTGGTACTAGAAGGAGGGCATGAACTAACCAATTTGACAAATTTCTTGTTAAATCTTCATTTTTCTTGTCTTTTCAAGTTCAACGATGCTATTGATTATTCAATGACACATTTGATGATTTGTCTCTATACAGTGACACACTTAAATTTTCACTTTAGCAAAGCATATTAAATTTCATCACCGCATATTAAAATAGTGACGCTAACTTTATTTTTCATCGTGCCATTAATTTCTATTTAGCAACGTAATTGATATAGCGATGCATATGATGTCACTATTTTCTACAGATTGGCGACATTAATTTTTTAGTATAACGATGCACTTGCTATATGGAAAGACTATTGATGAAATTCAATGACATCACATGTGCTTTAATTTTTCACTTTATCCGATCGCTAACATATCACTGACTTCTCCTTTTTGCTTTTTAAACTAAATGTTTTTGCAAGTTGAGCAATAAAGTTTCAAGTGAAGAAGCATATTACCATTTGAATATAATTGTAACAAGTGTTTCAACACTTATGGGGAAATTATAACCCATTTACGATGATTTATTTCATGTTTTAGGACTAGTTAAACTAGGTTTCTTTTGGGCTTTAAAATGAAGATTCAAATTGGTTAAAACTGAACCCTCACATCATTTTGCTTGTTGGTCTAAAATTAAACAACACAAGCTCCATACTTCAAATTGGTGTTTAGAAAAAACTCATTTCGCTATGATGGATTAAAATGAACATGTGTCTGAATTGTTTGAATAGATTTCTTGTGAGTATCCACTCCCCTTACACTTTGTGTGATCTTGGGTGAAGAGAAACACACAAGTATAACTTTTTCTTCTTGGAAGTGCTTATCCTCTCCCCTTGCACCTTTTGGAAATCTTGGATGATGAAAGGTATTTTATGCTTCAAACATGTGGGCTGATGCAAGAAGTTGGGTCCACAAAAAGTTCAAAAAGTGGAAGTGTTTTTGTTGTTTTTCATAATTTGTCACACTTGGACTAAAAATTCGAGGCACTTACACAATGAATTTTTAAAAAAATTAGTAATATGAAATTTTGAATTTTGAATCTAGTTTCTAAATATGTAAATTATTCAAATACCCAAATTGTAGAAATTAAATTTTGATAGGGATCTATAAAAACCACTTTTTAAAAGTCCCTGTTTTTTTACCATACCATGCACGTGTACGGACACCACTTTTTGACCCAAATAAAAGTATTTTGCTAATTCCTTTTGAGGAAAGAGAGCTAACAACATGAAGATTGATGAAGAATTTTTTTTGTAATTTTTTGTTGAATATTTTTTTTTTTATTAAATTTTTATTGGCCTTAATTGTTGTTTTTAAAAATCAACGTGTAGGGACAACATAATTTGACCTAAACTAAACATTTTTTGAAACTTTTTTTTTCATTCTGTAAAGAATTGTCTAAAGATTGATGTCATATAATTTTTTTTACAAGAAACTTCACCAAAAAAGTCTGATATTTCATGTTTAAGGACTAGTTTGCTTTGAAATTAATTTAAAAATATCAAATATAATCCAATATTAATAAAAATTATATATTTGGAAACTAGAAATCGTGTTCTATAATGGGTTTTAATTTTATAGATTGATTCAGAAAAAAAATCCATCAACCGTACTATCAAAGATGGACATTCTTCTTTAATCTGCCTTAGTTTTTTAGTTGCAGGTCAAAGGCTAAGGCTCGGATTGCAAGCCTTTCCCGAGCCTAAAACTAAGGCTGCAAGTGGGTTGGAGATTCAATTTTTTAATAACGCGTATGCGTTTTTAAAAATGCATACACGTTACAAAATGCATATGCGCTCTTTATTTGTTTGATTATTTAAAAAAAAAAAAACTTTTTAGAAACGCGTACGCTTTTTGATTAGAGAAACGCGTACGCTTACGCGTTTCTAAAAAGTATTTTCTTAGAATAAATGACTTGTATGCACTCAAAAACACGTATGCATTTTATAACGCGTACGCGTTTTATAACGCGTACGCATTTTTTTAGGCTCGGGTACCTAATGCATAACGCATACGCGTTTTTTAATAATGCATATGCATTTTCTGCGATATTTTTTTTTTTGGCCGAAACTTCCCCTCTTCGTGGACCCAACTTCTTGCACTTACCCATGTGTTACCTCTAGCGGGCCTGCCTCCCAACTTGTGAGAGGGAATGACCCAAGAAGTGCTTTCATTTTGTTTCATGATATAAATACTTGGCATGAAAAAAGACATTGACCAGCTAGTGTAGTTACACTATACTGATGATCATCTCCTCTATTATTTGTGTGATACATTAAAACCATTAGATTATTCTAAGAGATGGGAGTCCTCTTCATTGAGTGAATTTTCCATATGCATAACACTAGTTTATCTCGAATATGGTCATTAAAATCCTTATTTGTAGTAGCTAACCAAGTCCAATTGACAAAATGTATTTTAAGGTAGTGCATTAAAGTAGAACTGCTCCAAGAAGTTACTTACCATGTCCAGATTTATATTGAGATATTAAAGCAAATGGGGAAGGGACTCCTTTTCTTAGCATGTCAAGACATTACATTTCCTTGACATAGCCTATTTTTCCTCTTTATCTTCTCAAATTAATTATCTCTTCTGATGGTTGGTAAGCCTACTAAGAAATGGGTACCCACTCTATCTAGGATTGTAAATTATTGAAATTCAGCTTAATACTTGCTTGGTTCTTAAACAATTACAAACAAACATCAACAAGTCTTTTCAAAATTTCAAACCCTTTGGTCTAAGTATGGATACCCTTTGACAAAACCTTGATATGGATGCTTTTCCTAGGGATTTATTCTTAGACACTTCTAAATTTTTTGGTTAACATCTCAATCTATACTTCCCAAAGTTAACCTAGGAAACTATGGCTTGAACTTCATCTTTTTCACAAAATGGAGTTTGTCAAATTTATGATGTTTTTGACATAGACATTTTGTTTGACCTTAATAAATACAAACTTTTCATGGTAAAAATAAACTCATTAAGCAAGATAAATTGACAAATTGAACCCCACATGACCATTTGGCATCTGATCACTTTGGTTGAACAACGTAACCTTACACCCACTATCATTCAACCGAACTTTGAACTAATTAAGGGAGAAAAAATATATATAATCAACAGTTTGAGAATCTCTACTTTTGAAACAAAGGAAAAGCTAAGTCAGTGGAGAAACACAACAAACATCTTAGACGAACAAGAGGAACAAGCCGATACTATGGTCAGATGGCCCATATTACCACCTCATGCATGACAATAATTATCCTCTTTTCCACAATCTTAGGCTTCTCTAAATGATCTCTCACAAAATTGAAATCCCCAAGAGAAGGTCTACATGTCGTCACTTAAAACTTAGGCATCATAGTCCAAAAGCTATAAGGAGACACCTTGTGGCTCTCTACTGCAACATAAAAAATTTGGTAAGAAAATTTTATAGATGTGTTTCCATGAATGATCCTGACATGTATGCTCAATATGAACCCATCATTTAAGTCAAACATTGGTATTTAGAGTTTAGACACTTTAGGGGTCTAGCATCTTTCTCACTACCTTGGTCTTGGAAAACAAAAGGTTCACTCTAGGTCAACATTGGGTCGAAAAATTCATCCACCCCTTCATCAAAACTCATCCTTCACTTCACCAAGCTTCGCAAAAAATTTAAACACATCAACACTTTTTTGACTTAGACATCTAGCAACCGAAAATCTAACTTAGCTACTTTCTATGTGAAATGAATCCTTTTCCATGTGCTTAGCTAAGTTAGTTATCATCTTTGAACTATTTTATCTTGAAGGTCACAAGTCTACCCTAAAGATTCAAAAGTTCATAAAACATCCTTTATCCAAACATGAAACAATCAAACTTACGTCAAAAGTGTTGTCCCAAAATGTTCACAAAAATCACTTCCCATATCATTCATATTTTCATCTCCCATTGTCACCATTTCTCCAAAAAGATGTAGAGTGTCCCTTCTACCTAGATTTGAGTGAACTAGAGAGATTAAACATTACATATCTCAACACAACTCTCCCATAGGAGAACAAAAATTTATGGTAAATACAAGATCACAACACAAAAGAATTATGGAGAAAACCAAAGTCACATTTAGCTCAAGTGATCACAATCCTCAATAATTTGATCCAAGAAGTCAAGTTATGTCATCACAACAACCATTGTCTCCATAAGGACCATATGAGATAGAAGATGTTATGAAAAACCCATTTGAACTTACTAAGGAAGAAATCATGGAATACAAACAAGAACATCGAGCCTTAGAAAACGTGGCTCCAATTTCCCCATATTTTTTTGTGCAACCTTTCACACAAGGCTTAACAACTCCATTGTAGGGCTAAATCAAACATCCATTCCTAGCATTGTAGGTAGTCTTTCTTAAGATTTTTTCTATACTTTTCCATTTTAAAGAAACACACTTTTGGGTACCCTAAACACCAATCCATCCACCACTTGGACACCAAAATTTGGTGCTTCTACCATTCCCAAACACCCCTTGCATCAATATAAACCATTTACACTTTATGAATCGATGGCTTGACCTCAACATATTGAGGGTACCCCTCTTCATCCATCCCCACAAGTACCATAAATGTGCCCAACATCACACAAGGCAGTATAAGCCAAGTGTCTCAAATAGACCAACAAGGGCATCGGTGAACCCAAAAAAGTGGTTTATAATTCGAGTGAGGAAAGAAAACTGCCAAAAAAATGACCCATTCAAAATAAATCATTTTGGGGTTCAAGAAAACTCTAGGTTCAAATGAACCCCAAAGAGGTTCACTTGAACTAGGGTTCAAGAAAACTCTAGGTTTAAATGAACCCTAAAGTGGTTCGCTTGAACCAGGGTCCAAGCGAACCCCTTTCCATGTGGGAACTCCCAATTCTGATTGTGGGAAGGGGCTTTGCTTGAACCTAGGTTCGAGTGAACTAGGGTTCAAGGGGTTCGCTCGAACCCATTAGGTTCACTTGGACACCCCTTATTCCTCATTCCCCCCCTGAGACACAATAAAAACATAAATTTTGGCACTTCAAAGCTCAGGTTGACGATGAAAATGGAGGAATCTTCACAAACCTAGTTGGAATTAGGTAGTCCTCAGAACGATCTATCCCAAAAATATAATTTTAATATGTTTTGGTTTTATTATGTTTTTTTTTTAGTTTTATTAAACATAGCTTTTTCATCAAAAATGAAGTTCTTTTTTATGCACATGTGGAAAAATAGCAGATTATCAATTTTTTTTTTTTTAAATATGAGTGCACTAGGAATTGAAGTCCTTGATCCAACAAAAAAAATTTAATTGAATTTTGATATATACAAAAACTGTTACATGTTATACGGTCGCGCTATGTTTGAATTGTGATTGGTTTGACTTCAAAACTTGATTAAAGAAAAAATATTCAATAAAAAACTATCTAACCAAGTGGAAGCACTAGATATCATAGATACAAATCTAAATTCAAAATAATTAGAATTTTATCCTTCATGAAAAAAAGAATTATGTGTTATACGGTGTGCATCACTTTTTGAAAATGTTGTTTTCTAAAAATAAGCAATTTTCGTGGGAGATGGAAAAATAAGTGCAATCTGATTCCAAAAAATTTGAAAAAAATATTTTTAAAATTTGCAGACAAAATGTGATGAGACTCAAGTTTTCATAATCTTCAAATTCCTCACGGTATAGCAGTTATAGGTGCCTAAATTTGAAGATTTAGTTAAAAATAATAATTTCAATGTCCATTTTGGCCAAAAATTATAAACCACTATTTTGGGATCACCTACATGCCAATACCCTTACACAAAATCTAACCTTAATGCAAATAGGGACATCCTTATCCAACTCACCAATTGGCTCATCCACACTATTGGTTTCATAGCACATCCATCCCATCCATCACCAACCCAACTCAAAAAAATCCCTTGGTCACAAACCCCATCAATTAAGGTAACACCTTGGTCCCACCTCAAGTACAACAAGGGAACCACCTACTCTTTGGACAAGGAAAATAGTTTAATCAATTGCAAGGCTTGAGCATGTCATTTCCATCACAATACCTAATGGCACCATCATCGTCTTTCCTCTCATTCCCTCCCATCATGTAAAATAAAATGGAACCTCAAACTTACATTCCTCCATCCCAATCCACCATCTTGCAAGGAATATTAAACCAAGGGAATCCTCAACCTCTTATCCACAACCCGCTACCCATGCAAGACATCAACTCATTGAAGATTTCCTAATAACCTACTAATCCTACATTACAAGAACATGCCTTAGCTTTATAAAAATCACAACAAGCTTATCAAAAAGTCGTCTAACAACAACAACAATAGAAAGAAACCCTAGCAGCACAATAATAATAACAAAAATAATAAGAAACCTTAGCAGCACAACAAAAATAATGACAACATCAAGTAGCTCTAGCAACACAACAATAAGAACAAAAATAAAAAGTGGCCCTACCAACACAACAATAGTAGCAACAATAGCAAGCGGCCTTAGCAACACAACAAGCAATCCTAGAAACCCAAGAACAACAACAACAACAACAAGAAACCCTAGCAGCACAACAAAAACAACAACAAAAATAATAAACAACCTTAGTATTCCAACACCAATAAAAAGCCCAACAACAACTACAAGCCTTACTAGCTCAATAGTATACCTAACAACAACAACACAAAGGTTCCTACTATAATCCTTAACAGAACGTCATCAATACAAACAAGTTAGGAACTTATACACCAAAACCACAATCACCTTTGCAATACCCTACCCCTCCATACACACCATACAACACACCATCATATCAAAATCTTGCATATAATCCATCTGCCATCCCAAAATATGCAACATATGTTCCTCTACCAAATCCACAAGATGATGTAGCATTGCAACTTAAGGCATTATCACAATAAATGCAAGATCTCTAGATGGGCAAGATGAAGAAGCCCCATACATAGAACTTATGTCCATATCCATTCAATTGAAACATCACAATGGTAACATTCCCTCTGGATTTGAAGTCCCCAAATTTGATAAATACGAAGGGAGAGGAATTCTTGTGGAGCATATCAAAGAGTTTAACATCATGTGTATGGAGGTCACCTACAATGAGTCTTATCTGATGTGCCTCTTTCTACAAAGCTTGATAGGCCCAACCATTGACTGGTTTTCTCAATTACCTCCAAGTATCAAAACCTTCCAAGAAATCACTGACAAATTCATAGATCACTTCTCCTCTAATCTTGACATGGATGTAATCATAGAAGAGTTGTACATTCTCAAACAAAAAAAAGGAGAATATTTTGCTAATTTATTGCAATGATGGAGACAAAGAGCTAGAAGTAAGAAAAAGTGGCTAATTCTTGCTGATCAAAAAGTATGGATCATCATAGAAAATCTAGATCCAGATCTATCCTTCCATTTGAAAATGAAGTGCATTACATCTTATGTCAAGCTTTTCCATAGAGCCCTTAACATCAAGAGAGCTCTAATCTTATAGGGAAATACTTAAGCCTACAAAGACAACCACCCATCAACCAGTTCAAATGATAAGCCTTGTGTCTCGGCTAAGAACAAGAATGTGACCAATGATGGTGTGGTATATGCTAAGTTGTTCCTAAGTTATCCTAGGCCAAACAACAATTAAATAGCTAACATTCAACCAACTATGCAACAAACAACACCATCACAAAACAATCAGATCAACAACACTGAAATGCAACAAATATGAACCCCTAACAAGAACAACTATCTAAAATGTAAATACACATAGTTGTCAGAACATATTGAGACTATCATGAAGAATTTGGTAGATTCAAACCTAATAATTCTTCCCAATTTCAAAAACTACCAAGAACCATAGGATAAACTACCCTATTACAACGAAAATGACCTTTGTGACTTTCACAAAATCAAAGGACACAAAGAATCAAATTGCATGAGACTCAAAAATATTATCGAAGATATCATAGAGAGTAAAGCCATATCTATCAAGAGATACCAACCAACAACCAGGATCTTAAGATATACAAAAACCCCATGTCAGATCATAGCAACTTGGAAATAACATTGGAAAAGCTAAGGATTACACAAACTTGCACCATACCTATTCTAATGTACTTGCTTCTTGTGATAGTGTCATCACCATCGTCGCCATAAAAGGGCCTAATGCAGAGTGTGGAGTCACCACATGATGTGGAAAATTCACCATCCAAAGAGTCTCATCTCAATCTAGGGCACAATCTACTTTGCCTACATCAAACCCTAGCACTTGTATAATCTCCTAGATCGGCTTAAGAAGACCCTCATGCAGATTTCTATCTTAGAACTATTGAGCCTATCCCCCATACATAGGGAAATCTTAGAGAAATATTTATCTTCAACATCCATCCTCGATGATATTGATGCGTTACAATTTAAATCTATGGTAAGACATATCACTGATCATCTTATCACCTTCTCAAAACAAGACCTACCATCGCAACCATCTCATAATCGTGCTTTGTATGTTGAGGTCATTATTCATAAGAACAAGGTTAAAAGAGTCTTAGTAGATGGAGGCACTGGTTTGAACATTTACACCCTTCATCTAATTAAGAACTTGGGCTATTCAGAGGATACTATAGAGAAAGCAATGAGTACCACCATTAGAGAATATGATGATAAAGAGTGGATATCACAAGGCATTATCACAGTACCCATACAAGTGGTACCCATCATTGTATAAAATACATGCCAAGTGTTAGACCTTGATCTCCCCTATAACATCTTGTTTGGCCAACAATGGATCCATGCCCTAAAAGTGGTAGCTTCGACCTACCATCAATGTGTAAAGTTTCCTTTTGAGGGTAGAGAAGTTACCATCCATGGAGATCTTGAACCTTTTTACTATTGTAAAAATCTTGAGACCAAGTTTTATAAGATACCCTAGATCCCTAAAAATGATGAATCACCTACACCATCTTCCTCATTTGTTGACCCATCATCCCTTGCATCTACCTCAGAAACAAAAACACCCATTGTGCAAAACATTCCCAACATCAAAGTAGTGATCTGGGATGATGGTTGTGGAAATTATAATTTAATGAAGGAAAATTTTGTGTTTGGGGAGCTACCTCTTTCTCCCAAATCTCATGGGAAATTGACATCTAGCAATCAAGTACCTGAAACAATCAAGATGGAAGCTACCACCTTCACCAAGTGGGGGGATTTGAACAAAGAATATTTAAATGAGGAGGATGTCTCTAAAATATTATATTAGGATGAAGAGCCCATCCCTTTTATTACCATGGAAGAAGACAACAAAGGCTTGTAGCTAATGAAGGGATGATGCTATAACAAGAATGAGAAACTAGGAAAAAATGACAATGGTTTGCTGGAACCCATCATTCCTAAGAAACACCCATAGAATCTTGGCCTAGGTTGTACTACTAGCAAGGTTACCCTTATTGGAAAAATGGTACTTTTGCTAAAAAAGTTGAGGCTTCCTCTTGGTTACCCACATCCTATGAAACAATCCTAGATGATTTCCCCCTTGATGTTGTTGACCTATTTGAAAATAACTCTCTTCATGATATCCACAAAATCCTTCACCCCTAGTGATCAACCAATTGAAATAAGCCTAGTATACCCAAAATTCATTCACTTGGACCAACGAGGACCACGGATTCTAGATTTGTTCGAAAACGGTGAAGTGATCTCATAATTCATGGGATTCTATGACAACTTACCATGGGTAGATCATAAAGCTAGTTTCAATATAGAGCTAGACAAAGGGGTTTACTATGAGGAGATGATTGAATCCTTCAGTCACAAAATTGACAATATGCAAATAACATGCAGATCTTTGAGTGAAAACCACACTATGGCACTTTCTAACCTTAAAATAGTAAAAAGAAAGGACATATGGACAATGGAGAAAACCTCTATAAGTCACCCAAGGATGAGGGATTTAATATCCCCCTTAATGTAATGCATCTAGATAAGTTATAAGTTTTAGCTAAAAGGGCCACTCCAGTCAATGTGGGAACCAAAGAAGCATCCAAGATCACTTTTTATGTTGAATCCTTGTTAGATGAAGAACAAAAAAATCTAGCAGTGTTCCTGAAAGAGAAAAGATTAAAATTTGCATGGTCATAAATAGATATACTAGGGCTCGATCTAGAAGTGGTTGTGCATCACTTAGCAGTATATACTAACACCAAACTAGTGAAGCATAAATTAAGAAATATGCACCTTCAGATAGTACTCTTGGTAAAATTGGAGTTACAAAAGCTTCTTGATGTTGGATTCATTTGACCGATAGATTATCCTGAGTGGGTTTCCAACCTGGTACAAGTTTCCAAGTTCCCACTAGAGGCATCAGAATATGCATGGATTTCAAAGACTTAAAAAAGGCATGCCCGAAGGATGATTTCCCTTTTCTTAACATTGACCTTATTGTTGGTTTAAAATTTGGGCATGAGATTTTGTACCTTATGGATGGTTTTTTAGGCTATAATCAGATCATGATCGCCAAAGAGGATCAACACAAAACTGCATTCACTTGTCCATGGGGAACATATTATTGGAACATGATGTCATTTGGGTTGAAGAATGTAGGAGCGGCGTATCAAATATTAATGACCCTCATCTATCATGACATGATTCACAAAAAAATGGTGGACTATGTGCATGATATTTTGGAAAAATCAAGGAAAAGGAGTGAGCACATAGAAGTCATAAGACCCATCTTTGATAGACTTGAAGGGTATAAGGTACAATTGAATCCAAATAAGTGTGTCTTTGGGGTTACATCAAGAAAGATCCTTGGCTATACCATCTCACAAAGAGGGATAGAAACTGATCCAAACCAAGTTAAAGTCATCCTATATATGGAACCACCACAAACATTGAAGCAAATGAGATGGTTACAAGGAAGGTTGCAGTCCATCAAAAGGTTCATAGCACAATTGTCAAAAAAAATCCATCCTTTTTCACATATTCTCCCTAAAGTCCTGAATAAATTACAAGTGGGATGAGAAGTGCAATAAAGCTTTACAAAAAATCAAGGAATGCCTATTGACACCTCTACTGCTCATGCCACTGATATTGAACAAACCATTGATCCTGCATATCTCAACAACATCACCAACATTAGGTTCTCTTCTAGCACAACATGGCGAAAATGGAAAGGAAAGAGCCATCTATTACATTAGAAGGACCTTGGTGGGCTATTAAATGAACTATTCATCCATTGAGAAAATGTGATTAGCAATGGTTTTTTCTTCACAAAATTTCAAACACTACATGTTATTGCATCAAACCAAGCTTATTGCAAAGATCGACCCATTGAAATACCTGCTATCCAAATAAAATATTATTGGGTTAATGGCCAAATGGGTGATTCTATTGACTAAATTTAACAGAGTATGTGGAGTGCAAGGAAATAAAATGAAAATTGATCATAGAATAGCTAGAAGAAGCACCTATCTATGTAGAGAATCTATTGATATCTGAATTACTTGATGAATCCGTGTTCCTTTTCAATATAGCAGACCAATGTAAAATTTACTTTTATGGATTATTTACCCAACATGGGTTAAGGGTGGGTATTCTCTTTATCACCTCTCAAATTGATTGCATCCCAAAGTCATACAGGTTGTAAATTGCATGTACTAACAACATTGCAGAGTGTGAAGCTTTGATAACTAGTCTAAGGATAGCAATTCAATCACAGATACAAAAGTTAAAAGTATGTGTAGACTCACAACTAGTTATCAGCCAAGTCAATGATGATTACCAAACTAAGGATGATAAAGTGGCTCCTTACAAGAAGATGGTAGAAAATCTCAAGGACCTTTTCATTGATATAAATTTTGAGCAATTTCCTCACATGAACAACTGAGTATTAGATGCTATGGCAACAACTGGATCATTTTTATATATGTCACACAACATCCTTCAATGTGAATTCATGGTAGAACAACTTCTCATACCAACTTTTGAAATCCCCGAATCTAAATTTGTGTTTCATCGTTGGTCCTAGATCCCCATGGTATCATGATATATTCACCTACCTTAGCAAAGGAGCTCTCCCATATGATATCACCTCCAGCCTTAAGAAGACTTTTGTTAAAAAGGAATCCCAATTCATGATCCTAGGTGACACCCAATACTGTCAAAGCATCAAGGAGACATTACTACGATGTCTTAACCAAGAGGAAGCCTTGACTACTTTAACAGAAATACACAATGGCATATGTGGTTCCTATTCTAGTGGTATGGCTTTAGCTAAGAAAATATTGATGAAAGGGTATTACTGGCCAACCATGGAAAGAGAAGCCCATCAATATGTGTAGAAGTGTGTCTAGTGTCAATAACATGGAGATCTTATTCATGCTCTAGCTCAAGAGTTACAACCAAGGGTCACACCTTGGCCTTTCTCACAGTGGGGGATTGACCTCATAGGAAAGATCACCTCCCACCTCATCTAATGGCCACAAGCTTATCATCACAGCCACTAAATAATTTACCAAGTGGGTGGAAGCCATTCCTATGACCTACATAATGGGCAAGCAAATTACCAAATTTATCTTGAATTACCTTATTTGTCATTACGGTGTTCCACAAACCCTTATCTCAAGAAATGGAACACCCTTCAAGAATCAGTGTGTGAAAGAGCTATGTCAAAAATTTAACATTCAACATCAATTCTCTACCCCACATTACCACCAGGGCAATGGTCAATCTGAGGCTACAAACAAGACTATTTTGAAGATCCTAAAGAAAATAGTCAATGAAGATGGTCGTGATTGGCATTTGTAGTTAAATACTTCCTTCTGGGCCTATCGAACCAATATTCACATGCCTACAAGTACAACCTCATTCTCCTTGGTCTACGTATTAGAGACCATCTTACCTATCAAACTTGAGCTTTTGTCACTAAGAGTGTCACTATAGAACCTAATCACTAATGAAAAATACCGAGTATCTCGGCTAAATGAGCTTGAATTCTTGGATGAGCATTTCCTTGATGCCCTTAATCACTTGAAACTATACCAAAATTGACTGAAACAAAGCTATATCAAGAAGATCAAGGGTCCTTCCTTCTAGGTAGGGGATTGTGTTCTAAAGCAGAATCAAAAGAATCTTCTAGATTAGGACAATAAAGGAAAGTTTGAGCCTAATTGGTTAGGTCCCTTTATCGTCATAACAAGATATGGATCAAGAGAATATCAATTATCAATGCCTGAAGGTGAACCCTTATAGGAACCAACAATAGTATGAATCTTTAAAAAAAATTATGCCTAAGATCGAAGGGTGTAAATCTGAAAAATACAAAAAAAGTCAAAAAATGATAAAAAATACAAAAAAATAAGAAAAACGATTAAAAAAAATAAAGAAAAAAATCATCCTCTAGTGAAAACCACATTGTTTGGTGGTTTGGGTAAATACCTTTGTGAAAACCTAGCAAACAAGTGCCTCGTGTAAATAAAGCACCTTCATCTCTTCTATATCTCTTTATCCTATCATCCTCTACATCCATCCATCCATCACATCATCCATCCTATTTTATTTCATCACCTATCTATAGCCCTTATCATATCTTGGTATCATGAAGTATCATATCCCATTTAGTACTAATTGGTATATTCCTAAGGTCATCTTATCCTACCTATATCGAGATAGTCTATCATATCACATTGGGGGAATTTCATTTTGGATCAGATCAAGTTCTTGTATATCATAAGGTTATTGGAAAAATCATCAAAAATATAAAAAACATTCATAAAATATTATCAAAATCCAAAAACACTAAAATCTTGTATAGCTAAAACCCAAAAACATTTAGAAAATTGCAAAATCCAAAACATCCAAAAAACATCAAAAATCCCTAAAAAGGTCAAACATTGAAAATCCAAAAATAGTACCTTGTCAAAATATGGATCTCTAAGTTTGAACATAGGCAAGGCCATCATTGATGCGCCACCGAGACACCCTAGGCCAATCTTTAGGAGTCTACCATAATAAATTGACATTTCATCAAGTGTTCATATTTCATCACTAATAAGTCAAGTTAGTCAAACTATGTGGTCTTTGCATGTATAACGTAGGCAAGGCTAATCTTTGATCAGCCCTTGAGGCCCCTAAGATAGTCTTTTAGGTTAGGTTCTTGGTCGAAATCTCGAAAAACCCTTAAACATTCACAAAACTTGAAAAAAACAAAAACATTTGAGAAATTGAAAACATAAAACATTGGAAAAACCTTGAAAATACGTAAACAACCTAAAATAACTAAAAACTAAAACATTCACATAAACATTCAAAAAGACCAGAAACAACCTCAAAACATTTGCAAAATACCAAAAACATTGAAATATTCTAGAAAAGACCAAAACCATCCATCCCATTTCTCTTTCACTCGCAATAAACCTTCACCCATAATAAATCAATCATCACCTTCAACCTTTGGTAAAATAAATAAAAAGCAAGTGTCAAGGTCTGTGCAGGATCATCATGGAAAAAATAGGCCCTTAAGTGGCGATGAAAATTCAAAAAATCAGAGTTAGGCAACTTGACGTAAAAAATTGAATAATTTATCTATATTATTTCAAAAATATGTAAGAATAGAATCTTTAGCAAATTTAATGTCGTTTATAAATTACTAGGTTTTAAAAAAAATAAAAATCTATTTAGTGAAAATTTGAAATTTCAATGTACTAGTACTTAAATTTCAAGGAAAAAATAAGAAGTAGGTGTCTATCTTACCACCCTAACCATAATAAAATGATAATGTTTGTTTATAAGATTTTATATATAAGTAGATGACTCATGTCTCGATGTGATGCATATTTTTTTGTAATTTGTTTCTAAGTAGATAATTAATTATGAATTTTTTATTACAACTTTTAAAAAATATAAAAACTCGTATATCTAACCACCTTAACTTGGTAAAAACTTCATGAAATTCATTTTTTTTAATCCTATAGTATGCGAAGTATAGAATGTGATGCATGTTTCGGATTCAGAAAATGTGATACCATTTGAAAGTTATAGATGTTTTTCAATAAGCCTATCAATCAGGATTGCAGTCATAATTCAAATAGAAAATGAATAATAATAATTTATTAAATTCAAAGTAAAGCATAATTTATATTGGTGGAAAGCTGAGAATCTCCTTTAAATATCCTTTTTGTTTCATCAATTTTGGGTAAAAAAATTGTTAGCCACATGGGCCATCATATCACTTACATATCTCCACTTTTTGGCCCATCATGATCCTGCACATACCTATCACAAGTCATAAAGTGAAAACCTAATTATCAAAATCTAAAGTCTAGATCATAGGTAAATGAGTCAGTGGAGTCTATATCAAAAAATTATCATACCTTATCGTAATCAAAACACCTAATCATCTTAGCTACGTTAAACTAGCAAGAGATATAGATAACACTAGATGTTTATCTTTGATATTTTCTTATGATTTATCCTATTGACCCATTCCAAGGTCCTCTCAGTGATGTCTATAAAAATAATTTAGAGAGAAAGGAATGGGGCATCAACCATAATCTTTCATTTACTGTGCTTGTGGATATTCTTGTAAAATATTCTTGGCGCATACTTCCTTAGTTGTGTATAGGGAGGTTGTTTGGAGTAGATTGTTGACTATTGTTTATGCTTTGGTCTGAGATATTCTAAACTACTAAACTACATTCCAAAAAGGTTTTTGTATGTTAAGATGTGAACAAGAACTATCCTATCTATTTGCAAAGTCAAAGTCCATTACACTGGATACAATTTCGTCTTGGTTTTTAATATCAGGATGCATCGTATCTATGTGTTATATCAAAAATAAGGAATAACGAAAAAACCCAATCCCAATATATGATAAAGTCATCATCATCATCTCTTGTCACCATCTCTAATAAAGTCTCTATGGATCAAAGACTAGTTGAAATTTTAAATCAATCTCAAAATCAATGGTCAAATCAATCATCTTATTTCTTCTATATTTTTTTCATGCTAACTTGGTATCATGAAAATAAAAAAAACATCATCATGCATCCATCCTACATCCATAAAAGAATCAACATGCATACATCCAACATTGTCACAACATATCATAATAAAGGAAAAATTAATCCACTACATCATCATTATCATTTAAGTTATTTTGAATAATATAGATTTGTTATTCTAAGCATCTTAGTGCATTGCACTATCATTCATCACTTGCATAAATGCACATTCATAACATCCATACTATAATCATTATCCATATTCATACATCATCACGACATCATAAATTGGATAGAAAATTATACAAAAATAAATGCATCCATCACATTGCATCCATACATAATCATAATGCATAAAGCATATAACATCATATCACATCACATTGTGTCCATACATTCATAAGAGCATGAAATAAAAAGCGCATCACATATCAAATTTGAATCATCTCATATATATCAAAAAATGGTGATAGTCATGATACAATATCTGAACCAATGTCTGTATATCAATAAAAAATATAACATCCATGAGGCTATCAAAAAGGAGCCCATGAATGTATATCTATATAAATAAATTTGGAAAACAATAAAAATAGATTCTACATAAGTAGGTTGACCCTGGTGGCTACTCGACTCACCCCTAATTGATGGATGATCCTTAGCTCTAGGTGGTGCTCCGCTCTTCCATGAAAAATTAGGCTATCTCATCGCCTCAAGAACATCCTTATGGTAGTGCATTTCGTAGTAGGTTTCCTCGATAACTATCTCTCTATACAATTAGGTTGATATTGTCCACCACTATGATGCAATTGTCACTACCTCAAGTTGCTACCTCCACCCAATCTCTTGGGCCAACAATAAGTCCAATTATTGCTGCAACTAAACCTCATGATCTCATTTTGCTATTATATCCTGCAACTGTTGATGCTGTTGATCTCTCTCAATAGTGAGGGCCTATATTTTTTCCCATGCCTATGCATCTAGCTTCTATGGAGGTGGAGGCATTCGTCCCCCTAGAACCTATCCATCAAGCTAACCTAACTACCACCCTGGCACCTGTGCTTGATTTGACTGCTACTGGTTCCCATCACATAGCACCTATGCCCTATCCTTCTACTACAAAATGTGAAAATCGAGACAAGTTTCAAATCACACACTCAGAATCTTGCATCTTCTTGTCATTGGTACACTCAAACCCACTTCGAAAGGTGAAAAGGAAGCACTCATTGCGCCATTTCATTAGGATTTCAGAGCTCAAAAGGAAACAATCTCTCAAGTGTGAATGCACAAATGAATTGAAAGTGACTCTTCTTCACCTATTTAAGCCTAAAAATTAGGGTTTTTTGCTCTAATTTCAGCCAAAAGCTAGGGTTTTAACCTGTTTTACATATTTCCACCCTATGTAACCTATTTTGAGCCATTTTTTGCATCCCAGGGCCTATTTTAGCGCATGAGCCTGTATTTAACCTTTGTCAAAAAATCAACCCAAAATTCAAAATTAATGTCCGATTTGTTGAGGGGACATGCAACCAACATATTTCTTCTACTAGGGCAATAGTAGGGCATCCAAAAATCAGAAAATTTGTATTTTTTTATTTGAGCAACAATTTTTAATCTGAATAGCATCAGTCATTGAATTAACGTAACAAGTACCTCGCTTCAAAGAGGGGAAAAATGTAGACTTAAAAATGTCCTGAATGATATCATGCACTCGAATCAAATAACTAACACCATTTCCTCCTAAAACCAATCCTCTTTTCACTTAATTTATTAAATTAGCCTATCTATTTAATTAATTATGTCATTGTCATCTATTGATATGATTGACCTAATTAGGCTAATTCACCCCCTTTCATACTAAAATTTTATCTTATTAAATTAAATACATCAAGTTATTTAATTTAAATCTCTAAGTCGTCTTATTTAATTAAATAACCCTAAGTTATTTAATTAAATATCATATCACTTTCCCCTTTTCATTAAATCATTTTATTTAATGAATTTTATCTAATTACCTTAATTTGTATAATTGAAACTTTATTCAATTATCAAATTACTAATAAATCTAATCCCCCCACTTGAAAGGGAATATTCCCATGGAATATTCCTTCCCCTTTTGCACATTAAAACTTTGTTTTAATTTTCTAAATATCTAATTTTCCTCACCCATGAGAATATTCCAAAGAATATTCTCTCCCTTCACTCATTTGGAAGAAGGAATATTCTCCCTCATAACAAACTTACAAGACTTCTTATTCAAGTTTTAAATGTGTGTTTGTTTGGAAGAATATGAACCCTTTATTATTTCCTTGATCAATGTGATCATTTATTCTCATCCGTTAATGAGAATCCATGATCCATATTTCATCTCTCCTCTATTTTAAGAATTGATTAACCTTTTTGATCTTAACCTTTCATTTCTCATTTTCTCTCCTATAAATAGCTCACTATTTGGAGACAAATGGATCCACCTTTTTTATAGCAATCTTATGATTTTGAAACTCATCCATCCATATTCTTAATAGCAAACTTATGTTGTTGAAACTCATCCATCCACCTTTTAAGAGAAAACTTATGTTGTTAAAATCACTTTCACTTTCACTCATATTTAATACTTATTTGGCATATTTTTAGCTTAATTTACTTACATCATTAGCTTAGCTTTCATTAATGGCTTCCATGGTAACATAGATACATACATTTAGCATATTTTTAGTTAGGGTTTGAATCTTTTTCACTTAAACTCCATTTAGATTAGCTTTTCATACACCCATATCAATTATCTTAGCATAGATCATGCTAAAATAGCTTTCATCATGTTAATTTAGCTTGAAATCAGGTTTTCACACACATATCTCATCAATTTCATCAATTCTCTTCAATACAATCGATTAGAACAAGCTCATTTATCCACGAGATTGGGAAAGGGTTGTCATTCCAGATCAATGTGGCACCACTCCCCCAATAGCATAGGTTTCAATAGATTAGAATAGTTATTTTTTAATGTTTCGTATTTTAATATGTTAGTTTTAATGAATTCTTAGTTTAGTTTACATTGTATAATCTTATTAGGATAGATATTTAATTGCTTGAATATACTTTCAATCCTCATGGTGTTGGAAAGAGACACTGCACATATCATCTGGTGTTTTCATTGATGGCAACCCTAGTCAGTGATTCAATCTGCACTTTAGTATTTTCTTATATCGGAAATCAAATTAAAGTTTTATGATTAACTGTCAAGCCATAACAGAGCATTCGATAGACTTGTGTTTTTCGATTCATATGCAATTCTCTGTTATCATTTTGAGTTGTGGATCTCAAGGAAGGTTTTTCAATGTATGAACTATGTTATCCTTGAATCATGTAGCCTCATATTGATTCATATGCAAGTTAGAAGATTCGGTTGATTGATTTTTTGTTTAACAGCGCAAGAAGGCTGACTAAGTGAATATAGTGTGTTGTGGATCTTTGTGGGGTAATTGTTGAAGTTTTTTATGATCAGGCATGGTTTTGTAGGTCCTCACTATTTTGTGGCTGACTTTAGTTGGCGTGCATTAAAAATTATCTATTGATTTAGCCGATGGTTTGTAAATATTCTATTTTTTATTGAAGTCGACATGCGGTTGATTATATCTAAATAGTTGCGGATAAATATAAGTGATCAATTATATCATTTGGATGTATGTATGAAATGTGTTGATGTGTGTTGTGAAATTTAGAAGGATTGTAGAGTGATTATGCATAGTTTCACTTGTGCATAAAAGGATTTGTGATGTGAGTTAAAGTAGACAGAAGGTCAATAATGTGATTGATGTGTTTAATCAAAACTATAATAGGAATTAGTAGATTTTATTATTTCAGTTCAAATATTTTGGATGTACTCCAAATGTTTTGTAAGATAGTGAGCCTTCATTTTGTATCTAAGTGGTGAGCTCTAGGCAGTGTGCTTGAATGCATGTGCATTCTCATTTGTAAGAACTTATGTTTGAGTATACTCTTATTATGGATTGGCCTTCCACCATGGTTTTTCCCCTAATAGGGTTTCCACATAAAAATCCTTTCATTATGGTGTTTTCTTTGATTGCTTTGTGTTCTTGTATCTTTCTTTTTTTTCAATGATGTAATTGGTTTAAAGATCTAATTAATAAAGTTAAATATTCCAGAACACTGATTCACCCCTCCTCTCAACATTCCTTGATTCAAAAAATTGGTATCAGAGATTAGTTCCTCAAAATAAGTTTAAAATATTGGGGAAGATCTGGGAAAGTGATTCAATGGATTCAAGTATTCTTCAACAATAACTTTTGGTGGCACTAGATGATCTTGATCAATCCAAATCTGAAGTTCAAGAATTGTAGGCAAGCCTCATGAATGCTGAGAAATTCATTCAATCATTGAAAGATAAAATCAATGAGTCAAGAGAAAAGAGAAAGGAACTCTGTGATCAGATCAAGCAAAAAGAAAATAAAGGCATGGAAGATGAATACCTTAGTCAAGCCTTAAAGAAAAAGACAGAAGAATGTGAAAAAATTTCCAGAGAAAATGTTGTCCTAAAGCATGCGATGGAATCTTTTGTGATGAGGATGACCAAGGAGATTTAAGATATAAAGAATAATGAAGAGAATATTGCACAATCCTTGAAAGAAAGATCTGATGAATGCAACAGATTCAATCAGCTAGAGCTTGAATTGCATCAATCCAGAAACAATGAATAATAGCTTGAAAGATAGGTTGTTATTCTCAGGGATGAACTTGCTACTGCAAATGAATACAAGGAGAAACTTTCAATATTAGCTCAGCCAAGCTTGATGAAGTGATTAAAATTCAAAGAAATGGAAGTGACAAGCGAGAGCTTGGATATGAGGAAGGAGAAAGCTTTAGATTTGGACAAAGGATATTTAGGCAAGGAAATCAGATGAACAAAGCTGGAAGGTATCTGGTAAGACAACCTAATGCTCAAAGGTTCAATGGTTACTATTTTGTTTGCAATAAATTTAGTCATATGGATACTCAATGTTGAAGTAGAATAATTCCAAGTGGTCCATCATTCTTTGTTTAGTGTTTCAATTTCAATAAATATGGTCATAATTCAGTTGAATGGAAAAATATGTCAAAAAAAATTTCAATAGAGATGTCAGATGTTATGCATGCAATAGATTTGGCCATATTGATAACCAGTGCAAATCAAGAGAAAGTCAATGGAACAACTGGTTTGGACAAAGAAAGGTGATGTGCTACAATTGCAACAAAGCCGGTCACATTGCTAGATTTTGCAGAAGCATAAAGGGTCTAGTAAATCAAAGAAAAACATGCAGAAGGATGAAAAGGGAAAAGGAAAAGCTATTATAGATGAGATCGAAAAGAAAATGACTAATAAATGGGTGATGAAGAGTTCTTCTATTGTAGGAAATGAGCCAACACTAGAATCTAGTTCTGGAAATTCCTCTATCAATTAGTTTCAGGCCTCTGGCCTAGGGGGAGTTCTCAAGAAAATATTTTAACCCCCTTGTCAATAGTTGATACCAGAATGTGTAAAATAGCATTGATTGCATTAGTGATGTGAATATGTTTTGGGATCTCTTATGGAGGAGATTTGTGTAAAATTGAAGGTCCGTAGAAGAATTTTCTTTCACAATCTGTGAAAATAGGGTATCTGAATGACCTAAGGAAAAAGTATTTTTTGTGAATAAAAATCTAGGTGCGCAAATGATAAAAGGTCATTTATATCTCTCATTTGTCATAATGCATTTTGAGAAGAAGAAGTTTAGAGAGCTCTAAAGCAAAATTTGGCAAAGATTCAAGTTTGAAGTTGATTCGGCGATCCAACCCTAATCTGATGAACTCATGAACTTGAAAATTTTGGAAATTTGTACTCCATTGGTTGTTGATATTAAGGATAGGCCCTATCCAAAATTCAAATGCCACCCATTCAAATCCATCAAGACAAAACCATTAGGTGCATTTTCTCTTGTTCCATACAGTGTTTTTCATATCAAAGATATTAGGGCATACATTCATGCAAATGCTAAAGAATTAGGAAGCTCCCAATTGTTAAATTTGTACACCAATCACATTGTGGGAGAAGATTTCTGTGTAAAACCTAAATTCAAGACTCTAGAGGAGAATAAATTTACACAAATTGTGAAGTTTCTCATGTTTGATGAAACTGAATGGGTTTGATATATATTGAGTCAAGTGCATGCCGAGTTTATGTGGTTAAATTAGCCTTTCAAGATCACAAGAGAAGTTATAAGCATTGTTATTGGTCTGAATTCACCCGACCTGCATTATTGACATTAAAATCTATGAAGAACCAAAAAGTCATAGATGCAATCAGTTCAAATTTAAACAGAAGAGCCCTGAAAATAAATGATATCATCGAAGTGGATGCCAAATTTTCATCTATGGTTATTGGTTATAAAATCTATCACTCCAGTTGACATAATTTTGTATGCGGTACTACAATTTATGTAGCATATTAGATGGTTAAAGAAAATGCAGAGTATGACATATGTGAGCTACTCTGAGGCTAGCTAATGGAGAAACTTTGGAAAATCAAGAAGGACAAGAAGAAAATTTTCAAGTATGGAAATTTTATTTTGTGTCTATTCGTCTACTTCATGAATAAAGTTCCAAGAGATGGTAAAGTGCAATGGGAAAGTGACAGACCTATAGTTGTTCAAATCAGAGATATTTTATAAAGGATTGGGGATATCAAAGCAAGGGAAACTACTATGTGCAGCTACTTGAAAAACTTTCAGAGTGTAATGCAAGCTAGGGAAATAATTCTTAATTCTATTGTGGAAAATTACAAGGACACAATTTGCTTCATGGTTGATATTGATCAATGCTTAATGGAAGCTATAGAACCTAGAACAATGTGGATAATGCCTATGGGTTATGAGATTGAAGAACACATTTTGGAGTTGTATGCTAAACACTTGTTGATTAAACCTTGGGATCTAATAGAAGAAAGGTTTGGTACTTTTTCAAAGAAGGATATACAAGTGCATAACTAACTAAGGAAGCTTGTGATGGTCAGGAGAGTGAGAAGGGGAGTTTAAGATTTTACAGAAACCCTTGGTATATCAGTTGAAGCTGTGAGGGAAGCTAGGAAGAAAAAAGAAGAAGCTGAAAAAGGAGAGCCTGTTAGAATTGAGTCAGCTAGTTCGGGGGCATCCTCTGCCTGATCTAGATATACAAGGAGCTCTTCTCTCTCATCTGATCCTACAAAGAATTTAAATCCTATGAAAGCTCAAGCCAAGACATCCGGGAGTGAAGCACAAGAGTCTATGTTGCTATTTTAGAGGATGAATAAACTGAATCTGGTGAAGAGGTAAGAGAAATTAAGCAAAAGGGTTCTAAAGCATCAAAAGTCTCTAAGGACAAGCCCTTCAGTGAAGAGAAAGAAAAGAAAAAGATGAAAACTGACAAATCAAGTATGTTTGTAGAAGAAGTGGAAAAATCCTTGATTAAGGATGGTAATCTTAGGCCACTTTGTGAATGGTTTGACACCTTTGATAGTGTTGGTCGAAGAACTCTTGAGGAAGCCACAATAAATTATTTGAATAATTTCAATATGATTCTCATTGAAATAATGTTTGGGTTACCTAAAGGTTTGTACGAAGTCTTAGAAATGAGGAGAGTGAATGCAAGAACTGAAGAAAATAAAATGAGAGAATGAATTCTTGTTGATCTGTGTTCAGTGATGTCAATGGATGAAATGAAGAAGATCCTAAGTGATGGAAAAATGGATTTTAAGAGAAAACCAAGGGTGAAGTGAACAAGTTGATGATTGGACAAACTGAAGAAGTTGCAAAAGACACTGAAAAAATCCTTAAGGCAGTGTTGTTGAAAAACGAATATAATGTTGTTTCTGAAGAAGCTCATAGTGAAGATGTTCCATCTAGTTCGATAAATGAAGAAGGAAAGGAAGATACATTTTAGGATAGTATAAATCCTCTTGACATGCAATATTTTGAAATTCCTATGGAGACTGAAGCTCCTAATGTTGTGTTAGTTGATGAAATTGAGATTCCTGAAGCTAAGGAAGAATCATTGGTTGAAGAAAAGAAGGCTGAAGCAGAGGAGATTCTTGTGGAAGCAAGAGACACTGCTAAGGCAGTAAAGAAATTTTTAGAAGAACAACAAGAGGAGTTTCACCCTAAATTGGTTGAAGGTCCTATCAACTTGGCCACTCTATCTCTTATTCAGAAGCTGAAGGTGACTTTATTTTCTCAAACCAAGGCAAGGGAAGAGATACTGAAATCTCACATTGAGGACAGTGAGCTGCTAAGTCTTGCATTTGGTATCTTGGAGAAGATCATGCCTACACATGTCAATGATTCATATGATTCTCCATCCAATCAACTGAAGAAACTTTTCAATTCTATAAGTACTCACTTTGAGTCTCTTGAAAAGTCATCTATGGATAAGGTTCAAAGGGAATTTGATGCAAATAGGTTTTGTATATTGAATGGAATGATTGCTAATGATAAATATTTGTTAGCTACCTATGTAAAGAATACTCAAGGTGGTTTGTCTGAAGTTGGAAAAATCTATAATTCATGTTTATCATTCTCTAAGTTCACTGAGGACATTGAAAATAAAATGAAAGAATATGAGAAATAGTTAGCAGATATTTCTCAAGCATTTGATCCTCTAATAGTTTATGTGAGAAAGAATGAAAGTCAAGTCATATCCCTGCTTAACAAAATCAAAATTTTGAAGCATGAAGAAGTTATAATTTTTGAAAGAGTATGCGAGCTTATAGGACTAATTGGTCCTAAGATGGAGACAATGCTTAGTGCATTGAAGGAAGTGCAGGATGCTATGCATGTTAGTGATCTGCCAAACCTTGAGTCAACAAAGATGAAATATTACTTATTTTGTAGTCACATGACTATTTTGGAGAGTTTGAAAAATATTTGGGACACAAGTTTGAGCTTGTTAAAGAGTAATTTTGTAGACATATTCGAGTTTATGTAAGTTATAGAAGCATGTTTGTACATATGTAGTTTGTTCATAGCAATTTTGTTTGATTTTTGGTATGCGAATTCCTATTTTTTCCATTGATGTCAAAGAGGGAGAGTGGGATAGTGAAAAATTTCATATTCATCTCAAGGGGAGTTGTGTTTTGAATATTTGAAGGTTGGCAGTGTATTCATGTTTATACTGATCCAACACTTCGTAATTTTTCACTAAGTTTTTCCATCAATTCCAAAGGGGGAGATTGTTGACAAGAGACACTACACATGTCATCTGGTGTTGTCATTGATGGAAACCCTAGTAAGTGATTCAATCCACACTTTAGTAGTTTCTTATACCAGAAGTCAAATTGAAGTTTTGTGATTAAACGTCAAGTCAAAACAAAGCATCTGACAAAGTTGTGTTTTTCAATTCCTATGCAATTCTCTGTTATCATTTTGAGTTGTGGATCTCAAAGAGGGTTTTTTGATGTATGAACTATGTTATTCTTGAATCATAGAGACTCGTATTGATTCATGTGCAAGTTAGAAGATCTAGTTGATTCATTTTTTGTTTAACAGTGCAAGAAGGTTGACTAAGTGAATATAAAATGTTATGGATCTTCATGGGGTAATTGTTAAAGTGTTTTATGCTCGAGCATGTTGTTTTGGATCCTCACTATGTTTTGGCTGACTTTGGTTGGTGTGCATTGAAAATTATTTATATATTGAGCCGACAGTTTGTAAATATTTTATATTTTATTGAAGCGGACATGTGATTGATTATATCTTTAGTTGTAGATATATATAAGAGATCATTTATATCATTTGGATGTATGTACAAAATGTGTTGATGTGTGTTGCAAAATTTAGAAGGATTGTAGAGTGATTATGCACAATTTCACTCATGCATAAAAGGATTTGTGATGTGAATTAAAGCAAAAGGGAAGGAGAACATAATCAAACAAAAGGTCAAGAATGTGATTGATGTGTTTAATCAAAACTATAATCAAGCATTAGTAGATGTTATTCTTTCAGTTCAAATCTTTTTGATGTAATCCAAATATTTTGTAAGATAGTGAGTCTTCTTTTTGTATCTGAGCAATGAGCTCTAGGCAATGTGCCCGAATGCATGTGCATTCCTATTTGTAAACACTTATATCTGAGTATACTCTTATTGTGGATTGGCCTTCCACCATGTTTTTTCCCCTAACAGGGTTTCCACATAAAAATCCTTGTGTTATGGTGTTGTGGCTGATTTCTTTGTGTTCTTGCATCTTTCTTTTTGTTCAATGTTGTAAGTGGTTTAAATATTAGATTAATAAAGTTAAAATTTTCAAAACACGGATTCATCCCCCCTCTCATTATTCCTTGATTCCCACACATGGATCAAGCCTAGTCAACCCATACTAATTTGTCAGTCGCATTTTCATTAGAATATGCATGGATTTTAGAGACTTATTTAACAAGGCATGCCCAAAGGATGATCTCCCTCTTCCTAGCATGAGCCTCATTGTTGAGTTAACAATTAGGCATGAAATGTTGTCACTCATGGATGGTTTTTCAGGCTATAATCAGATCATTATCACCAAGGAGGATCAACACAAAACTACATTCACTTGTCCATGGGGAACATATTTCTAGAACATAATTTGATCTAGATTGAAGAATGTAGGAGTGACCTATCAAGGAGAAATGGCCTTCATCTTTCATGACATGATTCACAAAACAATCGAGGAATATTTGGATATTTTGGAAAAATCAAGGAAAAGGAGTGAGCACATATAAGTCTTAGGATCCATCTTCAACAGACTTGAAGAGTATAAGGTATGGATAAATCCAAAAAATTGTTTCTTTTGAGTTACAACAGGGAAGCTCCTTGGCTATATCATCTCACAAAGTGCCATATAAATTGATCCAACAAAAGCTAAAGAAAACCTAGATATGGAACCATCACAAACACTAAAGTAGATGAGAGGGTTACAAGGAATATTACGGTCCATCAAAAGGTTTAGAGTGCAATTGTCAGAAAAAATTCATTCGTTTTCACGTCTTCTCCATAAAGGAATAATTTACAAGTGGGATGAGAAGTGTGATAAATCTTTCCAATAGATCAAGGACTACCTATTGAAAACTCTAGTGCTCATGCCACTGATACAGAATAAATAATTGATCCTATATATCTTAGCAACATCAGCAACATTAGGTGCTCTTCTAGCACAACATGACGAAAATATAAAGGAAACAGTCATCTATTACATCAACAAGACCTTGGTGGGCTATGGAATGAACTATTCATCCATTGAGAAAGCATGCTTAGTATTGGTTTTTTCTTCACAATCATTTGGACACTACATGCTACCACATCAAACCAAGCTTATTGCTAAGATTGACCCATTGAAATACTTGTAATCCAGAGCAACTCTTACTAGGTGAATGGCCAAATGGGAGATGATCTTGACTAAATTTGACATAGAGTATGTGGAGTGCAAAGTAATCAAAGTACAAGTGATCATATACCAACTAGAAGAAGCACCTATCTATTCAGAGAATCCACTGATATCTGAATTCCTTGATGAATTAGTGTTCCTTGTCAATACATGAGATCAATGGAAAATGTTCCTTGATGGATCGTTTACCCAACATGGGTCAGCCTCCACTTTAAAATCATCATCACATCCATAGCCTCCACTTCAAAATCATCTATCACATTTACAAATGCTTTTAGATGGTCTTCACCACTTATGGCATTGTTGCCAGAGAAATTAACTAAGACAGGCCTAATATCCTAAGGGAACTGATTTGGATAACTAGGAATTCTAGTAAAACATAATTGTTGATACCTATCTAGCTGCGTTGGCCTTCTGGTGAACCGGTATCTATGATTTTTATGAGGTTCATTATTTTCTTGGTCACTAGATTGGGTATTAGCTTTTCCATTTTTGCCCTAAGCATTGTCACCACCTCCATATTTCTTCCCATCACCACCATTGCCTTATCCATCTTTAGAGTATGTCTTCTTATTTTTATTATTATCTCCACCTCCACCACATTGATCTCCACCACCACTTCCACCTTGGATATGTCAATCTAACTTGGCCTTATGTGGATTGGAATTAGTGTGACCAGAGCATGAAGCTCTTGGATCAGGAATATAAGTTATGAGAAATGATATTTTCCTTGGTATTTCTACATTCGTAGCCTCAATCTCCATTTTGTTCAATTCTTGCCGTAACTTCTCATTAACAAGTTGGAACCTCAGTATTTCAGGATCATGAGGTAAATTTGATGGAATTTATTTGGTCTTAGCATCACTGGTGGATGTATTAATAGATGAAGTACTTACATTTGTGTTTGTACTAGGGATGGTTTTTTGGGCTAGCCTATAGGCTTCTTTTCATGATCTACAGGTCGTGACTTCTTAGTCGCAACAAAAGGATCTATGACCTTAGTTGTAAAAACATTAGTTTAAGTACTTATAGCAGAGGTTCCCATAGGAATGCTCATATTAGGAGGATCATAGATTTCCTTAACAACAACTTTAGAAGGAACTTCAGGGATTGGTCCTTCCTTTAATGTTTCCTTCATTTTTTAAATCATTCTTCTTTACGCATCTTTTTATACCATTTATTCCTTAATTCTCTATTATCTTTCCCTTGCTTGTTCCTTCTCCAACTCCTTGATTTTGAGTTCTTCTTCTTCTAAGGCTTGCATATCCTTATCTATGACATTTTTATCTTCTAGGACATCTTAAGACTCACTAGGTTCAAGAATGTAAAAGGTAAGATTGGTTAGTTCTCTCTCAAGGGAATGATGTGAGGCTATACTATAGTATTTACTACATGGTTTTAAATTGTCATCATTAAAGACAAATTTACCCCTAGGAGTTACCCTTCTACCTAGGAATTTATTATCCTTTTCCTAGAACTCCCACCTCTCTTCTTCCTTTGACATCTCAAGGAGACTATCAAGAGTTTCATCAATGGGTAAACCTTCCTTATTTGAATTAGGCATACTAGATTCAAATGCATCTTCATGAAAAAATTCATTATGAACATTTTCATTTAAATTGGGAGATGCATTAGCAAGATTTTCAGTGGACTTACTCATTTCAACATTCTTTGGTTTCCAAGTTGACCATTTTTCCTTTGATGGCTCAAAATATAGCTTCTTCTCAGGATGTTTCTTCATATAGCTTCTAGTTATTCTCATGGTGCCAAATTGCTTCTTAGAGTTCTCCTTCTCCTTCATTCTTTAAGGATCTAACCTTGGACTAGCACACGAGACTTCAGAGTTTCCACCCACTATAATAGGAAATAAAAATTGATTACAGTTTGGATATGCAATCAAAATCTTAGAGAATACTTTGAACATAACCTAGTATGAAATGGAGAATGGAACCAAAACTCGATGCATAAAACTACACTTGAAATATTGATGACAATTTGAGTAAATTGTTCTCCAAATAATGAAGAACAATGAAAGTATTTGACTCTGACTATACCAGATCTGACCTAGAGAAATTGGAATAGCATTTTCTCCATCGGAGTCACCAATTTTTTGGCTATTTTTTAAGAACCAAACTTAATCTCAACAATTACCTATGAACCTACCATAATCCAATCATTACCAATGGTGAATATAGGCCAACAACTAGGTGAAAGCTTGCTAGGATTTCCCTCTACACTTTAGGCTTTGTTAGACCCAGGAGGGTGATCCTTATAATGTGCTTAGTGATAATCTTGTGTCATTTACCATAGACATTGTGCATAATAGTGTATTCTCATAAATTGTATATTAGATGAAATATTTCAAGAATCTGGAAAGTTCTCTAACAAATAATCATCTAAAGCAAAGAGTGAAAGACCCTCTCATGAAATTTTACAACAATTTAAGATTTATTAATGATTTTATACAAGAATTTTTTCTTTGAAAGGTAGGTTTGACTTAATGAACTCAAAGATAACCAAATTTATAGAAAAGTGTCATATTAATGGGTGACAAATTCAAAATTGAAAAAAATTGTAATACAATAGTAATTAAACTTAGCACTTATAGACTATTTTGATATTTCATTACAATAAAACAACTCTAAATCTTCCATAAGAGAAACTACTTATTAAATCCTCATACTTAATCACACAAGCCTATGACTTCATCGAAGCATTTTAATTAATTATTTGAATTAGAGAAAAGATAAAATCATGTACATTCAACCAAAATGATTGAAGACCAATAAAATAATCCTTGATCATTTTAATCATAATTCATGTGACAAAATACAATAGGAGAGAATTTGTTCCATAATTTACATTTAAGATTCAAATGCCATTACTATTGTAAAACCATTATGCCTATCACAAACTAGAATTTATACCTAAGACTCAATACTAATTCTATTCCTTTGTGCTTGATTTACAAAATTCTCTTACATTACTTCAAAACTTTACCAACCAAAGACCCATGTAATTGGCCTTGAATTCCCTTTTATAAGAATAAGGGTGTAACAAGCTTTAGGAAAAATTAAACATTAAATCACATTTTACATTTGACATACATTTTAATTTCAATTTCAAAACATCCCCAAGTAGTCATATTTGCATTTTGAGAAGGGATAAATCCATATAAGAAAAAATACCTTCACATAATGTTGGAGAAGATGGTTCCCACCCTCCAAAGGGAATCCTTCATCATTGTACTAGCACCAAAGCCTCTTCTCCATGAGAAAAATTACAATCCACATTCCATCAAGTCAACAGACACTAAAGCAAGAAAGCAATAAAATAGAGAAATATAAACCACATCCACATTAGCATGTTTGTCACCAATTTTCATGACTGCGAGGAGATAACATTTTGCAATACTTCATCCAAGGCTTAATCTGTAAATTTTTCAAGCCATGTGTTATACTCCTCCTCAGTAGGCCATTGCATGTCCAACAATTTATGCACCTTTTTATTATGTTAGTTATATCTAGCATCAATTAATATACGGGCGGGTATGTGTAGGATCATGATGGGCCAAAAAGTGGTGATATGATGGGTATGTGTAGGGTATGTGGTTGACGACTTTTTTTACCCAAAATCAATGAAACAAAAAGGGTTTTTAAAGGATATACTTAGCTTTCCACCAATATAAATTATTCTTTACTTTGAATTTAATAAATAATTATTATTCATTTTTTATTTGAATTATGACTGAAGTCCTAATTGATGGGCTGATTGAAAAACATCTATAGATTTCAAACAGTATGACATTTTTTAAATCCAAAACATGTGTCACATTCTATGCTTTTCATACTATAGGATTAAAAAAATAAAATTGAATTTCATGAAGTTTTGATGAAGTTAAGGTGGTTAGACATACGCGTTTTTATATTTTTTAAAATTTGTAATAAAAAAATCATAATTAATTATTTACTTGGAAAAAAAAAAATATGCATCACATTGGGACATGAGTCCTCTACTTATATCTAAAATATTATAAAAAAATATCATCATTTTATTGTGGTTAGGGTAGTCAAACATATACCTGCTTATTTTTTCCCTAAAATTTAAGTGCTACTACATTGAAATTTCAAATTTTCACCAAATAGATTTTTTTTTTTAAATAAACACACTCAATTTTCTACAAATTATATTGTTACATATTTTTGAAATAATATAGATAACTTATTGAAATTTTTACGTCAAGTCACCTAACTTTTATTTTTTTAAATTTTTTGCCACTTAAGGGCTTGTGTTTTCCATCATGATCCTGCACATACCCGGGCCTCCTTTATAAATGTATCCATTCATACCTCAATTCCTATCATATTATCAAAAATACGATTCAACATGGCATAATTGGTGAGAGTTATCATTTTCTTGAAATGTGGGAGTAGACCTCCCAACTCATCCTTCCAGGTGGAAAAATCTTTCAATTCACCCTCATCATTCAATACATTTTGCATGCCATGCCCTTTCATGTCTCTAAAAAATTTCAATGTGTTTTGTAATTGCATACCCAAAATTACCATGAAATGTTGTAATTTCACTTAACAAATAAAATGCTTTCAAAAAATCAGGAATATTAGCTGGAGCCTCAGGGTCTTCTTGCATATGAGGCATCATTTCTTTGAATTCTCCTACCCTGGTACTCTATTTTCTCCAATAATTTTGAAATGCATTTTGCACTAGCACATATTTCCTGTTGGCATCATGAATGTTTTTGTAAACATCCCATACATTATCAGACTTGTGTACTAACATTGTAACCCTATGCTTTAAAATGTCATGAGCCACCTTGGTAGTTTCCTCTCTGGCTTTCTTAGCATTAAAATTTTTTACCTACACTTCTTCCTTCAAAATATGAATTCTTAATGATAGGATTTCCCTGTCTTGTGCAAAAAAATCAAAAGAAGAAGTTGTGGGAGAAGTAAAAGCTTTTTCTATTGTAGCAAGCACCCTATTATGCTCATCCATCAACTTATTGTACTTATCCAACACTTTATCATCTTGGTCTTGTATGATATGGGATGTATCAACACTTAGCATAGCAACATGCATAGTTAATTGTGTAGCTACAGTGGTAGTAATCTCAGTAGACCTTTTTATGACCACGACACCAATTTCCTTCTCCACAAATTTGATTACCTTAGGTTTCTCGATATTTGGTGCCATGGACAAATTAGTAAGAGTGTACATCTTTGGGCTGAAACCTGAACCAAACACCTTGTTATCAAAGTTCTCCTCAAAAATAGAGTCATTGGGGTCTTTTCTTATGGAATCCAATGCAATAGTAGATGAAAGCTCCCATCCATGCAATAGTAAAATTCCAATTCCTATAACCAAATCCCTTGCCTCTTGGGGTGATATAGCAACAATTTCTTTCATTATCTTACTCTCTTCTTCCTTTTCAACTTCTTCTTGTAGTGAGGGATCCACATTGGCTCTTGCTTCTTCTATTATCTTCTTAATGTCAGAGCTTCTTAATTAGATGACAAAGTCCCTAAATTCCTTGGTGTGGACAAATGTGTCATCGCTCATGAAATCTCTACAAGATTTAATTATGACATCGTCATCATCATGATATTCATTGTATTCCTATTTAACAATCCCATTGACAAGAAATTCAACATTTAAATGAATCCTTCTTTTCAGGGGATGGGAATCATTGGTCAACATCTTTTTCCATTGGAACATGCTTTGCAGACTCTTTAGGTGCATAATACTCACCACCTTGCTCTATTGCTAAATAAGTCACCAATGGGGTGACTGCAGGTTCCTTTCCTGTCTCTTTTATTTGCACTTGAATGCCTTGAGTTGAGGAATGAGTTGGTTGGCTCCTCACCTATGCATCATGATGTTATTTGGTAACTTTGGCTTTTATCTTAGTTACATTAACTTTATCAAAGAAACACTTGTCTCTAAAATACCTTAATAATAGTTTAGCTTGCACATATTGGTCCTTTATCTCAGAGTAAGGACTCACATAAAAGTGGTTTTCTTTCAAAATCCTTTCTTTAATGACACATATCTTTCTCCACTCATTCTTCCTCTCTACAACCTCCAAATTAGAGGGCAGATTCTTGATTACATCTTCTTGATATAGGAATTGGTGTTGTTTGCCGGACAATCCTCTAGCTCTTCTCTCTACATCAATGAATCCCATAGGATCACGATATCTTGTAACATATTGTTTCATCCTGTAGTTATTCAGAAGGAAACCAAACCTCTCAATACCCTCCTTTGATAAGCATGTAAAATATGCAAATCCACACTTTGGGCTTATCAATGAAACCTTCCTTGACTTTCTAAAGTTCTCTTCATCCATGGCATCTAACTACCACATTATTTCCGTAAATACCTGTTTGTCAGATACATACATGTAGGTAGCTGATGGGGTGGCACTATGGATCCATAAATCCTTATTGTGGTATACCTAGTATGTAAGTACTAGTTCCCCCGATTGAAATTTTGTGTTGTGTTTTGTTCAAACTCCAAAGGCATAAAAATTTATTTTACACCCCTTGATATTCTATACATGGGCTTCAAGCCTAATTGCTCCATTGCACCAAATTTTAAGCCATTACAAAATGCACCATAATTAGAATCTGGACAATGAATATCCCAAACATGTGTACCCATTTATATTGGTAGTTCATTATCCTAACCGTCCCTTTCTCTTAATCTCATGAAGTTTCTCCATAATTTTTTTCCTTTCCACAATAGCATGTGCATTAAAAAAGAATAGTGTCTATAGGACAATGGAGGCTTCTCATCTTTCAATTTTATTAGGTCCTCATGAATTTGATCAGCTATGTGAGAAGCATAATCAAAATTCCTATATTGATATTTATTTTGTATATCAATAGCCATGACCATCAATGCAATATCCATCTCGATATCAAAAAAATTATGCAACACTTGGTACAATGCATAGATAGTATTCTTGAAATAATCCTCAAAATCATCACAATCTAAGGGCTCAAATTCCTTAGGCCCAAATGACACACCATTATTGTTTAGGTCACACCTTCTATGTCTTGGAAAAACATTTTTTCTAAAGCCAAACTTATTCTACTCATACTCATTGTACAAGGCATAAAATTTTATTGATTGAGTAGGAGAAGGGTTTAAGCTAAAAACATCAACAATTTGGCTCCTTGTAATTTCAAACATGAGAGAACCATCTAGAAATCTATTAATTAGGTCCTATCATTAGGGTCATAGCATCTGACCAATTCCAGAATAAAATCCACCTCCACAAACTCATTTAGGAAAACCAACTTTCTAATATCACAAGTCTAGAGATGGCATGTGGGGTGATTATCAAATATTCTATTGAAAGCATAGAGAAAAAAATCCTAGCTACTCAGAGGTATCACAACATCACCAACTGTAGCAACCAAGTCTTGAAAATGACTTGTCAATGCACCTTCACCAGCTTTCCTCTTTCCAAATATTTTAACCTCTATAGCTAGGTCCTTAGAAGCCTCTTCCATAAACCTATAATAATCTCTCTTCACAATTCTTTTCTTTACAAAAGCTTCAGACAGTTTATGGTTTAGGTTTGTCATCTTGGGGTTTTGGTCTTTTAACCCTTCTTTCTTAGGTTTTCTCTCAAGTTTGGTGGTAGACTCACTAGGTTCACTCATTTTGATAGTGTAATAAAACTAGGGTTTCAAAATAATTGGGAATTATAGTTTTAATTCTAAATTCACAGGGTTTATACTTGAATTCAATCAATTTTATCCTATTCCCCAAACCCTACATGAAACAATTTCAATTCCCCTTTTGAATAAAGAAATAACAACCCTAACCACAAACCCTACCAATTCACCCAATTCCTAGACTACCTAGTGTTATAAAATTACTCACAAAGGCATAAAATTGACTTACCTGGGAAAAACCAACAATTTGTTCTTCAAATTCTCTTCACCTAAAACACATCTTCCCTTTTCTTCTAAACTTGACAAATTATTTTTCTCTCGATGATTACAATTGTGAAAGAAAAAGGACTAACAAACCTCTTTATGGCTCAAAGATGGAGCATCTTCACCATTAATTCCTGAAAGAAATCTCACGCGATTGAACTGACATGTAGTAGTTTAGGTCTGAATTTAGGCCATTGATTTTTTGATTAAAAACATCATCTACGGCTCTCCCTAATCACCGCTTCTTTCTTTCCACTTGAGTGTACTTCAAAATAGCGATGAGACCCTAGGAAACTGCCACGTAACCACTCCACATTTCAATAGTCCTTTTGAACTCCATCGCTCATCACTATAATGTTTCAATGTTACACCTACACTTCGGCAATGTGAAGTCTCCCAGTGATGCAAAGAGCTTGCCTTACTAGTCCATTGCTCATCACTATAGTTGATCTGGAAGTAGAAAGGATTTCGATGATGAGAAATATGGGTGATGGCACCATATATCAAAACGTGGCAATATCATAACCCATGGTTTCTTACCTCCCATCGCTCATTGGTAAAGATAAAATGAGTGATAAAATTTTCTATGATGGAAAGGAAAGGTGCGATACAAAGGAAACTTAGATGGCATTATGTGTCATTGTAAGGATTTATTAAACTTTATGAAATATTAACCTTGGACCAAAATAATAAGGAAAATATTATATGCAATGGGTAAACGGGGAACCCTAAAAACAGGGGGTTGGTAACCAAATGAATTCAAAGACTTAAGTTGTTACTAACCGACTAGAGACTGACCATAGCAAGTCAATGAAGGATTAGACCCAAAGGCAAGGATTTATAAAAGAGGGAAAATATGCTAAGTAAGCCAACCCCATAACATAAGACCCTAAACCCTTGTTTCATTTCAGACCAAGAGGCCACTCAAAGTAAAGGCATTTAGATCAATGGAACACAAAATTTGAGGGTTCAACCATTATGTTAAGGTATTAATGAATTTTGGGTTTCCTCTTTGGAAAATACAATAAAATAGGCTTTAAATGAATTAAAAGGCCAATTAAGGCTAATTAAGCTCAATTAATCAAAGGAGCCGTAAATAAGTGAGAAAGTGTAAATAAATAAATTTTACAACACTAAATTAAGGCATATTTAAGTCCAAATTAACTAGGAGGGGCTAAACAAGAGAGAAATGTAAAGGGATATATTTTTCATCACTACACATATAAATCCTTTCCTCCAAATACTATGAAGTAATATTATCTTCACATCCATCTGCTCAACCTCAAGATCATTTGTTGCTGTAAGAGATAATAAATAGTGAGTAGATGTTAGCTTTGTGACTAGGGAGAAAATATCACGATTATCTATTCCATCAACCAAGGGTGAAGCCACAATAGTGGTTTACAATTTGATGGAGGAAGGAAACCTCACAAAAAATGAGATGGCAAAGAAAATTTCTTTAGGGTTTTGAAAGAACCTACAGGTTTGAGCGAACCCACTTAAATGCTTGCCCCCCATTTCCAGCTCCAAAAAGCAAACAAAATTCAAATTAAAAGGTGGTTCGCTCAAACCCCCCTTATCCCTCATTCTCCCCCTCAAACACAAAAAACATCTAATTTTTTGTACTTTGGAGCTCGGGTTGAAGATGAAAATGGAAGAGACTTCACAAACCCAACAAGAATCAGGTATTCCTTGAAACAAGCTATCCAAAAAATATGATTTTGATATGTTTTGGTTTTATTGTGTAATTTTCTTTTAGTTTTATTAAATATAGGTTTTTCATTGAAAATGATGGTCTCTATTTTGCACATGTGGAAAAATAACAGATTATCAAAAAAAAAATTGAAATATATGAGTGCACTAGATATTGAAGTCCTTGATCCAAAAAAAAAAAAAAGAATTTTGATATATACAAAAATAGTTACGCATTATAAGTTCGTGTTATGTCTGAATTGTAATTGGTTTGACTTTGAAACTTGATTAAAGAAAAAATATTCAATTTTTTTTTTTATCTAACCAAGTGGAAGAACTAGATATCAGAGTTACAAATCTAAATTCGAAAGAATTAGAATTTTATCCTTCATGGAAAAAAAGTTGTGTTATATAGTGTGTGTCACTTTTTAAAAATGTTGTTTTCTGAAATAACCCAGTTTTCGTGGGAGATGGAAAAATAAGAGCAATCCGATTCCAAAAAAATTGAAAAATATATTTTTAGAATCTACAGACAAAATGTGACAAGACTCTAGTTTGCATCATGTTCAAATTCCTCGCGGTTTAGCCGTTATAGGTGCCTGAATGTGAAGATTTAGTTATAAATAATAATTTCAATGTCCAGTTTGGCTAAAAATTGTAAACCACTATTGTGGGATCACCCCCAAGGAATAATCCTTCACAACCAATATCACCCTGTACTCCTTAACATTACTGTCAAATCCTATTTTTCTTTTGAACACCCATTTGCATCCCACAAGATTTTAGCCATCAAGCGAAGGTATTATGTCCCATGTATTATTTTTGTTCAAATACTTTGTCTCCTCATCCATGGTCACCATCTTGGACTTTAGATCAATTACACTCATAGCCTCCTTTATTATTGTTAGTAATCAAATAAAAATATATCTTTGAACAATCTAGGTATTGGACCTTTTTAGTTACATTTTCTTCATTGAGTGGACCTCCTCAGTGACTAAGGTGGAGGTTTTTTAGATCTTATTCAAAACTATGTAATTTTTCTACCTCTTCAAGTCCTTCATTAGATTATAGTCAAACCTTCTCAGTCTTTTAGGTTAGTTGAGCCACACTTTTCTTTCCATACTTTTCTAGCCACAATATTATGGAAGAGGGCTTAAATTCTCTAAACATAAAACTTATTCCATAGAAAACTCTCTTAGACATATATTATCTCAATGATTTTATCCTATCACACCAACACCATAGCCAATGAATGTATTTTACACCCTTATTCTCCAATTTTGACCACTTCTCCCTAGGAACATGTGTATATTATTTATTCCAACAAAAAACTTAAAGATGTATCAATGAGGGATTTATCTTGAAGACACCTTCATAGGTGTCTCGTCAACAATAATTGATGTAAGAGACCTATTAACTAGGTAGAAAGCTATAGAAATTTCTTATGTCCATCAATTTTGTTTCTTGCCAACCCGACTCAACATACTCATAGCCCTATCGATCAACATACTATTGATTCTCTCTGCGACTCCATTCTATTGAGAGGTGTACAATTTTTTCTTATATCTTTCAATTTTGTGGTCCTTATAGAATATAGAAAAAAATGTTGAACAAAATTCATTGGTATTATTAGTCCCCAAAATTTTAATCTTTCTACCGATTTGATTTTCTAAAAGAGACTTAAATTTGTAAAATGACCAGAATTTAGATTTACTTCTAAGGAAATGTGCAACCATATTATTTTACTACAATAATCAATAAAATAAACATAATATGTAAATTGGAAATCGAAGGAACATTAACATTAACAAAATCATTAGAGTGGATTAAATCTAACACCCTAAAATATTTATGAGAACTAGAGTAAAACTGAACATGGTTGTGTTTTTCATATATGTAATTTTCGTTGAAATTAAATTTAAGATTACAATATTTTAGGATCCTTGAGCCCTTCTCACCTATATGACCCATCTTTTGGTGCCATAGCATTTTTTCTCTACTAGTAGCTTAGTCTTTAAAGCATGACGACCTGTAGGTGCCCATAAATCATGATCATTAGAAGTAGACACATGTACATCTTTGTTGATGAAATCCTAGCTCCTTGTGACACTCAAATTTTAAGGCAATTATATTTGAGTTATTTTGTTGGATCATCTAATTCTAGATGTAGGGTTAAATTTTCTATTAATTTCAATAGAAAAAATAGATGGTGTCCTTCTCCATTGGTTGAGTTGGGTAGGATAGTGTTGGTTTAGTTCACATATTTTTCTCTTCTACTATGTGGTTTGGCACTAAGAATTAGATTCAACTTGAAAAAATCCTTGTGGATAAAAAAAAATCCTATGATTTGGGTTTGAAGAAGATAGTCTGTTAAATGGATTCCATATTTTGGTCTCCCTTTTGAATAACAAAAGGTCTCATGAATCTTCTTGGACTTTGGCATCTTTTGTGGAGTAGAATCTTTGCCTTTCAAGAAAGTTTGATTCCATCTCTTAATTCATATTCCTAGAGAATGGAATATTCTTGTGAACTAATTCACTAAATGGGCCTTTGATGTTAATCACAAACGGAAAGTCACAAATTTTGATTCCTTGCATTTTATAATCTTTATTATTTTTAACCTCCTTTATAATGATTTGGTTTCATTATTCTGATCTATTTTAATTAAGATTTTGTGTTTTGTTGGTTTCATAGATTCCTTTAGTTCCTATAAATTATGGGTTTGTTAAAACCCTCAAATTGTAATCCTTTAGACTTTATTGATATCTATTTATAATTGAAAATTCTTTTACAATTTTTTCAAGATTCTTAATTAAAATATATATCCTTTTCACCAAATAAAAATATTTTTTAATAAATTAAATTAAATAATGCACAATTTCATAGAATTAATTCTCCACTTCTATCTACCTTAACCTTTCTATGATGTACTTCTAACCTTCGTATAGCTAAGATGATAGGGGTTATTTAGTTCCTCAACAGATGAGGTTTCATTCAAAGTGAAACGTGATTATCCATTCTGAATTCCATTAAAGAATAAAAAAACCATTGCTGCGTTAAACTTGGAAAATCGCATTGAAATGAGGTCTAAGTGGTTAGTGGATTGAAATGACATCACCGTAGTCACTTCAAATGTATTCGATATCGTACTTTATTGAGAGATCTGCACTTTACACATTGGCGTGATAATGATTTTTAATTGACCGTCCAGTGATAAATATGTTGCAAAGAAATTGCCTACGTCTCCAGTCTTTATTTGATGGCATCTAACCGTTGAATTTCAAGCCATGGTGGTGCTCACGTACGGGTCGAAGATATCATATCCTCATACTTGAGCCTTTGTAAATCATACGAAGTTAATTGACAATAAGATTTTATTATTATTATTATTATAATTTAAAAGAGATGTACACATTACACAATGAGTACGTGACAATGATTATTTGTTGATTTTCTCTAGCAATCGCACTTTATTCTGGAATGGTTATGCCCAAGAGGTCTGGAATGTCGATTAGGGAAAATTTTGTATATATTAGTGTAGTGTATGAGGTCAATTGGTAGAGAATTTAGCAAATGATGTTGTTTGTGTAACAAAGGGATAGCTTCAAATCAACTATGCATCCACTTTTAGGGATCCAAACACAACTGAAATTAAACTTTTGAAGCGCGAATATAATTAGACTCTAGTACCAACAGGCTCGTGTTGCGTTTACAATATGGGAAGGGAGAGAGAGAGAGAGAGAGAGAGAGAGAGAGAGAGAGATGGATATGGAGATGAGAGGTTGAGATAGGAGAGAGGCATAGATAGAGATGGAAGAGATATATTTATAGAGAGAGAGGGAGAGAATGAGACAGGAAGAGATAGAGAGATAAATATAGAGAGGGTAGAGAGAGAGGGAGAGAAAAAATGATAGAGATAGAGAGAGAGATAGAAGAATAAATATAGAGATAGAGATAGATCATAATAGCAAAAACCTTATGCTTCCACAAAAACAACACTTATACACAATGATCAACATAATTCATATTAGAGTTAGCTTTAATGTACAATGACCTTCCTTAAATAAGAAAGGAAGAGGCAATCCACCTATTATGTGGATAGACAAGTGCCCCATGAGGTGGCACAAATGAGTAGACAAGTGTCTTATAGGTGTCAACCTTAGGATCACTTGCAATGTGAAAACAAACAACCTATTTGACCAAGTCATCAATTTTGATGCCATGTGTTGAGTGACATTTAAGGTGAGATGTAAATTCTTCCAACTCAAAAAGGTATCACATAAGGTTTACCAAATAACTTGGTAACCTCTACAGGTCTAAAGGCTGCACATTCAATTAGACAAGATGTTGTCTAACCTCATAAACTAAGGACACTTAAGTATAGTGAATAAATAAATTATTCACTCTAAAAACATGATGAACCACCAAAAACATATACTAACAAGGGAAAGATGATTCCCTTTACTAGGCTCCTAGGTTTTTTCACCCTAGAAGCACTTGGTTTAGGAATGGCTCTATTTCCGCTTTGGTGATATGCTTTGGGTGATTGCATTCAAAGGGTAGGATAGGGGTTGATGTAGGGTTTGTGTATATGTTTGTATGGTGTGGCTAAAACTAAAATAAAATGATGCTAATCTAATGTATGCAAATGTAAACAAAGTAAATCTAAACTAATGCAGACTAACTAAACTATATGCCCTAAATGTGAGTAATCTAGAAATTGATAGAGAAGGACAAAAGGTGTGTACATGGAAAAGTGGTGTTGCAGATGAATGGTCCCGAAATCTTCTATAAAATGTCTGAAATGAGCAAAAGGACACTTACGCCAAGTGGGGCGACCTAGTCCTCTTCCCCAAAAAGTGTGCCATAACAAGTTTCTTCCAAAAGGGTGTTTAAATCCAAAAAAATAAAAAAAAAGGTAACCTTAGAGGGACTAGGTCACCATTGTTGGCGACCTAGTCCACTTCTAAGTTTCTGAGAATCTTGAAGTGGATGTTGGAGCCTTTGGTTTGCACTCTGGTTCCCAATACGTGTTTGGTTCAGGTTCTACAAAAAATGGGTTGAAAGGGGTCTCCAAGCTTCAACTAGGGCTTTGTTGACTTGAATGAATTTGATGAGTTTAGAACACCTTCCAAGCACCTCAAACCTATATACAAAAACCTAAAAATCATACATGCAAAGAACAGACAATGGTTAGGGTTAGATATTAGGGGTTTGCCTTAGTCAAAACCCATTTTGATAATCAAATCTAAATAAAATATAATGAAACGAATGGAAGATTGAATGTCCAAGCAAATACAAAATCTTACCAAATCCTTTGTTGAAGATGTCTACAACATGCATGAATTAGCTCCAATGGAGATAGCTTGAAGTGCCTTGTGCTTGAATGCTTGCTTGGGAAGCTTGAGAGCAAAAGTGATTGTGTGTATTGAGTGAAAGTAGAAATATGAACTTGTTAGGGGGAAAAATGAGGATGAAAACCCTTATTTGTACATGCAAAACCCTAATTTTCTTGAAAATGACTCATGATAGGCCGAACTTAGGTTTTTAGGGTCAAATTCCCACAAGATTTATGTTTTAATTTTGAATTTTATGCCTCAAAAGTCTAGGTCACCCAAAGTGGCAACCTAGTCCACTTGGAAAAATCCAAGTGGTGGTTAGGAATATAATAGTGGTTTATGAGGTTTATTAGCCTTGCCTCCCAAAACACACTTTAATCAAGCCTACAAGTACATTAAGGGGAAAAAATTAGCATTGAAAAGGGTTAATTAGGGATGATAAGCCTAGATAAGTGTGAAAATGCATCACAACACTTTACAACACTTTGTCTTAAGGCTTAGGAAGGTGTAAGAATGTATTATTTAGGTGAATTATGTTGGAAGGGTCTTAGAAAAGTGAGGAAATGCGTTGCAACACTTCACAACACCTTAGTAAAATTTTGTTAGATTATTGTTGATTTGCAAGCTTACAAGACTGAATCAAGGTAAAACAAGCTAAAATCTAATGGAAAAGGCCAAAATGAGTGAAAAAGTGCCAAGTTATACACTTTTTGGCAGCACATTTAGCCCCCACTTTAGTGAGAGAATGAACGTACTTCAAACTCACACTAAAGTAGTTGAATCATGCATGTCGAGGAGGATCTAATGTACCCATGCTAGTAAGGTGGGATGACTCATGATCGAGAGGGATGATCAAGCCCCTAGGATCAAGATCTCATGGAAAACTAAACATAAGTACAAATATCACACAAGAATTGATGTGAGAGAGTGAAGAGATAGAAAAATTTGGATCAACCTTCGACCATTTATCCAACTAGTTGTGGATCAGACCTAGGCTATTTGTCTGAAAGAAAAGGGGTAGTACTCACTCTAGGCCGATGATACTTTCAGTTGTTTGCTGGGTGAGAATGCCAAAAAGGTGGTGAGATACATACACATGGTTGGTATGCACTCACACACAAAAAGGTGACTTTGGGGAAAGTCGTGCTGCTAGTTGGGCTTCCCGCTCAACCATACCAAAGTTATACCTCTTGAAAAACTTTGATAAGGCACCACAAAAAACAAGGGTGCATTTCATGAGACAAGAAAAGCCTTGGATGCTTAGAACCCATGAACAAGTGCAAATGGAACCACATACATGCAAGTTGTGTTATGCAAGGTGGCCATGAATTCACACATGCAAAAGGTGCAGAATGTAGAATGAAAAAGGCGATGTTCGAAGGAGTCTTGTTTAGTTCATGTGAGGTCTTTTACTTAAGGAACATTGCATCTAATGTCTCCAAGAGATGACTGATCAAAGGATAAAAGATTCACAACTTAGGGGATGCAGTGCGTCACATCAGGCCACTAAGAGGAATGTAATATGCTAAGATAGGTCACTTTCATGAGAGACATTATACCTAATGTCATCCACCAAGTGAGAGAGTCATTGTATGAAGTACCAAGGCTGCACTAGGAACCAAGGAAAATGCAAAAACGAAATGATTCCAATGTATTCCCCCACTTTAAAGAAATTTCTACACACTACTTTGTGAACAATTGCTTTAAAGTATCTAGAGAAAGGCAAGAGGGGATACGTATGTCACATGCGAGCCAACTTAAGACATGTCATCCACATCCCAAGCTTGATATTGTATGTTCATGAGATGTTAACATCTAGTCAAAAGAGGCAAGGACAAGTGACATACGAGGACAAGGCTATCGAACCCATTGCCCTCACTTAGTGCAACAAAAAGGTGAGTCAAATGGGATGAAGGTATGCATTAAGGAGAGGAATTAGGTGCCCCCATGGAAGGGAAAGCACCAAGTTCCATGAGAGGTTTGAAGTTTATTGGTTGAAGTAAATGGAGAGGAGGGAGGTAACCCTAAATATTTCTTGAAATATGATGTTATGTCTGTTTGCATCATGTGTTCAATGCATCCATGGGTAGGAAGGAAATGGTGGCTAATACCATAATAGTCTTCCAAGTTAGATGAAGGGGTTGTGGGTTGTGGAGAAGGATTGGTTGTTGGACAAGCACACAAATCCTTTTTAGTATTATGTGTGGTTCCCACATGAGGGATGGGATTTATATAGCTCCCATCACCAACATGGGGTAATGTTGTTGATGTAGAACCAAGTTGTGCATAAAAGGCGTAGGGTGGTTTTGGTGTAGGTCATGTGGTTTCACATTCTCCTTTAAAGGGAGGCATAAGACCCCAATCGTTATGAGAACTTGTATCTGAAAAAGAATTGTTTGTATATGACTCTTTGGACCAAGAGGGTGAGCTTTTGGAATTTGTATTAGAAGGAGGTGTAGAATCTAACGACCCCGAATGATCACCAAAGAGTTTTTTTGTAGGTGAAGGGGTAGCATCAACTTGGATAAGTTTAGATTGAGGAGTGAAAGGATTTGGGGAGTTGGGAATGTTGGGATTAGCTGATTCATTTCTTTGTTCATGTACATCAACTATGTATACATGGTTATTGTATTCAAATTTCTTAATGTGCGGTGAAGGGTAGAGGGGACTCCTTTCATAGCATGAGTCTAGGGTCTCCCTAGGATAAGATGGTATAGAAGGGGTCCTTGAATGATATGGATAGGATTAGGCAACACTACAGGTCCAACCTGAATAGGTAATCATATCATCCCTAAAGGTTGCCTATTAACATTATCGAAGCCATGAATATGAACATCATTAAGTTGAGTGAGATTTTTATCCATGCCAAGTTTGTGAATGAGGTCCACGCTACAAAGATTAATTTATGATCCATTGTCTATGAGAGTGTGTCTAACTAGAGATTCATTAATGATCACCTTTATCAACAAGGGATCATTCTTGGTTTGAACCTCAAGTGAGGGAAATTCATGTTTAGAGAATGTGATGTGGGATTGGATTACTTGCATGGGACGGGAGGAGGGTTTGAGATTGTTCAATTTTATGTAAGATTCAATCTCATCCATCTGTATTTGTGCCATTTCATGAAATAGGAATTGGACTATAGGGGAAAGTTGAATAAGCTCCCATACAGATAAATCAGTAGGAGCCTTTTTAAGGTCCTCAACATGAGGGGATCTAAGTTGAGAAAAGGGGAATGGTGTAGGAGTGGTGTGTGATCCCCTAGATGTTTGAGTCTCTAACTTACAACTTAGTGGCTGTAAAACATTGTTATGATTAGAGTGCATCATGGATTTCAAGATATCTCTTAGTTTTTTATGTGACTCACTAGTGGGAGGAGACTTAGGAGTCTCATCAATTAAAGGAGGTCCCACTTGTGTAGTCATAACCTCAAGAATCTTGTTTTTATGTTCATGACCAGTTAAGGAAGGGGATTTTAATGTCACATGATTAACTTCTCCTAGGGAAGGTTTAGGGTTTGAAGGATAGGTGTCAAGGTTCACATGGTCTTGCACCATGATGGTCTCCTTAGGAGGAGAGTTTTTAGGAGAATGAGAAATCAAATGTTCATCACATTCAACGGTTGGTTCTTCTAAAAGATCTTCTTCGCGAGGAGGGTAATGATCAATGGTGGAATTGTCTTGTTTAAGAAGGGGTTCCCTAAGAGAAGGGGGACAAGTAAGATACTCATGAATTTTATCAATTGTATCTTCGGTCAATAAAGTATCATCTTCGGGCTAGGAGAGATATTAGGAGAATGACAAATGTTATGGTGATGATTCCCCTTATGGTTGTGGTGTTTTGTTTGTTAAGAGAGCTAAAAGGATATAAACAATGAGGATTCTCAGAACTCTCAGTAATTGGTTCTTCTAACACTATAATCTTTGCATCACTAGGAGGAGAGAGATTAGGGGAAGAATGAATATGATTGTTCAAAATGTCCAAGATTGTATTCTCTATCACTAAAACGCTGTCATGGGGAGGGGATAGGGAAGGTTTCTTAGCATATATAGATATATAATATATTAACATTGTTTATACAAAAATAAAAAGCATTTGTAACCATGTCATGCAATGTTTGAGCAAGATGAACAATGTAAATGCAAGAGTATAGAAAAGACTTATCCCATGTATGCTAAGTTTTAAGAATGTAAACATTGTATATGGAAGAATGAAAAGTACTTTTAGGAAACTTATGCATAGTTTGAGTAATGTAAATAGTGTATTTAAGGAAAAGTAAAGAGTACTTTAATTAATGTTATGCACTTTTTTAGAAATGTAATCATTTTGCAGATCTAATAATGAAGGTATATCAAAAATGACCACCCTAAATTGATGATTTTGAGTGAGAAGCCTAAAACCTATGTTCTAAAAACTTTCCAAAATTATAGTAATGATACTAGGAGGTCTAGGAAGCACATAAATGAGGTTTCAGAGGTTGTAAAAGGTAGTTAAAAATCTTAACTGGAACTAGGCTGCCCAAAATGGTGAACTAGTCCCAATAGGGATTTTTTTTTCAATTTTTTTGAAGTTTTTGAGTGGTTTTGATGTGTTTCAAGCTATATAGTGCAATCCTAAGATGCAAATGCAAAAATTTTAAAGATTTTTAATGAAATTATATATGCAAAAATGCAAGTGAACATTAACTTGATACTATTTCTCTTGCTACAACCCCTATGATGCAAACAAAGCAAGTTTTTAATTCAATGAAAGCTACCTCCTAAGATGAAATGCAAAATAAAAAAATTAACTATTGTTAGACCATTGGGTTCACCAAAATGAACCACCAAAAACATATGAAAACAAAGGAAACATGATTCTCTTTACTAGGCTCCTAGGTTTTTTCACCCGAAAAGCACTTGGTTTAGGAATTACTCTCTTTCTGTTTTGGTCACATGCTTTGGGTAATTGCATTCAAAGGGTAGGATAGGGGTTGATGTAGGATTTATGTATATGTGTGTATGGTATAGATAAAACTTAAATAAAATGATGCTAATCTAATGTATGCAAATTTAAACAATGTAAATCTAAACTAATGGAAACTAACTAAACTATTTGCCCTAAATGTGAGTAATATAGAAATTAACAGAGAAGGATAGAAGGTTTGTACATAGAAAAGTGATGTTAGAGATGAATGGTCCCAGAATCTTTCGAAAAATGTCTAAAATGAGTAGGACACTTACACTAAGTGGGGTGAGCTAGTCCTCTTCCCCATAAAGTGTGCCAAAACAGGTTTCTTCCAAAAGGGTGTCTAAATCCAGAAAAATCCGCAAAAGGTAACCTCAATGGGACTAGGTCACCATTGCTGGTGACCTAGTCTACTTCTGAGTTTTTGAGAATCTAGAAGTGGATGTTGGAGGCTTAGGTTTACAGTCTATTTCTCGATAAGTGTTTGGTTCAGGTTTTGCAGAAAATGGGGTGAAAGGGGTTCCCAAGCTTCAACTAGGGATTTGTTGACTTGAATGACTTTGATGAGTTTAGAACACCTTCCAAGCACCTCAAAATTGTATACAAAAACCTGGAAATCACAGATGCAAAGAAGAGACAAGGATTAGGGTTAGATATTAGGGGTTTGCCTTTGTCAAACCCCATTTTGATAATAAAATATAGATGAAATACGATGAAAGGAATGGGAGATTGAATTACCAAGAAAATACAAACTCTTACCAAATCCTTTGTTGAAGATGTCTGTAACATGCATGAATCAGCTCCACTAGATATAGCTTGAAGTGCCTTGTGATGGAATGCTTTCTTGAGAAGCTTGAGAGAAAGATTGATTGTCTAGATTGAGTGAAGGTGGAAAAATGAATTTGTTAGGGGGAAAATGAGGATGAAAACCCTTATTTGTATATGTAAAATTCTAATTTTCTAAAAAATAACTCATGATAGGCTGACCTTAGGGTTTTGGGGGTAAATTCCCAGAAGATTTATGTTTTAATTTTGAATTTTATGCCTAAAAGGACTAGGCTGCCCAAAGTGGTGACCTAGTCCACTTGGGAAAATCCAAGTGGTGGTCAGGAATATAATAGTGGTTAATGAGGTTTAATAGCCTTGCCTCCCAAAACACACTTTAACTGAGCCTACAAGTACATTAAGGGGACAAAATTAGCATTGAAAAGGGTTAATTAGGGATGATAAGCCTAGATAAGTGTGAAAATGCATCACAACACCTTAAAAAACTTTATATTAAGGCTTAGGAAGGTGTAAGAATGTATTAGGTGAATTATGTTTAAAGGGTCCTAGAAAAGTGAGGAAATGTGTTGCAACACTTCACAACACCTTAATAAAATGTTGTTAGATTATTGTTGAATTGCAAGCTTACAAGACTGAGTCAAGGTAAAACAACGAAAAATCTAATGGAAAAGGCCAAAATGAGTGAAAAAGTGCCAAGGTATACACTTTTTGGCAACACATTTAGCCCCCACTTTAGTGAGAGCATGAACGTACTTCAAACTAAAACTAAAGTAGTTGAATCATGCATGTCGAGCCGGATCTAATGTACCCATGCTAGTAAGGTGGGATGACTCATGATCAAGAGGGATGATCAAGCCCCCAAGGTCAAGATCTCATGCAAACTAAACATAAGTAAAAAGATCACACAAGAATTGATGTGAGAGAATGAAGAGATTGAAAAAGTTGGATCAAACTTTGACCATTTATCCAGCTAGTTATGGATAGAACCTAGGATATTTGTCTGAAAGAAAAGGGGTGGTACTCACTCTAGGCCGATGAGACTTTCAGTTGTTTGTTGGGTGAGAAATACAAAAAGGTGGTGAGATACATACAGACGGTTGGTATGCACTCACACACAAAAAGGTGACTTCGGGGAAAGTCGTGCTGCTAGTTGGGCTTCCCACTCAACCATACCAAAGTTATACCTCCTGAAATTTTTGATAAGGCACCACAAAAGACAAGGGTGTGGTTCATGAGACAAGAAAAGCCTTCGATGCTTAGAACCCATGAACAAGTACAAATGGAACCACATACATGCAAGTTGTGTTATGCAAGGTGGCCATGGATTCACACATGCAAAAGGTGCACAATGTAGAATGCAAAAGGCGATGTTCGAAGGAGTCTTGTTTAGTTCATGTGAAGTATTTTACTTAAGGAACATTGCATCTAATGTCTCCAATAGACGACCGATCAAAGGATAAATATTCACAACTTAGGGGATACAGTGCCTCACATTAGGCCACTAATAGGAGTGTAATATGCTAAGATAGCCCACTTTCATGAAAGACATTACACCCAATGTCATCCACCAAGTGAGAGACTCGTCGTATGAAGTACCAAGGCTGCACTAGGAACGAAGGAAAATGCAAAAGGGAAATGCTTCCAATGAATGCCCCCACTTTAAATAAATTTCTACACACTGCTTTGTGAGCAATTGCTTTAAAGTATCTAGAGAAAGACAAGAGGGGATACGTATGTCACATGTGAAGCAACTTAAGACATGTCATCCACATCCCCAACTTGATCTTGTATGTTCATGAGATGTTAACATCTAGTCAAAAGAGGCAAGGACAAGTGACATCCGAGGGTAAGGCTATCAAACCCCTTGCCCTCACTTAGTGCAAGGAAAAGTTGAGTCGAATGGGATGAAGGTATGCATTAAGAAGAGGAATTAGGTGCCCCCACAGAAGGGAAAGCACCAAGTTTCATGAGAGGTTTGAAGTTTATTGGTTGAAGGAAATGGAGAGGAGGGAGGTAACCCTAAATATTTCTTGAAAGATGATATGTTAGTTTGCATCATGTGTTCAGTGTATCCATGGGTAGGAAGGAGATGGTGGCTAATACCATAATAGTCTTCCAAGTTAGATGAAGGGGTTGTGGGTTGCGAAGAAGGATTGGTTGTTGGACAAGCACACATATCCATTTTAGTATTATTTGTGGTTCCCACATGAGGGATGGGATTTATATAGCTCCCATCACCAACATGGGGTATTGTTGTTGATGTCGAACCAAGTTGTGCATAGATGACATAGGGTGATTTTGGTGTAGGTCATGTGGTTTCACATTCTCCTTTAAAGGGAGGCACAAGACCCCAATCGTTATGAGAACTTGTATCTAAAAAATAATTGTTTGTATATGACTCTTTGGACCAAGAGAGTGAGATTTTGGAATTTGTATTAGAAGGAGGTGTAGAATCTAACGACCCCAAATTATCATGAAAGAATTTTGTTGTAGGTGAAGGGGTAGCATCAACTTGGATAAGTTTAGATTGAGGAGTGAAAGGAGTTGGGGAGTTGGGAATGTTGGGATTAGTTGATTCATATCTTTGTTCATCTACATCAACTGTGTATACATGGTTATTGTATTCAAATTTCTTGATGTGCGGTGAAGGGTAGAGGGGACTCCTTTCATAGCATGAATCTAAGGTTTTTTTAGGATAATATGGTATAGAAGGGGTCCTCACATGATATGGATAGGATTAGGCAACACTACAGGTCCAACCTAAATAGGTAATGATATCATCCCTAAAGGTTGCCTGTTAACATTATCAAAGCCATGAATATGAACATCATTAAGTTGAATGAAATTTTTATCCATGCCAAGTTTGTGAAGGAGGTCCATGCTACAAATATTAATTTATGATCCATTTTCTATGAGAGTGTGTCTAACTAGAGATTCATTAATGATCACCTTTATCAACAAGGGATCATTCTTGGTTTGAACCTCAAGTGAGGCAAATTCATTTTTAGAGAATGTGATGTGGGATTGGATTACTTGCATGGGACGAGAGAAGGGTTTGAGATTGTTCGATTTTATGTAAGATTCGATCTGATCCATCTATATTTGCGCCATTTCGTGAAATAAGAATTGGACTATAGGGGAAAGTTGAATAAGCTCCCATACAGATAAATCAGTAGGAGCCTTTTTAAAGTCCTCAACACAAGGGGATCTAAGTTGAGAAAAGGGGAATGGTGTAGGAGTGGTGTGTGATCCCCTAGATGTTTGAGTCACTAAGTTACAACTTAGTAGCTGCAAAAAATTGTTATGATTAGAGTGTATCATGGATTTCAAGATATCTCTTAGTTTTTTATGTGACTCACTAGTGGGAGGAGACTTAGGAGGCTCATTAATTAAAGGAGGTCCCAATTGTGTAGTCATAACCTCAAGAATATTGTTATTGTGTTCATGACCAGTTAAGGAAGGGGATTTCAATGTCACATGATTAAATTCTCCTAGGGAAGGTTTAGGGTTTGAAGGATAGGTGTCAAGGTTCACACGGTCTTGCACCATGATGGTTTGCTTAGGAGAATAGTTTTCGGGAGAATGACAAATTGAATGTTCATCACATTCAATGTTTGGTTCTTCTAAAATAACTTCATCGCAAGGAGGGTAATGATCAATGGTGGAATTGTCTTGTTTAAGAAGGGGTTCCCTAAGAGAAGGGGGACAACTAAGATACTCATGAATTTTATCAATTGTATCTTCTATCAATAAATTATCATCTTCGGACCTAGGAGAGATATTAGGAGAATGACAAATTTTATGGTGATGATTCTCCTTATGGTTGTGGTTTTTTGTTTGTTAAGAGAGCTAAAAGGATATAAACAATGAGGATTCTCAGAACTCTCAGTAATTTATTCTTCTCACACTATAATATCTGTATCACTAGGAGGAGAGAGATTAGGGGAAGAATGAATATGATTGTTCAGAATGTCCAAGATTGTATTCTCTATCACTAAAACACTCTCATGGGGAGGGGGTAGGGAAGGTTTTTTAGCATATATAGATATATAATATATTAAAATTATTTGAACAATCATATAATGCTCACTCTAGGCCGATGATACTTTCAGTTGTTCACCGGGTGAGAATGCCAAAAAGGTGGTTAGATACATACACATGGTTGGTATGCACTCACACACAAAAAGGTGACTTTGGAGAAAGTTGTGCTGCTAGTTGGGCTTCCCGCACAACCATAGCAAAGTTATACCTCTTGAAAAACTTTAATAAGGCACTACAAAAGACAACGGTGTAGTTCATGAGACAAGAAAATCCTTGGATGCTTAGAACCCATGAACAAGTGCAAATGGAACAACATAAATGCAAGTTGTGTTATGCAAGGTGGCCATGAATTCACACATGCAAAAGGTGTAGAATGTAGAATGCAAAAGGCGATATTCGAAGGAGTCTTGCTTAGTTCATGTGAGGTCTTTTACTTAAGGAACATTGCATCTAATGTCTCCAAGAGATGACCAATCAAAGGATAAAAGATTCACAACTTAGGGGATGCAGTGCATCACATCAGGCCACTAATAGGAATGTGATATGCTAAGATAGGTAACTTTCATGAAAGACATTATACCCAATGTCATCCACCAAGTGAGAGAGTCGTTGTATGAAGTACCAAGGCTGCACTAGGAACCAAGGAAAATGCAAAAGCGAAATGATTCCAATGTATTCCCCCACTTTAAAGAAATTTCTACACACTACTTTGTGAACAATTGCTTTAAAGTATCTAGAGAAAGGAAAGAGGGGATACGTATGTCACATGCGAGCCAACTTAAGACATGTCATCCACATCCCAAGCTTGATATTGTATGTTCACGAGATGTTAACATCTAGTCAAAAGAGGCAAGGACAAGTGACATACGAGGACAAGGCTATCGAACCCCTTGCCCTCACTTAGTGCAACGAAAAGGTGAGTCAAATGGGATGAAGGTATGCATTAAGGAGAGGAATTAGGTGCCCCCATGGAAGGGAAAGCACCAAGTTCCATGAGAGGTTTGAAGTTTATTGGTTGAAGTAAATGGAGAGGAGGGAGGTAACCCTAAATATTTCTTGAAAGATGATGCTATGTCTGTTTGCATCATGTGTTCAATGCATCCATGGGTAGGAAGGAAATGGTGGCTAATACCATAATAGTCTTCCAAGTTAGATGAAGTGGTTATGGGTTGTGGAGAAGGATTGGTTATTGGACAAGCACACAAATCCATTTTAGTATTATGTGTGGTTTGCACATGAGGGATGGGATTTATATAGCTCCCATCACCAACATGGGGTAATGTTGTTGATGTAGAACCAAGTTGTGCATAGAAGACGTAGGGTGGTTTTGGTGTAGGTCATGTGGTTTCACATTCTCCTTTAAAGGGAGGCATAAGACCCCAATCGTTATGAGAACTTGTATCTGAAAAAGAATTGTTTGTATATGACTCTTTGGACCAAGAGGGTGAGCTTTTGGAATTTGTATTAGAAGGAGGTGTAGAATCTAACGACCCCGAATGATCACCAAAGAGTTTTTTTGTAGGTGAAGGGGTAGCATCAACTTGGATAAGTTTAGATTGAGGAGTGAAAGGAGTTGGGGAGTTGGGAATGTTGGGATTAGTTGATTCATATCTTTGTTCATCTACATCAACTATGTATACATGGTTATTGTATTCAAATTTCTTGATGTGCGGTGAAGGGTAGAGGGGACTCCTTTCATAGCATGAGTCTAGGGTCTCCCTAGGATAAGATGGTATAGAAGGGGTCCTTGAATGATATGGATAGGATTAGGCAACACTGCAGGTCCAACCTGAATAGGTAATGATATCATCCTTAAAGGTTTCCTATTAACATTATCGAAGCCATGAATATGAACATCATTAAGTTGAGTGAGATTTTTATCCATGCCAAGTTTGTGAATGAGGTCCATGCTACAAAGATTAATTTATGATCCATTCTCTATGAGAGTGTGTCTAACTAGAGATTCATTAATGATCACCTTTATCAACAAGGGATCATTCTTGGTTTGAACCTCAAGTGAGGGAAATTCATGTTTAGAGAATGTGATGTGGGATTGGATTACTTGCATGGGACAGGAGGAGGGTTTGAGATTGTTCAATTTTATGTAAGATTCAATCTCATCCATCTGTATTTGTGCCATTTCATGAAATAGGAATTGGACTATAGGGGAAAGTTGAATAAGCTCCCATACAGATAAATCAGTAGGAGCCTTTTTAAGGTTCTCAACATGAGGGGATCTAAGTTGAGAAAAGGGGAATGGTGTAGGAGTGGTGTATGATCCCCTAGATGTTTGAGTCACTAACTTACAACTTAGTGGCTGCAAAACATTGTTATGATTAGAGTGCATCATGGATTTCAAGATATCTCTAATATTTTTATGTGACTCACTAGTGGGAGGAGACTTAGGAGTCTCATCAATTAAAGGAGGTCCCACTTGTGTAGTCATAACCTCAAGAATATTTTTTTATGTTCATGACCAGTTAAGGAAGGGGATTTTAATGTCACATGATTAACTTCTCCTAGGGAAGGTTTAGGGTTTGAAGGATAGGTGTCAAGGTTCACATGGTCTTGCACCATGATGGTCTCCTTAGGAGGAGAGTTTTTAGGAGAATGAGAAATCAAATGTTCATCACATTCAACGGTTGGTTCTTCTAAAAGATCTTCATCATGAGGAGGGTAATGATCAATGGTGGAATTGCCTTGTTTAAGAAGGGGTTCCCTAAGAGAAGGGGGACAACTAAGATACTCATGAATTTTATCAATTGTATCTTCGATCAATAAAGTATCATCTTCGGACCTAGGAGAGATATTAGGATAATGACAAATGTTATGGTGATGATTCCCCTTATGGTTGTGGTGTTTTGTTTGTTAAGAGAGATAAAAGGATATAAACAATGAGGATTCTCAGAACTCTCAGTAATTGGTTCTTCTAACACTATAATCTTTGCATCACTAGGAGGAGAGAGATTAGGGGAAGAATGAATATGATTGTTCAGAATGTCCAAGATTGTATTCTCTATCACTAAAATGCTCTCATGGGGAGGGGATAGGGAAGGTTTCTTAGCATATATAGATATATAATATATTAACATTGTTTATACAAAAAGAAAAAACATTCGTAACCATGTCATGCAATGTTTTAGCAAGATGAACAATGTAAATGCAAGAGTATAGAAAAGACTTATCCCATGTATGCTAAGTTTTAAGAATGTAAACATTGTATATGGAAGAATGAAAAGTACTTTTAGGAAACTTATGCATAGTTTTAGGAATGTAAATAGTGTATTTAAGGAAAAGTAAAGATTACTTTAATTAATGTTATGCACTTTTTTAGAAATGTAATCATTTTGTAGATCTAATAATGAAGGTATATCAAAAATGACCACCCTAAATTGATGATTTTGAGTGAGAAGCCTAAAACCTATGTTCTCAAAACTTTCCAAAATTATAGTAATGGTACTAGGAGGTCTAGGAAGCACATAAATGAGGTTTCAGAGGTTGTAAAAGGTAGTTAAAAATCTTAACTGGAACTAGGCTGCCCAAAATGGTGAACTAGTCCCAATAGGGATTTTTTTTTCAATTTTTTTGAAGTTTTTGAGTGGTTTTGATGTGTTTCAGGCTATATAGTGCAATCCTAAGATGCAAATGCAAAATTTTAAATATTTTTAATGAACTTATATATGCAAAAATGCAAGTGAACATTAACTTGTTACTATTTCTCTTGCTACAACCCCTATGATGCAAACAAAGCAAGTTTTTAATTCAATGAAAGCTACCTCCTAAGATGAAATGCAAAATAAAAAAATTAACTACTGTTAGACCATTGGGATCACCAAAATGAACCACCAAAAACATATGAACACAAAGGAAATATGATTCTCTTTACTAGGCTCCTAGGTTTTTTCACCCTAAAAGCACTTGGTTTAGGAATGACTCTCTTTCTGCTTTGGCGACATGCTTTGGGTAATTGCATTCAAAGGGTAGGATAGGGGTTGATGTAGGATTTATGTATATGTGTGTATGGGATGGATAAAACTGAAATAAAATGATGCTAATCTAATGTATGCAAATTTAAACAATGTAAATCTAAACTAATGGAAACTAACTAAACTATTTGCCCTAAATGTGAGTAATATAGAAATTAACAGAGAAGGATAGAAGGTTTGTACATAGAAAAGTGATGTTAGAGATGAATGGTCCCAGAATCTTTCAAAAAATGTCTAAAATGAGTAGAAGGACACTTACACTAAGTGGGGTGACCTAGTCCTCTTCGCCATAAAGTGTGCCAAAACAGGTTTCTTCCAAAAGGGTGTCTGAATCCAGAAAAATCCCCAAAAGGTAACCTCAAAGGGACTAGGTCATCATTGCTGGTGACCTAGTCTACTTCTGAGTTTTTGAGAATCTGGAAGTGGATGTTGGAGGCTTACGTTTACAGTCTATTTCTCGATAGGTGTTTGGTTCAGGTTTTGCAGAAAACGGGGTGAAAGGGGTCCCCAAGCTTCAACTAGGGATTTTTTGACTTGAATGACTTTGATGAGTTTAGAACACCTTCCAAGCACCTCAAAATTGTATACAAAAACTTCAAAATCACACATGCAAAGAAGAGACAAGGATTAGGGTTAGATATTAGGGGTTTGCCTTCGTCAAATCCCATTTTGATAATAAAATCTAGATGAAATATGATGAAAGGAATGGGAGATTGAATTTCCAAGAAAATACAAACTCTTACCAAATCCTTTGTTGAAGATGTCTCTAACATGCATGAATCAGCTCCACTGGAGATAGCTTGAAGTGCCTTGTGATGGAATGCTTTTTTGAGAAGCTTGAGAGAAAGATTGATTGTGTAGATTGAGTGAAGGTGGAAAAATGAATTTGTTAGGGGCAAAATGAGGATGAAAACCCTTATTTGTATATGTAAAATTCTAATTTTCTAAAAAATAACTCATGATAGGCCGACCTTAGGGTTTTGGGGGTAAATTCCCACAAGATTTATGTTTTAATTTTGAATTTTATGCCTAAAAGGACTAGGCTGCCCAAAGTGGTGACCTAGTCCACTTGGGAAAATCCAAGTGGTGGTCAGGAATATAATAGTGGTTAATGAGGTTTAATAGCCTTGCCTCCCAAAACACACTTTAATTGAGCCTACAAGTACATTAAGGGGACAAAATTAGCATTGAAAAGGGTTAATTAGGGATGATAAGCCTAGATAAGTGTGAAAATGCATCACAACACCTTACAACACTTTATCTTAAGGCTTAGGAAGGTGTAAGAATGTATCAGGTGAATTATGTTTGAAGGGTCCTAGAAAAGTGAGGAAATGTGTTGCAACACTTCACAACACCTGAATAAAATGTTGTTAGATTATTGTTGAATTGCAAGCTTACAAGATTGAATCAAGGTAAAACAAGGAAAAATCTAATGGAAAAGGCCAAAATGAGTGAAAAAGTGCCAAGGTATACACTTTTTGGCAACACATTTAGCCCCCACTTTAGTGAGAGCATGAACGTACTTCAAGCTCACACTAAAGTAGTTGAATCATGCATGTCGAGCCGGATCTAATGTACCCATGATAGTAAGGTGGGATGACTCATGATCAAGAGGGATGATTAAGCCCCCAAGGTCAAGATCTCATGGCAAACTAAACATAAGTACAAAGATCACACAAGAATTGATGTGAGATAGTGAAGAGATTGAAAAAGTTGGATCAAACTTCGACCATTTATCCAGCTAGTTATGGATCAAATCTAGGATATTTGTCTAAAAGAAAAGGGGTGTTACTCACTCTAGGCCGATGAGACTTTCAGTTGTTTGCCGGGTGAGAAATACAAAAAGGTGGTGAGATACATACAGACGGTTGGTATGCACTCACATACAAAAAGGTGACTTCAGGGAAAGTCGTGCTGCTAGTTGGGCTTCCCACTCAACCATACCAAAGTTATACCTCCTGAAATTTTTGATAAGGCACCACAAAAGACAAGGGTGCGATTCATGAGACAAGAAAAGCCTTGGATTCTTAGAACCCATGAACAAGTACAAATGGAACCACATACATGCAAGTTGTGTTATGCAAGGTGGCCATGGATTCACACATGCAAAAGGTGCACAATGTAGAATGCAAAAGGCGATGTTCGAAGGAGTCTTGTTTAGTTCATGTGAAGTATTTTACTTAAGGAACATTGCATCTAATGTCTCCAATAGACGACCGATCAAAAGATAAATATTCACAACTTAGGGGATGCAGTGCCTCACATTAGGCCACTAATAGGAATGTAATATGCTAAGATAGGCCACTTTCATGAAAGACATTACACCCAATGTCATCCACCAAGTGAGAGACTCGTCGTATGAAGTACCAAGGCTGCACTAGGAACCAAGGGAAATGCAAAAGGGAAATGATTCCAATGTATGCCCCCACTTTAAATAAATTTCTACACACTGCTTTGTGAGCAATTGCTTTAAAGTATCTAGAGAAAGGCAAGACGGGATACGTATGTCACATGTGAGCCAACTTAAGACATGTCATCCACATCCCCAACTTGATCTTGTATGTTCATGAGATGTTAACGTCTAGTCAAAAGAGGCAAGGACAAGTGACATCTGAGGATAAGGCTATCAAACCCCTTGCCCTCACTTAGTGCAAGGAAATGTTGAGTCGAATGGGATGAAGGTATGCATTAAGAAGAGGAATTAGGTGCCCCCACAGAAGGGAAAGCACCACGTTTTATGACAGGTTTGAAGTTTATTGGTTGAAGGAAATGGAGAGGAGGGAGGTAACCCTAAATATTTCTTGAAAGATGATATGTTAGTTTGCATCATGTGTTCAGTGTATCCATGGGTAGGAAGGAGATGGTGGCTAATACCATAATAGTCTTCCAAGTTAGATGAAGGGGTTGTGGGTTGCGAAGAAGGATTGGTTGTTGGACAAGCACACAAATCCATTTTAGTATTATTTGTGGTTCCCATATGAGGGATGGGATTTATATAGCTCCCATCACCAACATGGGGTATTGTTGTTGATGTAGAACTAGGTTGTGCATAGACGACATAGGGTGGTTTTGGTGTAGGTCATGTGGTTTCACATTCTCCTTTAAAGGGAGGCACAAGACCCCAATCGTTATGAGAACTTGTATCTAAAAAATAATTGTTTGTATATGACTCTTTGGACCAAGAGGGTGAGATTTTGGAATTTGTATTAGAAGAAGCTGTAGAATCTAACGACCCCGAATTATCACAAAAGACTTTTGTTGTAGGTGAAGGGGTAGCATCAACTTGGATAAGTTTAGATTGAGGAGTGAAAGGAGTTGGGGAGTTGGGAATGTTGGGAATGTTGGGATTAGTTGATTCATATCTTTTTTCATCTACATCAACTGTGTATACATGGTTATTGTATTCAAATTTCTTGATGTGTGGTGAAGGGTAGAGGGGACTCCTTTTATAGCATGAATCTAAGGTTTTCGTAGGATAATATGGTATAGAAGGGGTCCTCACATGATATGGATAGGATTAGGCAACACTACAGGTCCAACCTAAATAGGTAATGATATCATCCCTAAAGGTTGCCTATTAACATTATCGAAGCCATGAATATGAACATGATTAAGTTGAATGAAATTTTTATCCATGCCAAGTTTGTGAAGGAGGTCCATGCTACAAATATTAATTTATGATCCATTGTCTATGAGAGTGTGTCTAACTAGAGATTCTTTAATGATCACCTTTATCAACAAGGGATCATTCTTGGTTTGAACCTCAAGTGAGGCAAATTCATTTTTAGAGAATGTGATGTGGGATTGGATTACTTGCATGGGATGGGAGAAGGGTTTGAGATTGTTCGATTTTATGTAAGATTCAATCTCATCCATCTATATTTGTGCCATTTCATGAAATAAGAATTGGAATATAGGGGAAAGTTGAATAAGCTCCCATACAGATAAATCAGTAGGAGCCTTTTTAAGGTCCTCAACATGAGGGGATCTAAGTTGAGAAAAGGGGAATGGTGTAGGAGTGGTGTGTGATCCCCTAGATGTTTAAGTCACTAAGTTACAACTTAGCAGCTACAAAACATTGTTATGATTAGAGTGTATCATGGATTTCAAGATATCTCTTAGTTTTTTATGTGACTCACTAGTGGGAGGAGAAGTAGGAGGCTCATTAATTAAAGGAGGTCCCAGTTGTGTAGTCATAACCTCAAGAATATTGTTATTGTGTTCATGACCAGTTAAGGAAGGGGATTTTAATGTCACATGATTAAATTCTCCTAGGGAAGGTTTAGGGTTTGAAGGATAGGTGTCAAGGTTCACACGGTCTTGCACCATGATGGTCTGCTTAGGAGGATAGTTTTCGGGAGAATGACAAATTGAATGTTCATCACATTCAACGGTTGGTTCTTCTAAAATAAATTCATCGTAAGGAGGGTAATGATGAATGGTGGAATTGTCTTGTTTAAGAAGGGGTTCCCTAAGAGAAGGGGGACAACTAAGATACTCATGAATTTTATCAATTGTATCTTCTATCAATAAATTATAATCTTCAGACGTAGGAGAGATATTAGGAGAATGAAAAATTTTATGGTGATGATTCCCCTTATGGTTGTGGTGTTTTATTTGTTAAGAGAGCTAAAAGGATATAAACAATGAGGATTCTTAGAACTCTCAGTAATTTATTCTTCTCACACTATAATATCTGCATCACTAGGAGGAGAGAGATTAGGGGAAGAATGAATATGATTGTTCAGAATGTCCAAGATTGTATTCTCTATCACTAAAACACTCTCATGGGGAGGGGGTAGGGAAGGTTTCTTAGCATATATAGATATATAATATATTAACATTATTTGAACAAAAAGAAAAAGAATTTGTAACCATGTCATGCAATGTTTTAGCAAGATGAATGTAATGTATATGCAAGAGTATAGAAAAGTCTTATCCCATGTATGCTAAGTTTTAAGAATGTAAAGATTGTATATGAGAGAATGAAAAATACTTTCAGGAAACTTATGCATAGTTTTAGGAATGTAAATAGTGTATAAGAAAAATTAAAGATTACTTTAATTAATGTTATGAACATTTTTAGAAATGTAATCATTTTGCAGATCTAATAAGGAAGGTATATCAAAAATGACCACCCTAAATTGATGATTTTGAGGGAGAAACCTAAAACCTATGTTCTCAAAAATTTCCAGAATTATAGTAATGGTACTAGGAGGTATGGGAAGTGCATAAATGAGGTTTCAGAAGTTGTAACAAGTAGTTTAAAATCTGAAATGGGACTGGGCTGCCCAAAATGGTGAACTAGTCCCAATAGGGATTTTTGTTTTTTTAAAGTTTTTGAGTGGTTTTGATGTGTTTCAGGCTATATAATGCAATCCTAAGATGCAAATGCAAAATTTTAAAGTTTTTTAATGGAATTATATATGAAAAAATGCAAGTGAACATTAACGTGTTACCATTTCTCTTGCTACAAACCCTATGATGCAAACAAAGCAAGTTTTTAATGTAATGCAAGCTACCTCCTAAGATGAAATGAAAAATAAAAAAAATAACTAGTGTTAGACCATTGGGTTCACCAAAATGAACCACCAAAAACATATGCAAACAACGGAAATATGATTCTCTTTACTAAGCTCCTAGGGTTTTTCACCCTAAAAGCACTTGGTTTAGGAATGACTCTCTTTCTACTTTGGTGACATGCTTTGGGTGATTGCATTCAAAGGGTAGGATAGGGATTGATGTAATATTTGTGTATATGTGTGTATGGTGTGGCTAAAACTGAAATAAAATGATTCTAATCTAATGTATGAAAATGTAAACACTGTAAATCTAAACTAATGCAAACTAACTAAACTATATGCCCTAAATGTGAGTAATATAGAAACTAACAGAGAAGGATAGAATGTGTGCACCTAGAAAAGTGATGTTAGAGATGAATGGTCCCAAAAACTTCTGGAAAATGTCTAAAATGAGTACAAGGACACTTACGCTAAGTGGGGTGACCTACTCCTCTTCCCCATAAAGTGTGTCAGAATAGGTTTCTTCCAAAAGGGTGTTTGAATCCACAAAAATCTCCAAAAGGTAACCTAAAAGGGGCTAGGTCGCCATTGTTGGTGACCTAGTCCACTTCTGAGTTTTTGAGAATTTGGAAGTGGATGTTGGAGCCTTTGTTTGCAGTTTGGTTCCCAATAGGTGTTTGGTTCAGGTTTTGCAGAAAATGGGGTGAAAGGGGTCTCCAAGCTTCAACTAGGGCTTTGTTGACTTGAATGACTTTGATGAGTTTAGAACACCTTCCAAGCACCTCAAAATTGTATTCAAAAACTTGTAAATCACACATGCAAATAAGAGACAAGGGTTAGTGTTAGATAATATTAGGTAGGGGTTTTCCTTAGTCAAACCCCATTTTGATAATAAAATCTAAATGAAATATGATGAAAGGAATGGAAGATTGAATGACCAAGAAAATACAAACTCTTACCAAATCCTTTGTTGAAGATATCTGCAACATGCATGAATCAGATCCACTAGAGATAGCTTGAAGTCCCTCTGCTTGAATGCTTTCTTGAGAAGTTTGAGAGAAATATTGATTGTGTAGATTGAGTGAAGGTGGAAAAATGAACTTGTTATGGGGAAAATGAGGATGACAACCCTTATTTGTATATGTAAAATCCTAATTTTCTCAAAAATAACTCATGATAGGCCAACCTTAGGGTTTTGGGGGCAAATTCCCACAAGATTTATGTTTTAATTTTGAATTTTATGCCTAAAAGGACTAGGCCGCCCAAAGTGGTGACCTAGTCCACTTGGGAAAATCCAAGTGGTGGTCAGAAATATGATAGTGATTAATGAGGTTTATTAGCCTTGCCTCCCAAAACACACTTTAATCGAGCCTACAAGTACATTAAGGGGACAAAATTAGCATTGAAAAGGGTTAATTAGGGATGATAAGCCATGTGAAAATGCATCACAACACTTTACAACACTTTTTCTTAAGGCTTAGGAAGGTGCAAGAATGTATTATTTAGGTGAATTATGTTGGAAGGGTCTTAGAAAAGTGAGAAAATGTGTTGCAACACTTCACAACACCTTATTAAAATGTTGTTAGATTATTGTTGAATTACAAGCTTACAAGATTGAATCAAGGTAAAATAAGGCAAATCTAATGGAAAGGGCCAAAATGAGTGAAAAAGTGCCAAGGTATACACTTTTTAGCGACACACATGATATTGTAGAAAGAAAATGATTTTTTTTTATCCTAAGATAATTTATCTATTATTATGGTCTTTCACTAATCTTGAGGTATTCAAATATTAGTGTCATACAAGAGTAAATTTATTCTTTGATTATAAGGCTATCTACAACTATTTACAACATTTCATTTGTATACAAAAATAATAATATTTCATTATACATCAACCATCCCATTTTTATAATTAAATTAATCTAAGATAAATGTATGTATATATATGCACCTTATTGGGTTAGCCTAGACTACAACTTAAGATATTTATTTATTTCTTACACTTAAAAAGATAATTATTTGAAATGAAACAATTTTTTCTTATTATCCTCAAATAAAGAATTATATGTTTCACATATTCCATAATTTGTGTTGTTGAAGTCGATGAAAAAATATCATTTGAAAGTTATGAACAATTATAAGTTAAACACCAATATTATCTTAACAACACATATTGTCAAAGGTTTATAAATCACATAGCTTAGCTTTAGAACAAAAAAGTGGATTCATTAATGTTGATATTTTTTTAGAAATATGTTTATGACTTTAGTCAATTATTTAAACTAATTAAGTTGAACAAATATTTGAATCATTTCTAGAATGAAATACAATAATGTGATGTTTATGTCTTTTAAGAGTTTCTAAACAAATATTGAGTTATATGTCTAGCATGAGTATTTAAAGTAGACATCTAATCATTATTTTGAAACATTTATTTATATTGAGAGCATTTTAGAATAATATATTGACAATTTGTTTCTAAGAATTTGTGAGATGATAATAATTTTTTTTAACTACATCTACATCAATTAAATTGTACAATTTGTTTATTGTTTATTGTCAACTCAAACATAAGACTTGGTCCAGGTGTAAGGATAAGTTTATGCACTTCAATAGCCAACCCCAACAAGCCCCCTTATCCTTAATAACACCACCATTGTTTTCTTTATTCTAGATAGGAACAATCGTACCATTTTATATAAATACTCAAAGTCTGAATTTGACTTGAGGAGAAAATTTAATCATTATGCACTAGATTACAATTGTGACTACACTCCCAATACAATTCTATGGTCAACCTTATTAATATATAATCTTTCTACTTTCATAAATCCATTTTTAAACCATTCTCAACTACAATAAAAAAACAAATATAACAATTATTTGACAAAAAAATGAACAAAGATATATTAACCATCAAAATAAAAAGGGCCATTTCTCTTCTTCAAATTCAATACATACTAGTACAATTTTGATTAACTTATATCATTATTATTTCGAACTTAACCTATATATCTAATATGTCACACTTATTTGTTTTTATTAACTATTGGGTATTTTGAAGAGATCCTTAGTCTCTTCACTAGTAAAAACACGGTAATCACAAGTATATAATTTCAACTTTGCACGAAGAATCCGCATAAGTAATAAGGAAAACGATATTTATAATTTCAAAACAATAACAGATGCAAGTTACTGTTCTTAATTTGGAACCCTACAATTTTTGCGAATCTCTCCGTTGCTCCCAGTAAGAGGCTTGATGTTTCCCATATTCACCATAGCCGTCGCAAAATCTCGAAAGAAGGTATACTGATTAATACTGTATGTAGTAACAAGAGCGTCTGCGGAGCTGCCGTTAAACAGAACCTGATCAGAGTGTAAAAGACCTCTCTGTGTTCTGAGGTTTCTGTAGTAGCCGTTGTCAAACAAATTAGGCGTGCCCACGTCCAAAGGAGAGAGATTGCTATCGCCACTGCCGCTGCTGCTCGGGCACGTTGCCTTGCGAAAAGTAGAGAATGCGGCATTGATATTGGATTCATTGTAGATGCGACTTCGGAAAAGGGAGCATTGCGCTTGACCGATTGTATGAGCACCTGATGAAAACCACATAAATATGCAAAGTAATTTATCATAAATACTTCTTGCAAGCGCTTCAGTGAAGGGTGAAGCGAAGCTTTTTTATTGCTTACCTGAAAGGGCAATCATGTCCTTAGCAGAGAGTCCTTGAGCTTGAAATGCTGAGATGAGATTAGGAAGGCTTGAAAATGGACTTGGAATATTTGTATTTGCATCGCTTTTGACGGCAGTCCGCGAGTCTCTCCTACCCAAGTTCACAGTCCACGATGGACCTCCCAACTACCATTTATAGAGACAAACATAATTAGCAAGTCAAAATCTTGGGGATTTATATTCGTTCATCTATAGCATCAATAACTAATCATCGAGGTCGACCCGAGAATACAAATTGAGATAAAATCGATACCTGCGCAACTGATTCGGTAGCAGCAATGGTCAAAATATCAGCACAGGAAACCACTCCACTGCAGACTCTCTCTAATTGGGTCTTTATATTATCTATGACCTCGAAACCTCTGACTGAGTTGGCGTTTGGAAGTGCATTCTTTTCGCCAGTAAGAGTTGCGGTATCATCCAACAGTATCGACCCATCGCATCCCTGTATAAATCATGGATTTCAATAATACCAAAACAAAACATAAATCGAAGTAACAATGAATGAAAGAAGACGATTTTCTAGGGTTGAAAATTTTACGTTAACGAAACAGTCGTGAAAGTGAAGGCGAAGCAACGATGCACCCATGCGGCTCTCTCTTCCGACTGCCTGCCTGACTGCAGCTCTGACTATAGGCAGTACCTGGGGACATGATCTGGCATAAAATGACGGGTTAAGTTGTCCATAGGCAATAACAGTTGAACACAGAAGTAAAACAATACAGAGAGGACTTCCTGTTGCCAAATAAGACATGGTTATTTTAATAGAGAAACAAGAAGCTTAATTACAGGATGCCTGCAATAAACCGATTTCAAATACTTTTTGGTGTCATAAGGACAATTGATTTGTTCTTTATATAGCAGTAGAGACTGAGATAGACACGATATGTATCTTCTCTGAAACGACTTGGTCTTAACGCGTAGAGGCAAGTGGGGAACAACTGGAGTTGGAGCTAATAATTGAAGACGACAGGATGGGATGGTATTAAAAGCTTTGATAATGACGGTCAACAAAAATAGTGAACAAGTTCAATGGCAGCAAACGTGTGTGAGAGGGTTAGATTTGGAATTGACTTGGTTGCATATAATATCTTTTGACGTTTCTTTCGAACAATGTATAATAAGTTAATATATGAAAAAAGCATTGGTAGTTGACTTCCCAAATTTGGAAATGTCCCTTCCCGGTTGCTTTTTTAAACGTAAACATAAATTAATTAGTTTTGTTGGACTTCAAAGCCTTCAAGCTTATTATTTTAAATTGATTATACGCTTTTCTAAGCAATAAGTGGAGTGATCATTGCGTTGTGGTTACTTTTAAATTTTTTTACTAGTATGTAAATAACGTCACCAAAGTTATGAAGTGAGGAGGAAAATGATGGGCGTCGTTTCATGGAGGAAATATTTTTTTGGATGAAGTATTGAAGTAGAAGTAAAGCTCGCCTTCACGTTATCTTAGGGAGAGGAGGATTATCAAAATGTACCATCTTGTCATGTTGTGAACGAGTTCAACTTTTCTTTTTGAAAGAGATGTGACTCTAATTACGCGAACAAGCATGTAGCCCCATCCCCAAGGATGGATTGTAAGGTGTGATTCTACTTATAGTTCAAGATCAAGTGATTGGAATTCAAATAATTTTTTTTTTTAATGTTGATATTTTAAAGCATGTAGAGGTGAGAAAATATATAGTTTTTACTAACAGAATTGGTTTAAAAACCTTAACATTGTATACAACATTTTCCTAGATTTTTATAATTAGAAATATGATAAAAATGCTAAAACATTTAAATGTTATTTTTGTAATATTGATAAGGAATTGAATACCTATCAAATTAGAATAGTTCTTCAAGTAAAAAGTCTAGTCACACTCTTGCATATGTTTCACATGGTCTCAGACAAGATTCATTTGGTTGAACTCATTTTGCTCAAAACATGCTCAATAGAAACTCTTTTATTGGCCGAAAGTGTGACATAGGATTAGACTCTTACATGAGAAGAAAGTGAAAGAAAGTTGTGAATTTCTTTCCAAGTACTCCAAGCCCTAGTGCATGTTTGAAAAAGAGCTCCAAAGGTTTCATGTCGAGGATGACCAACGTCAGTTTGTGAAATTGCATCCCAAAGAGGGACCCTTTGCTAGATGATGCATCAAAGTAAATGAGCCATTATAGGCCTTAGTGTAGATTACTAATTATTTTTAAATAGACAAAACTAACTTTAAGGTGAGGAATTGGAGTGCTAAATTAACTCTTGAACTTGCAGTGTGATGAATAAAATGAGCTAAAACCCTTGTAAAGTAGACTCAAAGTGTAGCTCTTAAAAGTGATATGAATTTTTTTCCACTATTATTTCTAATAAGAGATGGTTAGAGTTCAATTTGTGAAACATAACATAACATAAAATAATGCATTAGATTAAAGGAAATTCATTTTAGAGAGCTAGAATTTTAATTGCATAATTAACAAAGTTGTTTGATCTCTAAACAAGACTAGGTCCTCAATGGTACACATGTCTTTAATATAGAGCTAAAGTGTTTATTGTATATATCTCAACCAAAGATAATCAACACTTATTAATAGGTGGTCATCAAAGAGAGTGACCATTAAAAGAAAGACCTATTATATAATTGAATTCAACCCATATGAGGAAAGGTTTTACTTCTAAGAACACATTTCATATTGATTAAACCACAAACCAAATTCTTACCTTGATTTAGGTATTCATAATTTAAGATTATTGCAAAGGGTAATACCATTCAAAAATATTTTACTATATTCAAAACTAGAGTATATAAGATGCTTTGCCATAATTTTCTAGGATTTTCAACATTTGATGTCTCGTACCACTCATAGAGAACAAAAAAAAATTCTCTATCCATGTTAATTTGTTATTTTCATTCCTATTTTCTCTTGGGGTAGAAAATAAACATCCCAAATAATTATGTGGAACTCTTAGGTTTGCTTTTTTAGCATAAGGCATCTTAGAAGGAGCCTATCAATAGTAATAAAAAAGAGTGACAATTTAAAGATAAAGAGAATGTCATGAAACATAAATCTCTTTTATTTTCTATTTTTTTCCAAAAATAATCATTCAACCACTTTGGATGGGAAAAAAATAGAACTGAAGACCTAAAAAGTGTCAAGAAAAGCTACAAATTCTTTGAAAGAGGCTTGATTTTTTGTAATTTAATAAAAAATAAATCATTAATAAAGTATTGGTTATTGATTTTTTAAATTTGGTTGAAATAGAATTCCTCTTTATTAACTTTTACAAGACTTTCTGCTAAAAAATATAACCAAAAGATTTAATCATCACAATATCAACAATGAATTAAAATATAATCTTGTGAAATGTTTCTAAGAAGCCCAAAACTATTAAAATAATTCTCATTAATAATAAGAAAAATAATATATTTCCTAAAAATAGATTTGAGCGAAAAAGAGGAAAACTCTCTAAATCCCAATAATTCAATATTAAACCAAAGTGAATCACAATTTTTATTTGATTATAAGATTTCAAAAAATCATGTTTGTGAAGTAAAATACATTGTCAAGAAAATTCAAGCTATTTCTCACCTTCAGAAGTGACAAATGTACTTGTCCAAGATGTAGCAACTTTTGAAAAAAATCATTTCCTATGATTATATAATATTAGGGAGTAAGTGGCAAATATAAAGAGTGTTTTATCAAAGATCTTCAATTAAATATTGAAGAAGTTGATAGCCCTCTAACTAGAGATTAGCATGTAGTATTTTGATCTTCAAAGTAAATTTTATATTCCAACCATTCATCATATTACTAGAATATATATCTTAAATATTAATCTATATAATATACATAAAGACATATCAATTTTGAGGTATATTTTCTAATTTTTAGAAATATGAAAATAACATTATAAAAGAATTATATGCCTCAAAAATGATATATCATGACATATATCATATAGACTAATAATTTATATATATTAAGAATAATATAAAATATTATTATTATCTTATTCTTAATGTATCTAAATTAAAATATTTATATTAAATTTATATTACTATAATTAATTTTAAAAATATTATATTAATATTATAATATTTTTATATTTTTTCTTATTATGTTTATATGTAATCTAATAGTATGTGTATTAAATTATTCTTATTGTTTTATTATTACTAATTTTATAATTATAGTATTATATTTAATAAAATATTATTACTTATTTTTACATTATTATTAATATTAATATTATATTATTATAAATATATAATATTACTATTATATCATTATTGTTATTATTATATTTTATTATTATAATATTATTATTAATTTATATTATTATATTATATATTTAGGGTTAGAGTTAAGCGTAGGATTAAGGTTATAGTTATGATTAGGATTAACCAATATCATAACCCAAACCTTAACCTAATGTTTTTGTATTTTGAATAAATAAATAAATTTTGTTTCTATAAAAAAGTTAAAATAATAGATATGTATTGTAGACTTAATATATATTATAATTCATATATATATATAAATATTAAATGATAATATTATATTATTATTTTATACATGAAATAATTCATAATATGTTTTAATTAATATATTTAAATTATTAAAAATAAATAAAGGGAAACTGGCCTACATATATGAAAAATTATGAAAAAATAAATTACAAAGTTTTGGGTTGTAACCCATTACATTCGAAAATCCATGAAAATACTACAACTTGGTAGAAACCTTAATCTATACTGATATGCCTCTATAGTTACAAAAATCACAAGGGTCCAATTGGATCATGAATTTTCATAGTTTGATAGTTTAGTGTCATATTTGGCGTGGGAGTGAAGATGCATGTTGAAATTTCATCTATTTTAATTATTTTTCCTTTTCACCACTATTGTATCTCCCATATCTAACCCATCACTCACAAAAACACATTTTTTCTTCTAGAGAACTACTTTCCTTCCCAAGAGCTAAGATTTCAAAATTCTCTATTTGTTCTTTGAAATTAAAATTAAAATTGAGATTTTTTGTGGCTTTAATACATTCCCTCCTCATGATAGGAGATCTTTCTACAATCCAAGGAGATAATAAAATTGGTGGCATCCCTGGATAACTATCCTTTTTTGTATTCTCTTGGGATGCAAGGAATTTTACATCTTGGCCAATATTGGAACCATCATTTTCTACTGAGTAGTGATGGATGGTTGTATCTATCCACTAGGTTTACTAACTCACCTCTTTTTTCTTGGAAAAATGGGCAACAATTTGACCAATCATACAACATCAATGATAGTAGAAAGTAAGCCCTCATAATCCACCATTTATATCTAACAACCATTAGTAACTACTTTTGAGGTATATATCCATTCATAGATTTTTTGTGATATCTATCTCTACAAGGATGTGGGCGTATGTAGTAAGTAGCTAGTTTTATGATGATCCCTCATCAACAAGTAGCATCTTTCACAATGAATTACATATAGCTTTAAATTAGGAAACAAACCAAAATTGAAGTGGAAGATTTAATAATTTCTTACCCAAATTTGAATGGTTGTAAATTATTCAAAGGTGAGGTTGAAAGAATGTTACCATGCTTTCCTCATTAGAAAATGTTTCTCATATCTCCATTAGTAATCACAAAGAACTATGTGGCAATCATGTACATTTTCAAACATCACCATAAAGAAACCTCATGCACATGGGTAAATTTGGGTATCACTATCCAAAATTAGTCTCCATGTCTTTGAAATCCACTTGTGGAACACATAGAGGCTCAACCAATACCCTCTAAACTTCACAATCAAACCGTTATTAGAAAAATGGCCCTATTTTCAACAACCTCTCACATTGTTTCTTCTTTGAAATCCACTGTAGGGGGTGTGTTGGCACACTGGATGAGTTGTAATAAGAAATTTTTCCTTGGATTATCTACAAACTCTTTGATTGGGAAAAGGGATCTAGGATATAGATGACACTGTTTCCAATTGAGGGATTGAAAATGATCTCAAATCTACTTGACTACAAATCATAATAGGAAGAGTCAGAATGAGGGATCAGGGTTCTAATCCTTGTGAGGATGATTTGTGTGATAGATTGTTGATTTATGATTGCTAATTGACTAATCTTGAATAATGTGATGAATTGACTATGTAAACTATGAAAATAAAATAGTCTATTATCACTTTTGATAATCTGAATGAAGAAAGAAAAAATTGAATTCCAAAAATGTAAAGGGATGACACAAGTACACCTGAGATATAAATTGGAACTTGATTTTGTAGGTCTAGGGCACAATGTGCCCTAGACTATTATCATTATTTACTAGATCTGATAGTATAGGCTTGAGGTCACAAATTTGTAGCTTTTGTCTTCTAGGTATTATCATCAAAACTTTATCTATTAGTGACAAAATAAAAATTCCATGAATTATCAACTTGTAGGGTTTTGATGATTGAATAAATAAATATCCTTTAATCTTCCTTCAATTCACTTCAAATCTATAACCTCCACACACAAAAGGAGAGGAAGGGTTGTTCCATATAGGGGCTTTCCTAAGTCAAACTTCATGATGATATTTCTACCTCCACAATAGAAAATTATGATAAAAGAGAGCATATCCTTGGTTGGATAGAGGCTAATTCATGAAAAAGTAATGAATTGATAATCTTTCAGTAATTCACCACTTAGATTTGGTCTCCTTGATGGATTGAAGTTACACTTATCACCTTCAAGGATTGAGTATTGCTTGAGTTGAATTGTTTTGATCATGTACAAGTGTTAGTACACATAAAAAACATTATGTAAACATGAACAAAAAATCACATAACATATGAAATTATGCTTGAATGATGAAATATTATAATCGTCTTGATAATTAAACTCTTGAATGCTCTTAGGATGCTCAATTTTCTCAATATACTTCGTAATTATGCTCCTTAAAATTTCAAATGATAAATTGACCAGTATTTATATGCACAGTTCTTCAAAAAAATCAAATGTTGATAGCTGAAAATTGAAATTGGAAATTCAAATAATAATTATCGACATTGACATATTCAAATTTGAAGCCAAAAATGATAGTCTAGGGCACATTGTGCCCTAGAATATATTCCTTCTTTTTAGGGATCAAAAGTGTTAAGGGAAAAATATTAAATGCATAATTTGATTTCCCATGTTTAATTTTCTAAAGATGTTTATAAAATTGATAGTTAATGCATAATAAGGTCCAAGTACATAGGATATTAATGTATTTAAATTATATATTTGAGGTGAATGGCATCACTGCGTTCATCTTGGCCCGTTGCTAGGGTTTTCCAAGGACAAGAGGTGTGGGATTCTTCAAGTGTTGCTCTAGTTGCAGGTTATGGACATTTACCTTTCATAGAGGTGTTGAAGTGTGGAGTAAAGAGGGGTTCCAAGTCCATTGTGGTTGAGTAGAACATAGGGTTTAAATGCAACTAATATTGTGCTCAGGGTGTGTCTCTTGGGCATGCAGCAGTCTAATTGAAGGATCAGTGTTTGGAAGGGGAGAAGATGGGGAAGAATGGGGAAAATGAAAGTATTTTGGCTGAAGAAAAGGAACACAATATGGTGTGTTGTGTTGGAACGATTCCATCTATTTCGTTAGAGGGGGAAGTTGCAAATGAACTATTTGAGAATACTTAATATTTTGTAGAGTTGGGTTTGATTAGGAGATTATGAGGGTTCTAGCCAAGCTTGGTCGATTTACACAAGTGAATTTTTGATACCTAGCACCCCATTTTATAGGGTGAAGTGTAGATATATCCAAATGTGAGGGGGTTCTTTGTGGTGGTGTTTGAGAATGAGGAGGACAAAAATAGGGTTATCTGTGATTATGAATGGAGTTCAAAAGATAAATATTTGTTAAAGCTGAAGCCATGAAACCTTGATTTCAACCCAACTAATGAATCTTTTGATTTGGCTCCTCTTTGGGTAAGACTTCCTCATCTTTCTTTTTATTTCTTGTTTGAATTGTGTTTTGAAGCTATAGGGAACTCATTGGGAAATTTTTTGAGGGTTTATGAGGATTCTGTTAATTTTTTGCATACTACGTATGCTAGAATATTGGTAGAAATGGATTTGTCAAACAACATTCCTGTAGAGGAAAATCTGAAAGTTCCAAGTGGAGATCATAAATAGATTATTGACTATGAAGGAGTTCCATTTCGGTGTAATAGATGTTTTAACATAGGGCATGTTGCTGATCAGTGTTCCAAGAGGAAAAGGATTAGTCAAGCAACCTAGTGGAAAGTGGTTACTCCTCAACATTAGTCAGTGGAGCAAGAAATTTTAGGAGGAAAGGAAACTGATGAGGCTCCAATTGGTATTGCCACTAGTAAGGAATCTTCACAACTTCAAGAGAAGGTAGGAGGCATGGTTGAGCATAACAATGTTCGAAAAGAAGAGCTAGGGGGTCAGTCTAAATGCATGAGTATGGCATCTTGTGATGGAGAAAGTATTATTAAGGAGATTTTGGGAGAACCAACATGGTCAAATGTTTAGGAGGGGTTGTGGCATAAGGTTCAAAGTAAAAAGAAGAAGTAGAATGAAGTTTTCATCAACATGTATCTTCGTTCCCATGGCAAAGGTAAAAACTAGTTGCAGATTTATGTAGTGTTTGCATATCTTTAATGTATTTGGTTGGAGTTTGATTTGGGTAGTATTGGGTTTAGGGATGAAGTCCGTTTGGAGGATGTTGGATGTTTTTGTGGGTGTTGGAGGAGTATGCAATTTTTGTTTGTTGTTGTTTATGGGTATTAAAAGGATTGTAAGGCTTTTCAAGATTTAATAAAAATGTGTAGGGTTTACCTTTCCTTTACCTATAAAAAACAAAGGTCCAAGCACATAGGGGGAGCTAAACATAATGTGAAATTGTCAAGGGTGACAATTTTTGATGCTACACAACCCATCCAAATCTCCCCATCATGGATGGAGATGGAGTAGTAAAGTGGGCCCCTGGACAAGTCCAAGCACCCCCCCGAACACCTTCACCCTACCTACAACCACCTCATTTGGTTGTGCCATGCATGATTGTGCCAAACACTAGATTCACAAAGTGCCCTAGATGTGATAAATTGGTGTAGAGACAGTGACATGACAATTTTTTTTGGCATAATACTAATTATTAATATTATTTTTATTATTAATTATTACTATATTATTAATTTTACTATTATATATTATAATTGTATGATTATATCATTTTATATTATTATGATATTGTATCATATTATATTATTATTTTATCAATAATAATTTTTTATAATATAATTTTATTATATTCAATAGAATGAATTATGATCTAAAGGTAAAAAGAACATATCAATGAAGAAAATAGATTCACTATATAATAATTTTTTAATAACTATTATGTATTAAAATATATTAAATTTATAAAATTTCTTAATATTTTTCAATAATTATTATATTTTAAAATACATTTAAAATAAATTATAATTTTTTATTGAAAATCTTAAAATAATAAAAATTATAAATAAAACTTTATAAACATTATAAACAAAATTAAAAACTATTGTTCGATTGTGATCCTTTAAAAAGACTCACACCTCACATATGTAAACAACGATTAATATATTATTTAACATATATTTTAGGATTGACATCACCATTGCACCTCCTTTGAATATGAATGCTAATAAGAATCCACTATTGAGAGCCATTCTTTTTGACCTTTCCTCATACTTAATTGTGGGAATGCCAGTTATAATCCAATACTATAAAGATAAGCGGAGGATTTGGATGCTTCATAGAACGATTCCCATCTACCTTCCTCTCATTTCTTAACTTTGATGAAGTTATTATAATTCAGCAAGGATTGTTGCGTCCGAAGTGGTGAGTAACCACCCTCACCGACATTCTCATCAATTTTATCTTCAATTATTGCATTCTTCCCATTATACATGGTATGAAATCAATGGAAAGGAGGATAAAATGATTTTCGATGGAACGAAATCTGATGCGGTAAACAACTCATTCCCTTCTATTCCACAGTGGGAGAAGGTAGGGCCTCCACCATTATAGAGTAGGCAGAGCAGGGTCCCATTATAGATAGGGGAAATCTGTCAGACAGACAGGTGGAAATGATGGAGAAGACACGGGTTTCTCCTTTAAACAAAAAGTTGCATGGACAGGGCCCATTGAACTTCGTCTAAGAGATTAATTAGTTAGTTTAGTTGGACAAGAAATATTTGCGGAGTCCAATTTATTATTTTACAGGAGCTTAAAGGAGCTTTCCAAAGAACTAATTTATTATAACGTTGCTTCCACTGAACTTGGTCACTCTTATCGTTGAGTGTCATTGTCAAATCTTTTAGTAACATCTGATCTTATCGTCTTCAATTATTGGCTCGAACTCCAGTTGTTTCCCACTCGGCTCTACGCGTAAAGAAGATACATATTGTGTTTATGTCAATCTCTACTACTATATAAAAGGCAAATCAGTTTTTCGTATGACACCAAAAGTAATTGAAGTTGGTTTATTGCAGGCAGCCTGTAATTAAACTTCTTGTTTTCCTATTAAAATAACCATGTCTTCATTGACAACAGCAACAATGGGTAGTCTTCTTTGTATTATTTACTATTGTGTTCCACTGTTATTGTCTATGGGCAACTTAGCCCGTCATTTTATGCCAAATCATGTCCCCAGGCACTGCCTATAGTCAGAGCTGCAGTGAGACAGGCAGTCGCAAGAGAGAGGCGCATGGATGCATCGTTGCTGCGCCTTCACTTCCATGATTGCTTCGTTAACGTAACATTTTCAACCCTTGAATATCATCTTTATTCATTCATTCTTTAACTTATGATCTATTTAATACATCACGAAACCTAGACTTTTACAGGGATGCGATGAGTCGATACTGTTGGATGACAATGCAAACTTCACTGGAGAAAAGAGTGCACTTCCGAACGCCAACTCAGTCAGAGGTTTCGACGTCATAGATAATATAAAGAATTAGAGAGAGTCTGCAGTGGAGTGATTTCCTGTGCTGATATTTTGACCATTGCTGCTAGCGAATCAGTTGTCCAGGTACTCATTTTTTCTCATATTCTGTTCTCCTCTAGACCTTGATTATTAGTTATTGATGGTCCTTATGAACGAATATAAATCAGCATGATCGTGACTTGCAAATTAATTTCGTCTCTATATATGGTTGGGAGGTCAATCGTGGACTGTGAGCTTGGGTGGGAGAGACTCGAGGACTGCCGTTAAAAGGGATGCGAATGCAAATATTCCAAGTCCATTTTCGAGCCTTTCTGGTCTCATCTCAGCATTTCAAGCTCGAGGACTCTCTGCTCGGGACATGATTTCCATTTCTATAAATTGATAGGTAATCAAACACATCGAAATAAAATGAACTAAAAAACGAATATTTTATTATTTTGGAGTTTCCAAGACATCTTCTTTTGCCTTCAGTCATTGAATAAAATTAAAATCATTGATGAAAATAATGTCATCATCCTAGGACACAAAAGAATCGTTCACACCTCTAGAATGATCTATCCAAAATAAGGAATTCGTGATATCATTATTAGGGGTGGAAAAATATATTCATGAATAGAGAGTTAGCGATAAATAGAAAATTGTGAATAGTGGTTAGGCTCCTTGTCACTTTGGGTTCAAATAGACCTAAGAGGGTATTTTGAGATGTGTCTTTAAACAAAAATTTTATGACAAGTGAAGGAATATACATATGATCTAAATAAGACATAGTAAATCAGAATTATGGTTTTGATTCCATATTTTATTAGTAGAAATTTTTTAATCTATTAGGATTACCTCTACTAAGTTAATGTACATATGTAATATGTCATTCTCTCAAGATGACCAATTCTAAGGTTTACTCTATATATATACCTTCTTAAAAAAAATGAGTCATAAAATTCATACAAACACATTTTGTATTTTCCAAGCAACTGACTAACCATCTCCTCAATTTAATCATGTGCAAGGTCAAGGTTCTCAGGTTTCAAACCTTATATGGATTATAAATTCACACACAATGATGAGAACATGGAAAAAAAAGAAATAAAAACAAAGATACAATAATTAATAATAAAATAACTTAATATGTAAATAGAAAAAACACAACAAGAAATAGTTTCTAGTTAACTAAAGTATTATAACACTTATCAAATTCATGTTACAATAATGTTGGAAAATGTGTGAGAGATAAATTTAATGGAAGTAGTGCTTTCACATTTTTTTTCTCAAAATATTCAAAAGGTGAACAACTAGCTAAAGAAACTTGGTTACAAATATCTACTCCACTCACATATCTAAATTTTTTGGAATGTTTAACCCTAATTAGTGAATTCACCAAATTATTTTGAACCCTAGAATGATCTTTGCACTTTGGTTGAGTGAAAGTAATAAATGACCAACCCTTTTGATGTTCAATGAACTTATATTTCTGATATAGGAGCATCCATGGTCTTTGACAATATTGCATCAACCGAAATATTTCCTTGCTTTGTTACATGTATTTTCAATAAGGGTTAATGTGTGGGGAATTATTTATTTTAATTTTCAAATATTATAATTTTACCCTATGGTAATTTGTAATTATAATTTTGGACGTGAATTTATTTTGGTAAATGTTTCTAGAGTGACCCAAAGGAATATTTCATCCTAGGCATTCATTTCAAGGTGGGGACCATTCGTCAATGCATGTCCTTACTTGTTGATTTGTATGGTTTTCATACTCTTGCATGTTGGGGCAACCAAGTTTTCACATTGGTGCATGTTATTTCATAGAGCTATTAGAGCTATTGGAGAATAATAAAGCACAATGGGTTGACAAAATTTGACTGGTCATGGTTTAGGTGTTGATGTGAAGGCCATGTGAGCATTGACTAATTTTTATTATTTTGTGATTTATTCTTTGAATGGGGCATGAATCTTTGAAAGAGGTGTTTTTATTGGAGTTTTGGAAAGCCATAGTGATTTTTCTCATTCATGAACTCTTATATGTTGAATCCTTGGCACTATGAAAAGGTGATTTTTTGGAGTTGAAGTTTAGCATAACACGATGCTACAAATATTTTTAGAGGATTGTGGATCCAAGATTTTATCTATTACATAATCAACAAGCACATATGATGTTGTAATTTTATTCTATTTCTAAAATAATAAAAATCGTATGTTTCTTTCTTTCATTTGTTTTGTGCAATTTTATGTTTGGTTGTTTATTTCAGATTTAGAAGGAGGTGTATATTTTATTGGAGAGAGGAAGAAGATATTTTTTTGTAGGTTTAAAGAGGTTTTACACCATAAAGAGGATTGGTGATACAAATGTTTATTGCAGCAAAGGTTTCATATAAAAAAAAATAGGTTGAAGGAGCCTGAAGCTTTGAAAAGAAGCTAGATTGAGAGAGGTCATTTGTATTTTGATTGTTCCTATTATATTTGAGTCTCATATTAGATAGTTAATGATTTAAATCATCCCATATGGTTGCACACAATTTAATTCTATATCATATGTTCTGTAATCCATGAATTTTGAGGAGGTTTGAATGAACAAGGAAGGAATAGATGTGAATTTTTTATTGTTGTTGCAAAATATTTTGAATGCATCTTATGTTGTTGATAATTTTTTTATGGGGGTTGGTTTTACCTTGCATCAAGGGTATCAGAGCAATAGTTCTTTAATGTGTAGGAAAACACATTGTGTGAGGTAGTTTGCACCAAGACCTAGGAGTGGAGATTATTGAGGATTTTTAAATAGATGGTCAAGTGAGTCAGTTTACATGTGTAGAACCTAAGGGTTTTAAAAAAAATTGTTAGGGATTTGTAAGGCCTTAAGGATGGAAAAGAGGAAGAAGAAAAGGGTTTTTTTTGTTGGAAGGATCCTAACAGTTTGTAGACTAGAGAAAATCAGAGAGAGACATCAAAAAATTAGAGAAGAATATGTGAGGGTTAGAATGATAAAGAAGAAGTAGTGGGTGAAAAAAATGAAAGAAAAGATCGAAAGGATAAAAAAGAGAGAGGAGAGTTGGAGGTAATTTTATTACCTTTCTAATGATATTTTAATTTTAGGAATGAAAGAAGATGCAATAAGGTATCATACATGTGGCACATTAGAAGAAGAAGAGGATGAATGCAAATAAATTGGTGAACTTGAAGCTTAGACATGTCTTGTTGAAGGCATAATGGTGGAGAATGAGGATGTTGTATATGCAAGAGAAAAGGAAGAGGGACCAAATGTGTTATATGAAAGGGATAAAGGAATATGGAAGAGGAAGTTGAATTATGTGGATATAAGGAACATGGAGTTTGAAAAGGGTGGAAAAGTTCTAATATCCTTTGTGAATCAAATTTACAAAGAGAAAAGGAAGAGGGATCAAATGTGTTATGAAAGGGATAAAGGTTTACCTAGGAGGAAAGGAGTAGTGGGGAGAAAAAGAAGGGATGAATTTGTTTGCAATATTACATTGCTAAAAAATTAGTTATGTGTCTATAGTAGTTACATAGTTGAATCAGCATCTATCAAAATTACCTATAAATCTCCTTTATATTGTATCAGTTCCTATAATGTTTGCATCACACTGAATTCAATCAATGTTCTACATTTGATCCTTTATATTTTTCCAAGATTTGGTCTTAGAGCGTGTGTAGAAGAACCTAGAGGTATGGCGTAGGAATTTTGAGGCATGGTGTAGATAGTACTATGTAGATTACGTTTGGGTCTATAATGGTTGAAGAGATAAATAGCTATGCTAGTCACTACCTGGGGGAATCATTAGGTTCATGTAGGTAGTGTGAATGAAAGAGCCCCTATTGATGTCTGTGAAGAGTGATATTTGAGAACCGATGGACCCCTCTATGCATTAGGCAAGAATCTATTATCCTATTGTAAGAATTTGAATCAAAGGTCATTGAAGTTTTGTAGGGAAAAGTGATAAGAAGGTACTCAATCTGCAAATGGTATAAGGTGTGGAGGTGCACATAATACCCTTTAGTTTCCCTTTCTTGATCTGTTCATATGAAAATCAAACCTAAAATGGTTAGTTGCCTACTTATATATTTTAAATTTTTAATATTTGATGGTTAATGGTTACTTCAACAATTGTGATTATTTGAAATGTGTGCACACTATACTTCATTGAAGAATGATAAGGAACTTGTTAAGATGTTTTTGAAAGAAAAATTGGTTACATGCTAACATTAAAGTTCAAAATCTTTGATCTTTCTATAAGTGCCTCATTAATTCTTTTTAGTATAGAAAGGCGCATTTCTAAAGGTATATGTGAGCATATTTTACAAAAAATTAATTGTGAAAAGGGATATACTCCTCAATCAATACATCTTAGGCTAGGAATATGATTAATAAAGACTCACTATTTGTTAGATTTGAGCTTGATTTTGTTTCTTCATGATAAATGTTGTACCTAGTAAAGGATTTAATTCGGTTTATCTAATTGCCACTTTCACAAAGATTGATGGGAGTGGGCTTGATGTAAAAAAAATGATCATATGTACTTTGAAAGGGACATGATGATGAAGGAAAAATTATGATGCATTTGTGGGAGGTTGAGGGAAAATCAACAATGTATATAGCTCAACATAGAAAGGAGGATTAAAAGGAATTATTTGAACAAGTACTAAAGGAAACGACTGTTATTCTTGATTGGAAACATTACTTGTATACTATATTTTCTCTAAGATCAAGAATGAAGCTTCATGAGTTTATACCTCAAGCCTTCAATATTTAAGGTTCGTGGAACTAGAGGATGGAGGAATTTCCATCATCCCAAGCTAGCTTCTCATGTTTAGATGATACTTTGAATGAGAAGCATTGTTAGATTTAATTTTTTGCTTTTCTTTATTGTTCCTAACAGATTTGATGAATACTTTGGTGCCAACAACTGTATACCTTTGAAGAAAAGAAAAATTTTGTGCCTAATTTGGTCCTACTTTAGGTACCCTTGCATCAATCACCCTCCTAAAAAAATATTTATAGGCCCCTAAGACTCCTTATTTTTTACTTTGAGGTCTATTTTACCTAAGGAGCCATACAAGTCCCAACAAACAACACCAAAATCACTCAAAATTCACAAATCCCACCTCAAAAACCCTTAGTGGGACTAGGTCGCCCAAGGTGGTGACCTAGTCCCTTTTAGGGTTATTTGAATTTTTGAGTGGGAAAATTTCTTACTTGCTAAAATTTCCAAATGGGTGTCAGCCTCTTAGGTCAAAATAACTGACAATTAGGTATTGATGCTTATAAATACTTGTTTTTAGGTCATTTTCACAACCTTTTTCTATTTTTCACAAGTAACTTCAAGGATCAAGTATTGAACATCTTCCACAAGAAGATTCATCTCTCTTTCTACAACAAAGTTGAGGCTTAGGGTAGAAAACTAGGGATTTTGTAGGTCTTCAAGCTCACTTCACACTCAAGCTCTTACATCGCAAAGGGTTGATCATCAATGCCTATGGAGAATCATGGAGAAATCTAGGTTGAGGAGGTGCAACTAGCCAACAAATCACACCTAAAGACATGTTTTCAAAGTGATTCCATCTTCCATCTTCTCTCTATCTTAAGATTTATGGTTTGCGTCCCATTTGCATTCCATTTACATTCATTTACGATGTTGTAGGGTTTCTTGGATTGAAGTCATACATCATTCAAATCTCTTGCATGCATCTTATTCTAGCACATTAGAATAGCGTTTTATCTTGCTTCATATTTTCCTAGTTCTAGACACACTTAGGGCTAGGGTTTATGCAGATTTTCTGTCTCTTTGAAAGTTTAAATACAAACTAGGGGTTTGACCAAGGTAAACCCTACATATGAAACCAAAATAGACTCTGTTTTGCAAGTGATTTTGTGGATCTAGACTCGAATTTTAGTGAAAAAGCATAGTGCGGACTATAGACCTTCAACTCCACTTTCAGATTTCCCGAAAAGCTAAAAGGGACTAGGTCACCAATAATGGTGACCTAGTCCCACTACATGATTCTGTCAGAAATTATGGTAGATCTGAGTACCTAGTTGGCTGGAATGAAGCTTGAAATAATTTAGCAGAATTGGGACTAGGTCACCCAACTTGGCGTAAGTGTCTCAGTTGGCATAAAAGTTAGATCTTCTCATTTTGTAAAGGCTTCTGCAATCCCCACATCAGTCCCCATCAGTTTCCAGGTGCACTTGTCTGATTTGTTATATCATTTTACCTTGTATAGTCTTTATTTTATCCTTTATGTATTACATCATGTGTTTTCAAACAATGTAGATTTGATTAGCTTACATGCAATAGTTAGTTTCATTCATCATATTATAGCTTTTAGGATACTTCATATAGGCATTTCAATCACACTTCAACTTCTAGCATTTAATGAATCCCAAGATTTATGTACCCCAAAGGAAAATTCCCTTTCTTCTAGGTGAAAACCGTAGGAAGTCTTCTAGGGGACCCATCCCTTTAATCCAAAAGATAATTTTTGTGGTTCATTTTGTAGTTCATTTTGGTGAACCTACATTTAGAAACATCTTACTTCTGATTTAGTCTACATTTACATCCTAGGAACCTCCTCTCTTAACCTTGCATTGTATGTTGCATTGTTTAAAAAGGCATCCTAGGGTTTTTATAGTTTGCATAAGTGAAAGGTTCATTTTTGCATCTTATTTCCTTGAATAATAGAGAAATTTTGCATATACCATTTAGATTTGCACCTTCCAGAATAGAATACAACAATCGTCACTAGAAAAACTAGAAAAAAGTTCAAAATACCCCTATTGGGACTAAGTCGCCACCTTGGACGACCTAGTCCCAGTACTCATTTTGCATTTGTGATTTCTCCATTTACTTGCCAGTTTCTAAAAATTTTGTTCGTTTTAGTTCATGCTCCTTTTACATTCTTTTAATTTTTGTTATATTGTTATCATTAGCATAAACATCTTTTACTTTGATGGAATTTATGAATAACATTAGATCTTTACAAGTTTCATTTTCAGCATTAGTTCCTAGTTCTTTTAAAGAAAATTCATTTGAACGTGAATAAAAAAAATAGAAACATCACATGAAACAATGCACACACTTCTTCACTATAGTTAAACAATATCATTAATACCTTTCAGTAGTGGGGTAAGTGCATGGATCTATTACACAATTTTGGATCTTAAGATGCCACATTTTTTCTGAAATCAGCAAAATCTGATTTGCGTGAGAAAATGAAGATAGTTACGCTCAAAATTTCAAGATGCAGAAAGAACAACAGTTGAAGTGCTCCGAGTCTAGTTTCTAAGATATTATTGTTTTTCAAAATTAATGAAAATTAAGGGTCTCAAAAAGGGGAGGGGAAACGGGTTAAGTTTTTATCAAAAAAATAACATAGTGCCTGAGGACTCCCCCCTTTTTGATTAAATTTTTTTGAGAATCTCAATAAGCCCAAAGGTGAGAAATTAGCTAACACCATGTAGTTTATGCTTGTTATTTCAAATAATTTTTTTAATGAATATATAATATTTTATGAATTTTCAAAGTGCACACATCCTGGAAAAGCTAAAATTTGAGCATGCTCCCCCATAATTTTTTTAAAAACTAATTGAAAATTGATTTGTTTTTCATCATGTGTAGAATGGAGTCTAGTTTTAGAAAATGTAATTTGTTTCACGTTTTGATGAAAGAGTAAAAATATATCCTAAAACTACAACATGTTGGTTTTTGACCAAAAACAAAGGCATTTACAATAAAAGCCATGGATCAAAATCTTAACTAAATCAAAATGAAAAAATAATTATATATTTAGATAGCTAAGAGAGAGGTTAACACAATCATTTTTTTTTATAAACTTGCATTGAAATACATGCAAATAAGACATGGAGCATAGATGAAAATATGAGGAAATTTGGAAAATCCTATCAATTAACACATCCAAAGTAGGTCATTTGGTGAGCGCCAAATTTGGTATGTTCCAAATACAATGTGCCATTTGGCGAGCACCAAATTTGGTGCTTGCTAAATGACTTGCATTGAACAAAACCTGGATTTCCCCTCTGTTTGGTCAATAACTTTGATAATGCTTAGAGTGCACAATTTATGATTGTAGTTGGATAGTTGAGGTTTTACCTTTCATACACTCTCTAACTCATTTCCCTTAATGGATAACTCTTTATCCCTCTAAAGTCTCTCCTTCTTAGGTCTCATTCCCTCTTGTTGGACTCAAGGGAACACTAAGAGGGGGGGTGAATCAGTGTTCAACAAAGCTTCACTTTATTAATCTGAAACTCAAACCATTTTGAAATTACATTAAAAGAAAGATGCAAGAATTCAAAGGAAACATTCATAACACCATAACACAAATATTTTTTTCCTGGAAACCCTATTAGGGAAAATTGATGATAGAGATTAATCCACAATTTGAGTACTCAAATAAAGTTTTACAAAAGTGAATGTACTTGCATTCAGGCACATTTCCTAGAGCTCACTCCTCAAAGGGAAGGCTCGCTGCCTTAAAAAGTTTCAGATTAAAACCATCTGAAGGATGAACTGAGATAGTAGCATCTATTCATGCCAAGTTACAGTTCCGGTGAAGCTCATAGATTTGATTCTAGATCTTCTTTATGACTTTGCACTTTTCTTTGCTTTGCACTTTTTTGCTCTTTGCATCACACATAGACAAATTCATACTATTACTCTTCTTGATTTCATACCCTACATTTGCTATGTTCGCTATCCCACACTCTTCTCTCTTCAAAATGATAAAACCGATCTCATATATATCCGCTATTAAGGATATGAAAATTTACATGTTGGCTTGATAAAAAATTAAGTTCTTTTCAAATGTTGGTCAGATCCACCACTAATTATTTATGTGCACCCTCCAAATTTAGTTAAGACAAGGAGAGGACCCAAACAAACATAATCGACCTTCTAGCACAAATAACCAACAAATTTGTGCGCCAGATCTCCTAGATCACATACCACTGAATGCACATCAGTGGAATTCACGAATAAGGTATTACAAACATCAAAAAAATTTCCTTAGAGATCCACAACCCAAAATAATAGACTAGTGAGGTATTTAGATCAACTTTTATGCCTATAACTGGATGCTCTGTTCTTCACTTTGTTCTTCCAGTGTAAACCAAAACTATATTGTAGATCAGATGCATGACTTAGATTTCCATCAATGACAACACTTACAAGCCATTTTCCAGCAATCTCCCCCTTTGGACTTGATGTCAACACTTAGTGAAAAATGACTATGTGTCATAATCATTATAAGTACACTGCCAAACTATTCTCTCTCCCTATGCTTCAAAAAAATTCAAAACACAACTCCCCCTAGGATTGATGAGACATTTTTCATTGCACTCTCCCCCCCTTTGACATCAATGAAAAAGCATAGAAACCATATGCCAAAAATTAAAAACATGTGTTCAAATTTTTCTAACCTTCAAAATGTATATATCGACAATTTTCCCCCTTAGACCAAAAGTTAAAAAATTTGAAAACAATTAATTGCTACTTTAGAAAATTATCTTATGATTTTTCTTCATTTCCAGAAGTAACTTCTTCCAAGCATCTATTGTGATCCCAATGATAATGATCAAACTATTGTTCTTGGATGTTTTTTTGAAAATTTCAGTTAAATCTATTCCAGAATTATAATTGCTTATTCTAGTTTCTCACCTTTCCTTAGTATCTCCACCATCTTCTTCAATCTACATTCGGTTAGATCCTTCACCTTCCAAAAAGTATCAATAAGTGAGTTCTTGGTGAATTCAATTTTGGTGTGTTCAGACTGTAGCTCCTGATTTTTTTTATGATGGTGGCATCTTGATTGTGAACCATGCTAAAGCTTTTTCCAATGCCATTCAACTCTATTTCAATTTGTTCCAATTTAACTTTGTAATTACTAACAACATGAGGCCAACAAATGCAATAGCTGTAGAAATTATTAGTTTAATTTATGCATTTCCTGAACTCATTCATTTTTTTCTTTAGTTTGGTAAGAGATAGTCTTAACTTCTACTTCAAATGAGAGATAACTTCACCTTCTTCTTTGTCTTTATCTTCAAAGTTCATTGTTTCTTTACTGCATTCAATCATTTCTTCAGGTAGAATGTTTTGCAAACTTTCCAATTCGATCTTGCAATGCTCAACATGAACATTTAGTACACTCAGAATCATGTCTTGATCATATGATGGTCTAATAGACCATAACCTAGCAATTTTCTACATTCCACCTTCTTCTCGAATAAGCTATTGTAGCTTTTCTTTTGTCAGAGCATCTTCTTCCTCACTATATTTTTTTGGTTCTGATTCATTTATTTGTGGATCCTCATTTTCTTCATCAAATTCTTCATCTGGAATATCCACAATTTCCTTCTCTTTTCCCTTTCCCTCCATTTTGGGAACTTTGCATTCCAGAGGGCTGTATTCAACAATTTATTTTTCTCTTTTTTGCTTTTTCTCCATGCCACTAGAAGAGGAACCAACTTCAATTGTTCTTACTAGAAGGGAAATATTGACTGAGCCATACTTTCCAAGCACATTCTTAAAGAAATTTTCAAATTCTAGATCCCAATCAACCAAGCTCCTAGAATATGAGTATATTTGTTTGCATACTGGTTCATTTTCTTTCCACACCACATTGTCGATCTTTGGAAAAAAAATTAAGAAATACATTACTAAGCATATAATCAGAGTACTGAACCGGAAAGGGTAGCCTTTTTATTTTATCAGTTGCACATTCCCCATTAGCCGATCCTTTATCAATCCACATAGGTCCAAGTCCCAACCTTCAATTACCATCTTGTGAGAAATATACTCTGCGCCAACCGAGGTCGCTCCTTCTCGGTTTCTGAAAAAGACTTTATATGAAATTTTGTGCGCAATGTACTTTGTAACAAGATTCTTGATTGTCACAATTATCAGTGCCCTTTGATCTCTGATTATTCTGGTTAGGGTTTCAACTTCCTTGTTTCAAATGGATTTCTTCCTCGGTATATCTCTGATTTTGCATAATCTAGTCAAATTCTCAATTACCTCATTTGAAATGATGTAGGGTTTGTCCAAAGTTAAATTATCATCATGCAATCTGCTCAAGATGAATTTGACAAATTCCACATTCTCAAAGTATGGAAATTCATTCCAAATATCCAAATTCTTATGTTTGGCTTCTCTCAGTTGCTTCCATTCATTGGGTAATAACAGATTCTGCATGGACCTAATCTTTCCACTATTGTATTTGTATAGAATGATTGACCCTTTAATTTGTTCCATTTTCTTTTTCATACTTACGTTTAACAACTGCACACCAAATTATATGGAAATGTGTTAAGACAATTGAAATACCTACTAGATCTTGAGAAATGTCGATGAATCGATTTCACTACTTCAAAATTCTTCTATCTAGTGCTCTCCTTATTTTCTTCTTCGATGCGAAGTGAAAAATGATGGTTCCAACTTGACTATTATAGCTCACACACTTGTAATAAATGCATTTTCCTTATGTTTTTTGGGTGCTCTATTTTCTCAAATAGCGACGGAAAAATTCTTTTGCGAATCTATGAATGCTCTAAATTTACTTGTGAAAGTTCTCCAAAACCTTTGCACATCATAAATACACCTTCTTGACCATTCTTCACGTTTCGGTACCATCCAAAGATAGGGGAGGAAATATTTTCTTGAAAAACTCCCCATAGGCCAATGGCTTGAAATCAATTACCGGAAGCACTACCAGAAGAAAGTTCCGGCGTAGAACCATTTCTGGTATCAAAATAATTCTTCCTTACCCATGTCTTCTTCATTTCATCTCTTATCTCATCTGTATTAAATTTTCCTTTGTCATTTCCTTTATGTTTCTGCTTCTGTATACTGGACCTCTTTTATCCACATTTTTCTTTCTGCAGAACATTGCAATGTGATCAAACTTATTGCAATTGTAGCACATAGTACTTCTTTGTCAAGACCAATAATTCCATTGATTTATTCTTGATCTGTATTGATTAGAAATATGTCCAAGTCTTCCAATGTCTAGTTACATTCAACATTCTTTCTATCGACAGAGTAGGTTGACATATTTCTGCATTCATTTGATTTATAACCAAAATTTTTGCATTTGAAACACTGACCAGAAAATGATGAATCTCTTGATTTCATATTACTTCTACATTGAGTAGCCATATGGCCAAATTTATTGCAAGAAAAAAAAAATCCATTAAATTTTTGAGCATTAGGTTGTCTTACCAGATAGCTTCCACCTTTTTTCATCAAGTTTCCTTGTCTAGAATGATTTTGTCTGAGTCTGGAAATTTCTCCTTTTTCATATCCAAGACCTCTCTTATCATTTCCACTCTTCTATCCTTGAGTCATCTCATAAAGCTTCACTGAACTGATGTTAAACCTATCCTTGTATTCATTTGTAGTGGTAAGTTCATTTATGAGGATAACAATTTGCTTACCAAGTTCTTCATTTTTTCTAGATCATTGCAGTTCTCTTTCCCGCTGAGTGAATTCTTCATTGATTCTTTTGTGCTCATCAGATTTGTCTTTTAAGGACTGAGCTAGATTCTCCTCATTCTTCTTCCTTTCTTCAATCTCTTTAGTCAACTTCATCACAATAGATTCCATCTCATGCTTTAGGGTAGTATTTTCTCTGGCAAGCTTTTCACATTCTTCAATTATCTCCTTCAAGAAGCATCATGCATGTTTTCACTCTCCTATTGTTTGATCTGATCATAGAGATCCTTCCTTTTCTCCCTGAATTTAACAATCTGATCCTTTAATGACTGAATGAATTTCTTAGCATCCCTAAGATTTTCTTTCAATTCCTGGACTTCTTCTTTAGACTGATCAAGGTCATCAAGGGCCACCAAAATTTGTTGTTGAAGACTACTAGAGTCCATCACATTTCAAGATCCACCTCAAGCTATTAAACTTCTTTCAAGGAACCAGATGTTTTGATACCAATTGTTGGACTCAACAAATCTTCACTTTATTAATCTGAAACTCAAACCATTTTGGCATTACATTAAAAGAAATATGCAAGCATTCAAAGGAAACATTCATAACACCATAACACAAAGATATTTGCATGGAAACCTTGTTAGGGAAAAACCACGATGGAGGTTAATCCACAATTTGAGTACTCAAATATAGTTTTACAAAAGAGAATGCACTTGCATTTAGGCACACTGTCTAGAGCTCATTGCTTAAAGGGAAGGCTCACTGCCTTAAAACGGTTCAAATTAAAACTATATGAAGGATGAACTGAGATAGTAGCATCTATCCATGCTAGGTTATAGTTCTGATGAAGCTCATATATTTGATTTTGGATCTTCTTTCTGACTCTGCACTTCACTCTGCTCTGTTATGCATGCTCTTTTCTACTATTCACATCACACATAGACAAATTTTCACTATTACTTTGTTAGATTTCACACCACATGTTCACTATGTTTGCTATCCCACACTCTTCTCTCTTCAAAATGATTAAACCAATCTCATATATATATTCTCTATCAAGGATTTGAACATTCGCATGTCGACTTGATAAAACATTAAGTTCTTTTCAAATGTCAGCGGGATCCACCACTAATTCTTTATGCGCCCCCTCCAAAGTTGGTTAAGACAAGGAGAGGACCCAAACAAACATAAGTGAGCATGAAATTTTTTAATTAATTACTCATTATACATCCACGATTACTATATTCACTAGGTCGACCTTCTAGCATAGATAACCAACAGATTTGTGCACCGAATCTCCTAGATCGCATACCAGTGAATGCACATCAGTGGACTTCACAAATAAGGTATTACAAACATAAAAAAACTTTCTTCAGAGATCAAAAACCCAAAATAATAGTCTGGTGAGATATTTAGATAAAATTTTATGCCTATAACCGGGTGCCTTGTTCTTCACCGTGTTCTGTTGATGTAAACCAAAACTATACTATAGATCAGATGCATGACTTAGGTTTCCATCAATGAAAATACTTACTAGCCATATTCCAACACCTCCCATGTGACATAGACTACTCTCTCTCACTCCAATCCCCTCTCTTAGGTCTCATTCCCTCCAACTTGGGTACCTAAATAAATCTATCTTAGTCCAACCACTTTTCTCACTCTCCCTCTCTCTCTGCCCCTTTGGTATTTTTGTCTCTCTCACTCCATCTCCCTTTCTTAGGTCATTATCTTTCTCTCTTTGTCTCTCTCTCTCAAGTCTCTCCCTCCTACCCCTCTCCCTCTCTTAGGTATCTCACTCACTCCCTCTATCTCTCTCCCATTCCCTCTCTCACTCCATCTCTCTCCCTCTCTCTCTCTCTCTTTGGTATCTTCATCCCCCCATCTATCTCTCTCACACATACACTCCCTCTCTCTCCCACTC
>CM021102.1:745646120-745675185 GCA_007115665.2 Sequoiadendron giganteum | reverse complement strand
CTCCCTCTCCCCCTCTCTCTCTCTCTGTGTCTCTCTGTACTCCTCTCCTCTCCTCCTCTCTCCCATTCTATATCTCTCCTTCTCTTAGGTCTCCTCCCTCCCATCCCTATCCTCTCTCTCTCTCTCTCAGAATATCTCCACCCTATCCCTCTCCCTCTCTATTTGTCAAGTCTCCCCTCTACCCCCTCTCTCCCTCTCTTAGCCACTCCTCTATCTCTCTTCAATCCTCCCTCTCTGCCTCCTCTATCTCTCCATCTCCCCTCTCCCTCTCTCCTCTCAGAGTATCTCCTCCCACCACCTCTCCCTCTCTCTCAGTCCTCTCTCTCTCTCTCATGCCCTCTATCTCTCTCCCACTCTCTCTCCCTCTCCCTCTCTCACAAGTCTCTCCCTCCCACCCCCTCTCCCTCCTACCCCATCTACCTTTGCTAGGTCTCTCTTTGTTTCTCTCACTCACTCCCTCTATCGTTCTCCCACACCCTCTCTCTCTCACTCCTTCTATCTCTCTCCCTTCCTCTCTTCCTCTCTCTTAGGTATCTCCATCCCACCCCCTCCCACTCTCTCTCTCTCCCTTTCTCTCAAGTACTTCCCCCCACCCCACCTCTCTCTCTATATCTCTCTCACTCCCTATTAGAAAATGTGCCTCAAACTTACTGACATGAAACTCCTGAAAGATAAAAATTAGTGAGAATCTTGGAATGTCTTGCTGACAAAAAACTTAGCTCTGAACAATGGAATCGATTAGGTTGGTGTGACTAGTGACTGGTCTTGTCGATGAATGAAATCGAGTTGACACTAGAATTCAGTATGTATCATATCGGTAGTGCCAATTTGATTGATTGGTTTTGATCAAGGAGAGTCTTGTTGAAGCTACTAGGTTAGTGTAATATTGATTTTTGGTATGTGTCATATCGATAGTTTGAGTCTAATCGACAGGTGATGATCGGTGTGAGTCTTGCCGATAGTTCTTCATTAGTGTGACATATGACTTTGACCTAGCCTTAAGATCTTTGTCCAATGGTTGAAGTCCGACCAATGGGGTATGGTCAGCTTGAGTCTTGCCAATTGTTCTTTATTAGTCTGAAACATGAATTTGGTCCAACCTTCAAATATTCATCTGATGGTTGAAGTCTAGTGATGGATTGGGATCGGAGGAAATCCTACCGATGGATCGTTCTTGAGTGGCATTAGAGTAACTTGGGTCTTTGAACTAGCTTTGGATTATCATTCCGACTATATTGGTCTACCCAATGGAATGGATCGGGGTAAGTCTTCTTGATGGGAGATGAACAAACAAATTAGTATGACACAAACTATCAGAGGAGCTTTGGAGACTTCCTCCAAGGCAAGATCTCTGTTCGATGGTCATTTGGTCAGAGAGATGTCACCAAGTTTGACTGATAGAGAAATATAAGACTGTAGTGTGTGTGATTTTCAAATAAGAAGTTTGGCATCAGTGAGACATAGTATGGTGTCTCATCGATACACAATGCAGTTGAAGGAAGCTGAACCAAACTATTGGTTGAGAGAAAAAATCGGTCTGAGTCTCCCCAACGAAACTCTTCGGCTAGACTTCTATCTTCACTAAGAGTTAGGAAACTTGTGCCAACTGTTCAGGTTACATCAATGGCTCTCATTGGAAAGATTGACCATAGGTCTCACCGATCTAGTTACTTTGAGCCTTCAGAACTAAGTTGCTTGTCAGCAAGATAGTCTAAGAGTCTCACCAATTTTTATCTTTCAAGAGTTTCATGTTAATAAGTTTGAGGCACATTTTTCAACACCTTGTACCCCTCTCTCTCCCTCTCCCTCTCTCTCAATTATCTCCCTCCCACCACATCTTCCTCTCTCTCTCAAGTCACTCTCTCTCTCTCATGCCCTCTATCTCTCTCACACTCTCTCCCCCTCTCCCCCTCTCCCTCCCTCCCCCTCTCTCTCTCTCAAGTCTCTCCCTCCTACCCCTCTCTCTCTCTCCCTCCCCCTCTCTCTCTCTCTTGAGAGGGAGAGGTGGTGGGAGGGAGATAATTGAGAGAGATAGAGTGGGAGAGGGAGATAGAGTGGGATAGAGATAGAGGGCGTGAGAGAGATAGGGAAAGATGGTGGGAGGGAGATAATTGAGAGAGAGGGAGATGGAGAGAGATGGGTAGGATGTGTTGGAAAATGTGCCTCAAACTTATTGACATGAAACTCTTGAAAGAGAAAAATTGGCGAGACTCCTAGACTGTCTTGCTGACAAGAAGCTTAGTTCTCAAGTTTCAAAGTAACTAGATCAAAGAGACCTATGGTTATTCTTTCCAATGAGAGCCATCAGTGTAACCTAAAAAATTGGAGCAAGCTTCCTAACTCTTGGAAAAGATAGAAGTCTAGTTGAAGAGTTTTGTCAGGGAGACTCTGGATGATTCATTCTCTCAACCAACAATTCAATTTAGATTCCTTCAACTGCATCGCATATCGATGAGACACCAGACTGTGTCTCACCAATGCCAAACTGATCATTTGACAATCATACACACTATAGTCTTCTATCACTCTACCGGTCAAACTTGGTGACATATCTCTGACCAAATGACCATCGAGTTGAGATCCTACCTCAGAGGAAGTCTCCAAAGCTTGTCTGATAGTTTGGGTCATACCGATTTATTTGTCCATCCCCCATCACGAAGGCTTACCTCGGTCAATTCTATCAGGTAGACCAATATAGTTAGAACAATAATCCAAAGCTAGGCCGAACACCCAGGTTACTCTGATGCCACTTAGGAATGGTCCATCGGCAGGACTTACTCTGATCCCATTCCATTGACCAGACTTCAACCATCAGACAGAGATCTCAAGGATGGAATGAGGTAATGTTTCACACCGATGAAGAACCATCAACAAGACTCACACCGACCATACCCCATTAGCCAGACCTCAACCATCAGATGAAGATCTTAAGGTTGGGCTGAAGTCATACATCAAACTAATGAAGAACCATCGACAAGTTTCATGCCAATCATCACTTATCAGTCAAACTAGCACTACTAATAAGATACATACCAAAAACTAATATCACACGAACCTAGTAACTTTGACAAGACTCTCCCCAATCACAACCAATTGGTCAGACTGCTACTACCAATATGATACATACCAAATTCCAGTGTCATCCTGATTTCTTTCATCGACAAGACTAGTCACTAGTCACACCAACCTGATCGAGTCCATTGTTCAGAGCTAAGCTACTTGTCTGCAAGACATTCCAAGAGCTCACTGATTTTTCTCTTTTAGGGGTTTCATGTCAGTAAGTTTGAGGCACATTTTCCAATAGGGAGTGAGAGAGATATTCGGAGAGAGGTGGGGTGATGGGAGATACCTAAGAGAAAGGGAGAGAGAGAGTGGGAGGGGGTGGGAAGGAGATACCTAAGAGAGAGGGAGAGAGATAGAAGGAGTGAGAGAGAGAGAGGATGTGGGAGAGAGATAGATGGAGTGAGTGAGAGAGATAAAGAGAGACTTGGGAGAGAGGGAGGGAGAGGGTGTGGGAAGGAGAAACCTAAGAGAGAGAGGGAGTGGGAGAGAGAGAGACATGGAGAGACAGAGACAAAGAGAGAGAGAGAGGGTGGGGGAGATGATGGGGAGGAGAAACCTAAGAGAGGGAGTGGGGTAGAGAGAGAGGGAGATACATAGAGAGAGAGCGAGAGAGAGAGAGAGGGAGGGAGAGGTGGTGGGAGGGAGAAACCTAAGAGAGAGAGAGAGAGAGAGAGAGAGAGAGAGAAGGGGGGTGAGAGGGAGAAACCTAAGAGAGAGGGAGAGGGAGATAGAGGGACGGGAGAGATACAAGGAGTTGAGGGTATAGGGACTGATGCAAGAAGTTGGGTCCACAAAACGCTCATAAAGTGGAAGTGTTTTTGCTGTTTTTTAGAATTTGTCAAACTTGGACTAAAAATTTGAGGCACTTACACAATAAATTTAAAAAATGTCATTAATATGAAAGTTATAATTTTTAATCTAGTTTCTAAATATGTAAATTGTTCAAATACCCAGATTGTAGAAATTAAATTTTGATAGGGATTTATAAAAACCACTTTTTAAAAGTCCCCATTTTTTTACCATACCATGCACGCGTACGAACACCACTTTTTGACCCAAATAAAATTATTTTTCTAATTCGTTTTGGGGAAAGAGGGCTAACAACATGAAGATTGATGAGAAATTTTTTTTGTAATTTTTTGTTGAATTATTATTTTTATTGAATTTTTATTGGCCTTAATTGTTGTTTTTAAAAATCAACATGTACGAACAACATAATTTGACCTAAACTAAACTCTTTTTGAATTTTTTTTTTAATTGTGTAGAGAATTTTCTAAAGATTAATGCCATATAATTTTTTATACAAGAAACTTAACCAAAAAAAAGTTATTAAAAAACAAAAAAAGCCTGATATTTCAAGTTTAAGGACTAGTTTTCTTAGAAATTAATTAAAAAATAGAAAAATAATCCAATCTTAATAAAAAAATTATATATTTAGAAACAAGACATCATGTTTTTTAATGGGTTTTAATTTTATATATTGATTCAGGAAAAAAGTCCATCAACCATATTGCCAAAGTTGGACATTCTTCTTCAATTTGCCTTAGTTTTTTAGTTGCAGGGCAAAGATTAAGGCTCAGATTGCCAAGCCTTTCCTGAGCCTAAAACCAAGGCTACATGTGGGTTGGGAGTTCAATTTTTAAATAACATGTATGTGTTACGAAAATGCATATGCATTATTTAAATGAAACACATATGTGTTTCATAATGCATACACGTTTCTTATATGACCATTTTCCCCTAATTTGAATTTTTTTGATAAAACACATTTTTCCTGCAACATTCTTTTTTTGCAGTACAGTCCGAAAGTGCCATTTTCTACTTTTTTTATTGCAAATTTATCTTATGCATGACATATTCTATTGAAATTTTTTGGAAGAGACAAGTGCAGGTTGAATTTTTTGAAGTCGAATCAAGTACACAAATATTTTATAAGAATATTTTTAAAAGGAGAGGTTTTGAATGTATTCATGATGTTTTTGTAATTCAAAGTTTATAGAAGAAAGGATCTTCATAGTACATAGTTTTATTTGAATATTTGAAGGAGATGCAAATTTGAAAATAGGTTACAAGTGAGTCATTTTTTTTGTCATCAAAGAGGGTTTGGTAACCATGGGATCAAAGCAAAGACAAAGAAAAAAGTGTAGAAAGTCAATGATACCCGAAGAAATTCAAGCAAATAAAGATATGGAGGCAAAAAGACAAAGGGATAGAAGAGAAAGGATTCGTCAAATGAAAAATTTGGAAGCATCTAGTTTCATGAATGTTGAAGAGGAAGCCATGAATGATGGAATGAATGTAGATGATGCAAATGTGGAGATGGTGAATATGGAAGAAAATGCAATTATGGAGACAAACTCAACTATGCCTTCAACTTCAACTTTGAATGATATGGAAATAGTACCTATGCAAACAACTTCGAGTATGTCCTCAAATCCACCTCCCAATGATATGGAAAATGTACCTATTCAAACAATCTCTCTAGGTAGGTTTTCAAACCCAAGTCTTGATAATATTGATTTTTCTTGTTTAGATAAAGTTGGATATGCCATTGATGATATCAATAATTCTAGGGTTGAAACAATGCAAAAACAAAAAAAATGATGAAAATATATCTTATGAGAATGCAAATGATAATCAAATCCATCATATTGATGAAAATGAGAATGAAATCCCTTTTACATTTGAAAATGAAAGTGGAACCCCTTGTGTGAATGAAAATGAAACCCCTTGTATGGATGAAGGTGAAAATGTTTTTTTTACAATTGAAAAAGATGTGCTAGATAAACTTTGTGGTAAAATTTCTTGGAGATAAATTAGAACTTATGAAAATAAAATATATAAAATGGTTTTTTATAGAAGGAAATTAGGATTCCAATGTCAACTCATGGTGTAGTTGATGAGAATGTGGAAAATGATGAAAAAGTTAGGTATTTTTGTAAAACCAAAAAATAAAGATGATTCAGTAGAACAAGTCATATCTAGTGTTGCTAATTCTATCGATTATATAGGTTATAAAAGTTGATCTAAAGATCAAAATGCGGCTCGTCGTGCAATAACAACTACTTTAGTTGATAAAGAAACTTCAAATAAAATAATGTTAAGTAATATTAGTAAATCTATAAAAGTAAATCCTGAAAATTTGATAAGAGCTGCTAAAAGAAGAGAAAGTATTGAAAAGGATCCAATTAATCAATGTTGGAGTTTTAGTGGTAGAGTCCCAAGATCAGACATTAAATTAACTAATGAAATTAAATATTTAATCGATACATTTTTGCATGATAATACAAGAGTATCACATAACATTAGAGATGTCTTAAAATTAAGGGTGGGTTCCAAAATGCATGTACCTCATCCAAAGAATCTCTTAGATATGACTCAAACTAAATTATATAAAAAAAAATTAGATGCTTCAATCATACCATATATTAACATAAGTCAAAGATCATTCGAAAAGTGTAAACCTTGGTATGTTAAAATTAATAAGAAAAAAATCTCTTTTTGTTGTAAGACTCATGTAAGATTTCATTATTATTATGATATTTTTTGATATATATGATGCACTTTGCATGTTAACCAAATTATGCAGGACATTTGTGGTATTAATATGCCACCTGAAAGAATCAAATATTCTATAGTAGGTTTGTTTTGTGAACCCTCTAATGGAAACTTATTTTATTTAAAAGCATGTATTTCTGGAGAATGCGATAGATGTGATAAATTTCCATTATTAGGAGAATGTATGCATGAAATTAGTTTGGATGAATTTGGACAACAACCAGTGGATCATTATTCTTTAAAAGATGGAAAAACTAGAAAACATTGTGAGCTAATTATGGAAAAATTTAGTGTGCATGCATTTATTGAAGAATTTAAAGATAAGATTGTACCTAAATATGTTCAACACTCTTAGTATGATCATTAACTTGATAATCAATTTCGTTTATGTAGAAACACATTCCCAATTGGAACTATATTGTCAGTTGTTGATTTTTCTGAAAATTATACTCCTGCTCCACAAGAAGAAATTTAATCACAGTATTATAATTCAGTGCAAGTAGCTATTTTTGTTCATATTGTTTATAGACATGCAGATGACAGTAGAGAAGATAATATATTTTTTTTTAGAGAGTACCATTTTTATGTAAGTGATAATCGATTATATTCATCTGAGTTTGTTCAAAATTGTTTTGATAGATTTTCAAAAAATTAGAAGAAAGAGGAATTCAAATGCTAGAACATCTCATATGGTCGGACAATTTTATGAGTCAATTCAACAATTATAGAATGTTTTATTGGTTATGTAGAGTTCATAAGGAAAATAATATCCAACACATATGGAGTTTTTTTGAAGCCGGTCATGGTAAGGGAGAACATGATGGAGTAGGTGCATGTGTGAAAAGAGCTCTTGCTAGAGAGCACCTAAAATTTGAGGATGCTATGAAATTTAGAGAGGCACGTGCAATTGTAGATTGGTTAACAAGTGAGAGCTCAATAATTTTTTGCTTCTTTTGGTTAGTTGAAGAAAATGATATTTGTTCTTGAAAAGATTGTGAAACAATTAATGGATCTGTAAAATGGCAAAAGAGTTTGAATGCAAACACATGAACAATATGGAAAAGGGAGTTGGCATTCTTTTGTCAAGTTTTTATTGCAAGTGATTGGGAGGCATGTGAAAATACGGAATGGGTCGAACAATGGAAACAAAGAGCCTTAACACCTACATTGACACATGTTCAACATGGAATGACAATTGAAGATAATCAAGTGTTCACATTAGATGATTATAATCGTGTTTATGATCTTGTACAAGAAGGTACATTATTTATTGAGTTGAATTTTATATGTACGCATGTTTATATGTGAATTAAATATAATTCAATCTTTATTGAATTTTTTAATATATTTTTGTGGGACATGTGTATGTTGTTGTTGCACCTAAGGGGAATGAAGAGGAGACTGAGTACTAGTTGGCTATATGTGTTGAGAGAAAACATAAATTGGTACATCGTAGAGTAGACGATGATAAATTTGAGTATCTAATTGCTTCAGTGGTTGTTGTTGGCACCTAGCTTCAAAAATATTTGATAACAGAGAATGGCTTTCCTATATTTGAAGATTATGAAAGACACAAGAAGATTATACATAATAATTCACTTTTGATTTTTGCAACCAATATAAAACTAGTTAGATATCAAGGGAGGCCTGCTAATAAAGTTTTATGGACACTTTCAATGGATGATCATGAGACAATAATAGATGCATTACAAAAAAGAGAGGATGCAGATGGTACAATGGAGTAAATAAATATTGGTAATTATATGTAGTTGTACATATATATTTAATTGATATATATATAGATATATATATTTCTTTAGTCATTTCCTAATTAAAGTTTTATATAATTTTTTGTTTCAAATCTCCCTTGAAACTAGATTCTTTACAAAAAAGAGAGGATATGCACTCTTATTACAATGGAATTCAAATCTAGAGACATGTAACTATATATAGTTGTAGATACATTTAGTTGAGAGTATAAACATAAAACTAAATTTAATTCATTGCCATTTTATAAAAAAATTATAATTGATTTCATATCTCCTTAAGTCATTCTCTTAAAAACCCTTAAGCCATCCTCCTATGTACCATTAATCCATCCTCTTGCATCCCCTTTTAGTCTCTCTATTAATTCCCCTTAAGTCATTCTATTAAGACCCCTTAATCCATATCCTTGTATATCTACCCTTAATCCATCTTCTTGCATCCCCTTAAGTCATCCCATTGTGTACCATTAATCCATCCTCTTGTATCCCCTTAAGTCACTCTCTCAACACCCCTTAATCCATCCCCTTATGTATCATTAATCCATCCTCTTGCATCCCCTTAAGTCACTCTCTCAGCACCCCTTAAGCCATCCCATTATGTACCATTAATCCATCCTCTTACATACCCTTAATCCACAATCTTGCATCCCTTAAGTCACTCTCATAAATTCCCCTTAAGCCATCCTCTTAGGACCCATTAAGCCATACCCTAGAGTTCATGACATGCATCCCCTTAACCATATATCCTACACCCCTTTAAGTCATTCTATCAACTCCCCTTAATCCACCCTCTTGCATCCCTTGAAGTCATTCTATCAACTCCCCTTAATCCACACTCTTTCATACCCTTAAGCCATCCTCTTACATCCCCTTAATACACAATATTTCATCCCTTAAGTCACTCTCATAATTCCCCTTAAGCCATACTCTTAGGACCTATTAAGCCATATACTAGGGTTCATGACATGCATCCCCTTAATCCACCCTCTTACATCCCTTTAAGTCATTCTATCAACTCACCTTTATCCACCCACTTGCATCCCCTTAAGCCATCCTCTTAACTCCTCTTAAGGAATTCTCTTAGGATGCCCCTTAAGCTATATCCTACTAGGTTCCCTTAATCCATCCTTTGACAAACATCATTTGAATTTGTATGGAATTCATAAGATCGAATTTTGTAACTTTTACTATATATTGTTCTTTTCTCACATGAATTATTTACTCAAATGAAAAATAAAAAATATAGTTAGTTTACTTACATTAATTATTTTTGTAGGTTCTCATCAAGTCAGTCTACCATGTGATTGTCACTGAAAAATTATTTTATAAAGAGACTATGTAAATACCAATTTTTGGTCTTCACCTAAAAGTTGATAAGATAAATAATTGTGTATTCATGCACCACATATATGTTTCATCATGTTGTATATTTGTATTAAACACCAATATACATTATATATGTTTGTTCGATGTATGAACTTCAATGAACTTATTAGTCACTTTTTAAATATCTTGTTCCAAATTTATAGATTAAAATTTTCATGTCTTGTATTTACCACATTTTATATAATTGTTCAATTGTTTAGATTATACATTTTATACATAGAAGGAGATAGATTTTTGTTTATTGATTCAAACATTTTCTAGAATTGGAAAATAGTTAAAATTACCCGCCCTTAATTTATTATGAATATAATCTAAACTATTTAAGGAATGTTTTATTTTGTTACCTAACCATGTGATAAATTATATATATGAAATTTGATTCTAGAGATAAGAATTTATATAGTGCATGTATTACTTAAAAATTAGATTAAATATCTATACATACATTAGTGCATATAATCATCAAAATGAACATAACACAATCATAATTGACTGCATATATAACCATCACATTAAATTCAACTGATATAAATAAACACAAATATAATAATATTAATTGATATAATGTATGTGAAATGGTCTATGAAATAAAATGTTCAAAATGTATATTTCAAGTCCAGCACGTATATTTAAATAAAACTAGAGATCTGTAGTCCATTTAAAATTTAAAACCATCTAACTATCAGGTCAATCAATCAAATCAAGTCTCCTCTTTGTTCCATGTCGATTAGATGTACCCGCAGCATGCTGTAAAAGAGTACAAGAAACTTGAAATTAGATTTAACGTTATTTAGAAATTTTGATATAATTAAAACATATTTAAACTTGAAAATATAAAATTTTAGATAAAAATATAAATTTAATTAAATATCTAGTAAATATAATAAAAATGATTTTTTAGTATTCATAAATTATCATATGATCATGCGAATCTATTGGTACATTTTGTTCAACTGGTAGCATAGCTGTCACTTGAGAAGATCCAAATGCCTGATCTACTATATCCTACATATTCATATAAAGAAAACAATTTGTTAAAACCTCACATATATATATATATAGTTTTAAAAGATCCATAAAAAATGTTTAGGATATTTAGTAAAGTTTACAACCTCGAATGATATGACCTCATGATCATGCACCTAAGATTGCCCATGCATAAATGTTGACGATGTCTCAGGTGCACCTGCAATGGGTATCTCATGAAATCCCTGCATATATATGTCCAACAATTTGTATAGATCATTCACACATGTGTATGTAAATGAAAAAAATAAATTAGATCTATGATGTGTATTTAATTCAAACTTAACAAAATTTGGAAAGCACACACATGAGCTGATGATGGCTCAGGAGCGCTCACCAATACTTGTGGTTGGTCAGTACTAGGTATCATATGATCTCCCTGCATCTAGATATAATATATAAATTCACACATGTATACACATTCAAAATAAATTAGATATATCCACACAAAATATTTAATATATATTGGTTCAAGTACCTAACCAAAAGGTGAGCCCAGATCTACAACACTCGACATATAGACATGATCATTTTGAATTTTAGGAATTGTGTGATCATGCATCTACATTGAACTCTTAATGAATTAATATTATATTATATATATAATTTGATGTTATTATTTATATGAATTTTGCACATTTCAAAAAAAAATAAAAATTCAAAAGATGAACATACATGTGGAGGATGATGCTCATAATATAGTAAATCCATATATGACTCTTTCCTAGATGCATGTGGGTCACCTACAGTGGATGCCTAGGTATTCCTATTGCCCAAGCCTCCATGCTCTCTATTGACCACTTTAGCCACTATGTGTGTAGTCTGATGAGTGAGATGTCCTGAAAGAAAACTCAATGCTCCTAATGTCGATAACATGGTCTGTTGTTGAAATGCAGTGCGAACACCAGGAGAAGGAGGAGGAACAATAGTAGAAATTGGAGAACGTTGCTAAGGATCAACACATGCTCCTAATCTAGGTTGGGGCATGCCACACCCAACTCCTTGAAATGACCTCATATCAAAATAGTTGGGTTTTAAACCCAACTCAAACTCAACCCATAACTTTCTCAAAAAGTATAGGGGCACCTTAGAATTTCCATGTGGTGGACTATCAAACACCATCCACCATCTATCCCAAAAATGTGTAGCTATCTCAGAGTGCCTACACCATAAAATTGAAAATCATTTTTTGGTGGGTGGAATTGGTTGGTTTGTTTGGGGGTTAAAAAAATATTGACACATAGCTTGTTTGGTAATTTTAAGGTCATTAATTTATTTATAAGACAATCCATCTACATAGAATTTTCTCCTCTCTTCTCTCCATTGATGGAAACTATCTAGGTCTGCATCAATAGATCAAACATAATAAAAAATAGTTCGCATCATAGATGCAAACCATGTGAGATGGAGGGGATTCTAGGATCATTTTTTATCAGATCTATATTTCCCTATATCACAATATGATTTTCCCTAATTCTCTCTCTCAACTAATCATGATATACTATGGGGGGTGGGGGTTAGGAGGTGGAGAGTTTGGAGGTGTGGGGTTTTTTTGTGGTGGTGGGTTTGGATCTATGGGATCTGCAACAATTTTTGGTTCAGGCATAAAATCCTCTATGTTAAATACGCGATCCATGTGAATGTAACCAAATCAAAGTTGCATGTTAAACAATTATAAAATATATATCAACAAACTAGTTAAATAATGCACACAATTTGAAAGTTATTTAAAAATCACATTGAATGTGCACAAATTCAAAATAAATTTCATTTGAAGACCATTCAATTTATAACATTAAAAAATCCATAACATTAAAAATCCATAGCATGTACACATTAAATTGAATCCATAAAATTATTTTTAGCTAGATATCACTTGATAATTAAACTATAGTTTAATTTGATGATATGCATTAATTGATTTATTTAAAATAAATAAAACCACATGGATTAAGGTAAATATTTTTGTAGGAGTTGAGAAAATACAACTTCACAAACCCCAAAGATCACCTGTATGCAAATAACTTGTTACAAAAGAAGATATGGAGACAAACAAGCAAGGGTTCTCTGAAAATTGAAAATGTATATATCAGAGAGAATGAGAGAATGAATTGATATGAAATACAATGGGATCAATCCTTATAAAAAGGAGATCATGCAAACCCTAATAAAACCCTAATAGGCAAAACCCTAATAGAAACCCTAATAGGATAACATTTAATAATTAATATAATTATTGAATGTCACTTTATGCAAACTAACGTGAAATCTTAAGAAGGGAATAAAGGTAACTTAATCAGCATAATTAAGTTAAAAACTTTACTCTAACAACCCCCCTTAAGATGAGCAACAATGCAACTACAAACAAATACAAGAAAGCAAAGGTAACTACAATGCAAGAAGGAAAACATGGGTCCCGACAACTAGGCTAGATCAGGTACCCAAATACAGCCAAATCTCTGTAAAGAGGAGAAATAGAGAAAACTTCATGGGAAAAAACTCTACTCCAAAAAGAGATGCAGAAAGCCAAGAAGAAAATCACTAAAGTAGAAGAAGCTATAAACAACTGTCGAAAGATGACTGCTATGGTGCTGAAGAACCTTTGCTAAAGATAGGATGATCAGGAACAAGAAGACAAAAATCTACATAAGTGCCCATATGACACTACTCGAATTAGATGGAAAACAAAGGCAAACACCTGGAATGAAGATACAAATGGTACAAGAACCAATAGTCTAAAACACTGATCAACTGAGAATGGAAGATCCCTTCCAAGGTGAAACCAAAGAAGAATTAGCATGAACAATATAATAACCCCCCCATAATGCTGAACTGGGAGAGCCAGAGAAATCCACTGAAATTGTGTGCAACACCCTATAGTGCATGAGGAAGAAGAAACAACATCTAAAAGTGCGCAAGATAGCACCTACAACTGAAAAAGTGGTGTGCAAAACAAAGCACACATGTATGAGGCTAGAATCATATGGATCCATGGTCATCATGGAGGGACACTCACCGGACAAAGGTGTGATGGAAAACAAAGGCAAACTACACAACCCCCAATGGTATGGATTCACTGTCGTCATGGAGGGATACTCACCGGACAAACATGTGATGACAAAACAAAGGCAAACTACACAACCCCTCATGGCACTTTATAATAACAGTGCGAGTACAAAATATGGCACAACCTTATGTGCAAAATCCCCAAAAATATGCATGTACAATAGTGTGACACTTTATCTCAGTGCGTTTACATAAAATATAGCTTACAAATGATGCTCAAAAATGTCCAAAAAGGACAAAGCTAGAAATACATGAAGAATAGCCAAAAAAAATGCACCCCATGCAAACAAAAAATTTCCAAGAGCAAATATGTCCAAGTAATCCACTAGAGTGTGAAAACACAAATAACTGAATAAAATATACCTAGAGTGAAATCTGGAAAAATTGCATAGATGAAACAGAAAAGCTCTGAAATACGGTTCCAATGCCACTGAGATTGCGAAAAACGAAGAAACCGATCAAAAGTTATGAGCTTGGGACTGAAAATAGCACCTTTTTCTTCAACTGGTTGTAGAATGTACCAATGGAAAAATGAAGTGATGAGAGCCACACCACTAGAAAGATGAGAAAACTAGCTTTTCGTCGATATCTCGTTTGCCAAAAAATGATATCGTATGCCCAAGTTACGGCCTCTAGAATAAAACAACTCCAAAGAGGGAAAAAAGCCAGTGTTGGGTTAAATTTGACGGTCATACGGCCATCGCAGCAAAAAGAATGGGTTAAATTTGATGGCCAAATGACCATCACCGTAAAAGTGCGATAGGGCATATTTATGAAAAATTATTTTTTTAAAAATAAAAAAACAATAAAAAATATTTTGATTTTTTTTTAAAAAATCATAAAAAAAACCATTGGGTTTTTTTTAATTTAAAAAAAACTTAAAAAAAAAGAGGAAACCCTAAGTACCACCGGTCAGCGGTACTTTCAGACAGCTGGTCGGTTGACAGTACGCCGACAGGCATACGTAAGGCGCCCGCAGGCCTGTGTATGCAGGTACCTGTGGGTACCTTACATAGGCCTAAGCATGCCTTTAAATCTGCTTTTTTTCTATATTTTTGTTTTGATTTTTTTTCTAATAAAAAATGAAAATTTACAAAGAATTTTTGCAGAAATAATAGTTTGTGACGAAATTTTTTCCGAAAAAGGAAAAAATTACTAGGCGTTTTTTCCGATTTGCGCGCAGATGAAGTCCGTACCGCTGTAGTTGCAAAAAGAATTGCCCTAAAATTCGACTTTGTTAAAAATGGACAAATGAACAGTCAATTTAGGGGTTTTGGACTGCTGCAGACGCAATGGTAAGGTCCGTTTGAGCTGAAAATGTTTCAAAATTGCAGGTATTCCTTGGATCAAAAAAACAAACCCCAAACCCTTGAAGCTCCAAAAATCTTCAAAACAAGAACAGGAAGTAGCAGGTGTGGAGCTCTAATACCATGTAAGAATTGATAAAATACAACTTCACAAACCCTGAAGATCAGCTGCATGCAAATAACCTATCACAAAAGAAGAGATGGAGACAAACAAGCAAGGGTTCTTTGAAAACTAAAAATGTATATATTAGAGAGAATGAGAGAATGAATTGATATGCAATACAACGGGATCAATCCTTATAAAAAGGAGATCATAGAAACCCTAATAAAACGCTAATAGGAAAAACCCTAATAGAAGCCCTAATAGGATAACATTTAATAATTAATATAATTATTGAATGTCACTTTATGCAAACTAACGTGAAATCTTAAGAAGGGAATAAAAGTAACTTAATCAACATAATTAAGTTAAAGCCTTTACTCTAACAAATTTAGATTTATTTAAATAAATCGCCATCAACATTTAAACTAGGAGTTGGATAAAATGTATCAATAATTGAGAGCTCACAAAAGGCTACGATATCAACAATGAGGCTTCTTTGAATCATTATTGAAAAAATTAAATAAGAAGATTAGAAATAGAGACTGTGAACATGAGGTGAGGAACCATTTAATTTCTATAGGTAAAGGACTAAATAATGAAAAATAAGACACATGTAGATATATAACTTTGATTTCTCAAATTGGGTGTTAATAGGAGGTTAGGGGTTGTTTAGAGTGTCTTCTATTACATATATAAAGGTGGAAAAAGAGAACATGAAAGGTCCCCAAGATAATCTAGGTTATGAAAAACTCAAGAATGAGTGTGAAAATGGGTAAATGATGAAAACCATTTAGTTTAATTCAAGTAAAAATTATACTCTATTCTATTTATATTAAAGAATTATTATTAGACAAGGGTGTTGAATGGAGCTCATAAATATCAAGCCTATGATTAATTAATTAATTGATCAATAAGTAATTTTTTCTTCTAAGTTTGTATGGGTCTCTAGAGCTTGATCTTTTGGGGAGAGGGGACATTTACTCATAGGTGTGGTTGTTTCCAAACAAGAGTATATCTATAGCTCGCTAAGGTATATTGATTGTGAATTTACATGTGTATTTATCAAGTATGATATAGAAGTTAATTAAATGCGAGGGCATAAATTGATTTATCTAAATTTTTAAATTTCATGATAAGAGACATACGTTCTCTATAGTGGGACAAAGTAGTTAAGAATAAATTATAAGTTTAACACTAACATTAATTTATAATCTCATTCATTGTTTTCAAAGCATACTATTTAGATAAGAATAAAAAATTAATAGAAGACATTCAAAGGGACACATAGATATATGCTAATTCGTTAATTGCAATACATACAAAATAAACAAAAATAAGATTGAGCTCTAAAGACATATTGAAAATGGATTCTTTAAGTACACAAACACTTCACTAAATTTAAATTTAGTTGTACAACTAAATCATATTTATACATGTGAAAGTATGGAATGTTTTAGGGTTTATAATAGTATTTTATTATATATTAGAGTTTTCTACATATTTTTGTAATTAATAGCTCCAAAAAACTTTGGTCCATGAGATCAAATATAACGTATAAATTTTAAACAATATACATAAACCCAACTTGATTTTATAAATAACACTATTTCAAACTGCAACCCTTGAATTCTAACTCTAAAACTTACCCTAACACTCACACTAATTCTAACTTGAACCATAGACCCTAATTATAACTCGAAACCTAATTTATTCTAACTTGAACTCTAACCCTAAACCCTAATTGTAATTAAATCCTATCATAACCTTAGTTGAACCCTAACCTTAACTACATTTAAACCTTAATCATAGCCCTAATTAAATATTGATTGAATGTTAACTCTCACCAAAATTACAACCATAACCCTAATCCTAATTTAATTTTAACCCCAACCCTAACCCTACACTAATTGAACCCTAATTATAACTCCAACCCTAACCTTGATCTTAACATTTTATTCATAATCATAATCCTAACCCTAACCCTAATAGAAATATATAGCCCTAATGAATTTTAACCCTAATTGAACTCCAACTTTAATTGAACCCTAACCCTAATTGAATTCTAATATTAAACTTAAACCTAGTCATAACCCTAATTGTAATTGAACTCTAACTATACATTAAAGTTTAACCGAAACCCTAATTGTACCCTAGCTTTAACCTAACTTTGGCCTACAAAAAGGGTTTTAGTTTACATTTTAGTGTTTAGCTCCAAGGATTAATGGTTTGGGTAAATTTTTTTTTAAGGACCTATGTTTTTTAGAACCTAGGTTTTAGGGTTTTGAAATTTCTAAATTTTAAATGTGTTGAATTTAGGTTTATTTTTAATGGTTTTCGATTTAGAATTTAATGTTGTTTGTTTCGTTGGTGTTTTCAGTTAATTAAATTCGATTTAAAAAATATAAAATATTAAACTAAAACATACTAAACAAACAAAAATTAAATAGCAATTATAAAACAAAAATGCAAGATATTAATAAAAAAAGTGGCATAATTCAACCAACCTGAAGGTCGTCGAAGTCAGTTGCATCGATAGGAGGAGGTGGTAGTGAAAATTTTCTTGAATTTGGCCCTCTGAAATGCGTACATGATCTTCTTCTCCTTCTAGCATGCTAAAACTGACTGTGAAAATTGATTATTTAAAAAAAAAAAAGCTTTAAAAAATGCGTACGCGTACACATTTTAGGTTCACATATTTGAATCATAACACATAGACATGAATTGAGGCTCGGGTACCTGATCCATAGTGCATATGCATTTTAAAAAAATTTGTATGTGTTTCATGCGAGAGTTTTTTTTGGCTAACACTTCCCCTCTTCGTGGAGCCAACTTCTTGCAATTACCCACCGGGTTTAGGGTTTAGGGTTTAGGGTTTAGGGATTATGGTTTACAGTTTAAGGGTAGAGGGTGTAGGGTTGATTTTTGAGGGTTGAGAGTTTAGTTGGGTTTATAAGGGTTTAAGGGTTTAAGGGTTGAGAGTAGAGGGACGAGGGATTAGGGTAGAGAGTTTTGTTGGGTTTAAAAGGGTTTAAGGGTTGAGGATAGAGGGTATTGGGTCTAAGGGTATATGGTAGATATTTTAGGGTTTAGGGTTTAACCTAGTTAAGGATTGAGGGTTGAGGGTTGAGGGTAAAGGGTAGAGGGTAGAGGTTTTAGGGTTTAGGGTTTAGGTATTAATGGTATTGGGTAGAGGGTTTAGGGTTTATGGATTATGGTTTATGATTTATGGTTTAAGGGTAGAGGGTGTAGGGTTGAGGGTTGAGGGTTTTAGGGTTGAAGGATTGAGGGTTGAGGGTAGAGGTTTTAGGGTTTAGGATTTAGGGATTAAGGGTTAAGGGTAGAGGGTTTAGGGTCTAGGGATTATAATTTACAGTTTAAGGGTAGAGGGTGTAGGGTTGAAAGAGAGAGAGAGGGGGGGTTTGAGGGTAGAGGGTAGAGGGTTTAGATATTAAGGGTTTAAGGGTAGAGAGTATTGGGTTTAAAGGTATAGTGTATTGTGCTGAGGGTAGATGGTAGCGGGTTTAAAGGTTTAGTTTAAGGGTTGAGTGTTGATGGTTTAGGTCTCCCATCCCTCTATCTCCCACTCCCTCTCTCTCCTAGGTCTTCCCCCCACCATAACTGAATAAATATCTCGCTCTCAAGTCTCTCTCTCTCGAGTCTCACTCCCTCCCACACTACCTAGACTAATATGTGTCAATCCAATTCCCTCTCTCACAATCCCTCTCTGTCAGGACTCACTTACCTCCCACCCTACCTAAACAATTATATTTCACTCCAACCCCCTCTCCCACACTCCCTCTCTCTTTCCTCCTTTGGTATTTTTGTATCTCTCAGGTCTCATCCCTCCTAACCCCTCTCTTGTTGTCAGGTATTTACACCCACTATAACTAGATAACCTTCTATCCCTCTCAGGTCTTAGTCGCTACCACACTACCTAAAATAATCTCTATCACTCCTATCACCTCTCTCTCTACCTCAAGTCTCACTCCCTTTGTCTCTATGGAAGATGAAGATTTCAAAACACATTTGGCACTCACCAAATTTGGCGTGCCCCAAATTTGGTGCTCTCTAAATTTGGCTCTATCCAAATTTGGCGCTCTCCAAATTTTGTGAGTGACAAATATATTTTATGTTGAAATGGTAAAATAAGGGTTGACCCCATGATTTAGGCCCACATGCTTTTGTTTTTATCTAGTTCAACACTTTATCCAATTAATAAATGCATTTTTTTATGCAGTTGATTCCATGTTGTACCAATCTATGCTTGTTCCATCACCTTTTTACCATGAATATGCATGCTAGACAATGTAGAAGAAGCCATTTTGAATTGTCTACATCATTTTGGATTATCTAAGGTAATATATTCATTTTGGTAATATTGAAATATATATATTTAGTATATTTGTTTGTTTTTGACAAGACAAACTAAATTCCTTTAATGAGTTTATTAATCATACCAATTGGACATAGAATTCAACATTGGATTAGATGGGATTTGCATAAAAAAGTTTAATTTTTATGAGGTTGAAGAACAAAAAAAAGAAAAAAGGACATTTAATAAACACAAATTTACTTATTGTGTTGCCAAAAAGTGTATACATTGGCACTTTTTCACTCATTTTGGCCTTTTCCATTGGATTTTTCCTTGTTTTACCTTGATTCAATCTTGTAAGTTTGCAATTCAACAATAACCTAATGGTGTTTTACTAAGGTGTTGTGAAGTGTTGTAAGATAATTCACCTAAACAACACCATTTTACACCTTCCTAAGCCTTATGAAAAAGTGTTGTAATCCATTTCCACACTTATCTACACTTATCACTCCTAAATTAACCCTTTTTCTATGCTAATTTACACCTTTAATGTACTCTTAGTCGTGACTTAAGTGTTTTTCGGGATGCAAGGCTAATTAACCACATTAATCACTATTTTGTTCCTGACCACCACTTGAAATTTCCCAAGTGGACTAGGTCACCACTTTGGGCAACCTAGTTCCTTTTGGCTAAAATTTCAAAATTAAAACATAAAACTTGTGGGAATTTTCCCCCAAAAACCTAAGGTCGGCCTATGATGAGTCATTTTCGGGAAAATTAGGGTTTTGCATGTACAAATAAGGTTTTTCATCCTCATTTTTCTCTCTGTCTCTCATTTTTACATCTCTCCACAAGCACTCTAGTATCCAAGACTTACAAAGCAAGCAATCAAGAACAAGGGTTTCACAAGCAAACTCCATTGGAGTTGATCCATGCATGTTACAAACATCTTCAATAAAATATTTGGTAAGTGTTTTTTTTTCATTCAATCATCCTTCCCTTTCCTTATTTCTCATTTGGATTTGATTATTATCAAAGGGGTTTGACTAAGGAAAACCCCTATTCTCTAACCATAATCCTTGTATCCTCTTTGCATGTGTGTTTGCAAGTGTTTTTGTATGTAGGTTTGTCAAGAAGAAAAGTGCTAGAAAGGTGTTGTAAACTCAATTTTGTGTGGGTGGATGGAAATGGGTAGCCATTTTGTTGACACATTAAAAAATACTTTCAAAAATTTATAACGCGAGGGAATTATAACACACTTGCATTATAACGTGCTCATGTTATGGCCTTTTGTGCTGAGCTTGAGTCTCGACAACAACAAGCCAATAACGTGAGCGCATTATAACATACTCACATTATTGCTTGATAAAAAAAAAGAAAGAGAAATGCTGCCATTCTTATTTCAACTATTTTTTTCTTCTAGTTGTGGCCAAAACCCCCATATTCCATGCTCGTGTTCTAGGAGGAGCCATTCAGAAAAATTCTTCACCAACAATTGCTATTTCTTTGCGACGATGGCACTATGATGAGGAGGAGGTGTGAGAGGTAAGGATTATGTTCTTTTTGTTTTGAATTAGTTAGTTTTAGGTTGAATTTGATATATGTTTTCTTAAATTTTTAGGAGATGCAAATCAACTTGCAAACCCTCAATATTAAAATCAACCACAACAACAACCTCCTCCACCAATCACTCAACCCCCTCCTAGCACTCAACAAAATTTAATGATTGAAATTTAAAACAACAAAAATAAAATTGAAGATTTGATCAGTAGTTTGAGTGATCCAAATGGTTCAACCACAGAAAGAATGACCCTAGAAAATTCATTGAAAGATATGTTAAAAAATGTAGATTTAATTAGTAGACAAATAACTGGACGGAAAGATAGGAGGTAGGTAGCTAGGGATTATGATGCAAATAAACTATAATACAAAGATGTAAAGGATTTAAAAATTACAAAAGGTGATTTGTGGTCATTATTCACTGACCCATGCACAAATCAAAATTATACCCTCAATGTGAAGAGGTTTCCTATCCATTGGTGCCACCACCAACAGATTAGGGACCAATTTTATGATAGGTAGTACATTATCTTTGATTACCTATTGTGCAACAATTCTGAGGTCTCACAAAATTTCCTTAGGAAACTATACAGTGAGTTCATATTGAACAAAATCACAAATTATTTTGATATGAGGGATTTCCAAGGGAGAGGTGGGGGGTCAGCTTAGGATAGACTTGGTGAATAGTTGGATCCTACGTGGTAAGGTAGATGAGATCTTTCTAGGCCAACTCATGAGCGTGTTGTTATGCCTTCCATCGTGAAGGAAAGTGGTGACATAGAGACATTGCAAGTGATCAACACTTTGACATAGAGTGTGATCCATCATACTAGCCCTATTCTACAATTCCATCCAGGGGAGTCTTTGAGTGGTGGGCTTCGAACCCATGTGTGTCAATCTTGCAGGGTGAATTTTTCATATGACCCCACCGACACTCAGGAGGCTGCTACCCAAGATCCATCTGCAACTTTGGAGACGGTGAGGGAATTTGACATTTTGCATGAGGCATATGGCATTGATAGTTAGGTAAAAGTTAGCATGTCATTGAATTTAATTTATGAAATTTTTATTTTGAAAAACAAGATTAATTGTAAATGTTTTATGATTTTAATAAAATTGCAAGGTCATAGTGTTGAGACTAGATACACTGTCCCCCCACCTACTTATTTATGCAGTACACCAATCGCTGGGGGATGCAACTAGTAAACAATTATAAATTTATTACATGTTAATAGAATTGTTTTACAAATGGTAATTTAATATGCGATTTTGGATGTTGAACAAACTAATATTGAAGGTTTCGATGGAACACTTCCTAGTGGCAGTGGATTTACTGAAACCTACACAGAGGTAATAGAATTAAGATATTAATTAATGAATTGTACTTAATAGATTTGTGAAGTTTATATGCACATCGTTGATTACGTTGAATAATTTGTTGTTTTATTTTTAGATGTTGCAAGCCGAAACACCTCTGAATGTGATGAGGGCAATGGAGATACATTTGTTAAGTTATAGATGTTAAGTTAGTGAAAAATCAAACCATTATTGATTCATGTAGTTTAATTTCTATTTGTATGGTTTATACAAGGCTTGAGCACGCTTGAGCATGGGCGTGATAAAAAAACCATCATGGAGAGAGATCATGAGATGGTGGTAAGTGATTATTTTTTCAAATATATCATTGTTTATAATATAATTTCTATATGTTCATGTCTTTACTTCTTATAGTAATATTTAAAATTTCACCATGAACTAAACACTAGGAGGAGCAGCAGGAGGACTCCTCGAGTGCAACAAAAATGAGTGACAGACCTATCACCATCCGATCAAAAAGAAAAGGGAAATATTTTATTTCTAGAGCATGGGGAGAAATGAATTTTGATTCCAAAGCCCTTTGTTGTATTCCTACATGGCATTTTTGTACATATTTTGTTTTGGACATATTTGACATTGTATGACTATATGACATTATGGTAAGCCTATATGGCTATTTTGTACATATATTTCATACTTATATCAACATATATTGACGTATGCCTACATGGCTATTTGGTTAATACAAATATCTTTTATCCATGGTGTCCATATTTGCATTCTAAATTGATGGTTCAATAGATATGAGTTACGTGTATTCCAGTGTATACTTTAAAACTTACATGTATACTTTGTGACTTATGTGTGTTTGAATGTATACTTTGTGGCTTACGTGTTTTCATGTGTATACCTTGTATTCGTGCATATACTTTGTATTAATTTATGTATACTATGTATTCATGTGTATACTTATTGAGGCTTACTTGTTTTTGAGTATGTTTGCTTCCCTTATTGACATGTACATGCTTGAGTTATTCACGTGTATAATTATTAATTGGTTAGCCCTAGCATTGACCATTGTTGTCCTTCATGGTTTGTCTTGAGTATTAATTGATTGATGCTAAACAATTTTATCTAAAAGAAAAAAACACATTTTCAATTGGTATTCCATGAAATGATTCATAAAAATATTCCAATATGTTCTTTATGTGTCACCATCGAAATATTTATATGTCAAATTTTTGCAATATTATTTCTTGTATATGAAATGGACTTGGGAGAAAGAGAGTTATAATTTATAATACAAATACAAAATGGACTTAAAGTTGTCCTAGACCTCCAAATAGGTCTATTTAACAAAGCAACAAGCTCTCAATCACTCTTCAAATTACAAAGAACCATTGGTTATGCAAAGTGTCTCAACCAAGTTGTGATTTGACACAACTTCTCTCAAATATGCCCACTAAGACTCCAACATTCACTTGAATCAACAAGGTAACTCAACTACCTAACCATGGAATCTATCAAACCAGACATGACTAGAACTTGGAGAAAACTTGGAAACCTCCCAACATGACCAACCCAAATCAACACAACTCACCTTATGCTTGGGAACCACCTTTGACCTATCGCTTGCAAACTAGGCCTCCTATTCCTCGCAACCTAACCAACTAGGACAGTCAACACAAGAACAAAAAAAAATGAATTAACCAGAACAAGGACACTGGTTCTAGGAATCTTATGAAAATTCCCACAAGTCTTCAAAGGCCCATGTCTTGACAACAATAGACAAAGCCATGACAGGCAAAAACAAAATGCTACAAGGTAGGCTTAATTAGGCTACTCCACACAAGGAATCAAGTACCTTGGCTCACCCCAACACCTCTCAGCCACAAATAGGTTTTTACAACCTTTTCCAACATAAATAAAATTATCCCAAGCACCCTTGTCACAAAACACTTATGAAAACAATCAAAAATAGGATTTTACACAAAATCAGGCCTAGAATGCCAAAGATATCTCTCCAACCTTCAAGCCATTCTCTGAAACCAACATGGAATCAAAATATACATGGTACTCTAACTGATAAATGCCCTGAACTAACTAAAAACCAACTTTCAAAACAAGTAACCGTTGCATTTCAAATTTGTTGCTTTAAGCAACTTACAAATTTGCAACTTTAGACTCCTCCAACCTAATGACTAAAACTAATAACCTCTAAACCCACACAAATGGCTTAGAAATAGATTTATTACATCAAAAAAATTCCATTCTTTCACACTTATATACAAGTTCACAAATTTTCCTTCAAAGGCTAAAAAAACAACTTCTAGTGCAAGATTGAAATTTTCACATTTTTTATCACTAGACCCAAAGTCACCCTACAACATACCTAATGGTCTTAATTGATCTTATTCAAGAAAAATAATGCTCAAAATACCCACAACAATCTATTGACCAACCTATTCACCATCAGATAATCACTAAAACCATTGAACTAGACCTTTTTCATCAAATGGACGAACAAGGTGCTCTGCACCAATGATCATATACGCAGACTTCTCAACCGTTGTTTGTATGTTTCTCTTTTCCATTGTTTTGCATGCCATCATAAGGGATCAAGTCAATTGAATGCAACTTAGATCAATTTTGTGTGTTTGGGTGCAAATAGGACCATTCCTAGTGTAAAAGTACCTATCAAGACACGTTGGAGTAGTTAGATTGGTCACATGAATTTCAAAACAAAATTTGCACCACTTTGCAACTTTACACTGCTTCCATTTTACACTTTTTCCATCAAGTGAAAGTTCACTGCCATGAGAAAACCATTTTGAGATAGCCAAAACCGAGAGAGGTTTTTGTAGAGGGGCCTAATAATATCCTATATGATTAGATGATAATTTTCTAAGCATCACAAGATTTGAGTAATAGCATGCAAAAGTTTGCAGCCATTTAGCACTTTGGACCCTTAAGGGATCGATATGGTTGAATGTACCTTAGAGTGATTCTGTGTGTTTGGGTGCAAAATAGGACCATGGCTAGCGTAAACATACCTATTCAGATATGTTGGAACAATCCTCTTGGTCACAAGAGTTGCACAATGAAAGTTGCACCACTTTGCAACTTTGCACTACTTGCATTTGACGCGTTTTCCATCAAGTGAGAATCCACCACCATAGGAAAACCACTTCGAGATAGCAAAAATCGAGAGAGGTTTTGTTAGAGGGGCCCAACATGATCGTATAGGATCAGATGATAATTTTCTAAGCATGACGGTATTTGAATAATAGTATGCTGAAATTTGTAGCCAATTTGCACTTTAAACCCTTAAGGGATCGATCCAGTTGAACGTATCTCAGAGCGATTCTGTGTGTTTGGGTGTGAAAGAGGACCATACCTAACGTAAACATACCTATTTAGACACGTTGGAATAGTCTGCTTGGTCACACAAGTTGTAGAGCGGGTATGTGCAGGATCATGATGGGCTAAAAGGTGGCGATATGTAAGTGATATGATGGCCCATGTGGCTGACAACATTTTTTTAACCCAAAATTGATGAAACGAAAAGGGTTTTTAAAGGAGATTCTTAGCTTTCCACCAATATAAATTATGATTTACTTTGAATTTAATAAATTATTATTATTCATTTTCTATTTCAATTATGACTAAAGTCTTGATTGATACGCTGATTGAAAAAAATCTATAGCTTTCAAAGGGTATCATATTTTTTGAATCTGAAACATGCATCACATTCTATGCTTCACATGATATAAGATTAAAAAAACTGAATTTCATGAAGTTTTGACCAAGTTAAGGTTGTCAGACGTACGATTTTTTATATTTTTTAAAATTTGTAATAAAAAAATCATAATTAATTATTTACTTGGAAAATAATTACAAAAAAATATGCATCACATTGGGACATGGGTAAGTGCACCAATCTGTGACACAATTTTGGCTCTTAAGATGCCACTTTTTTTCTGAAATCACGAAAATCTGATTTGCACGAGAAAATGAAGATAGTTACGCTCAAAATTTCAAGATGTGGCAAGAACAAAAGTTAAAGTGCTCTGAGTCTAGTTTCTAAGATACTATTGTTTTTTGAAATTAATGAAGATTAAGGGTCTCAAAAATGGGGTGGCCCAAAACAAGTCCTATTTTTATAAATAAAAAATAGCATAGCACCTAAGGGCTCCCCCCTTTTTGGTTAACTTTTTTCTAGAATTTTAAAAATCCTAATGGTGAGAAATTAGCTAACACCATGTAGTTAATCCTCCTTCTTTCAGATAATTTTTTTAATGAATATATAATATTTTATGAATTTTCAAAGTGGACACATCCTAAAAAGCTGAAATTTTAGCGTGCTCCCCCCCAAATTTTTTGCAAATTAATCGAAAATTGATTTTTTTTTTTTCATCATGTGTAGAATGGATTCTAGTTTCAAAAAACATAATTTGTTTCACATTTCGATGAACATGTAAAAATCTATCCTAAATCTAGCACATGTTGGTTTTTGAACAAAAGCAAAGGCATTTACAATAGAAGCCATGGATCAAAACCTTAACTAAATCAAAATGAAAAAAGAATTATATATTTAGATAGCTGAGATAGAGGTTAACGCTATCATGGTTTTTTTTATAAACTTGCATTGAAATACGTGCAAATCAGATGGGGAGCACGGTCAAAAATATGAGAAAATTTAGCAAATCCTGTTAATTAACACGTCTAAAGTAGGCCTTTTGGCGAGTGCCAAATGGCCTACTTTGCATAGAACTAGATTTTCACTTTCTCTATCAGGGAAATTATATACATGAAATAAAAATTTAAGTATAAGTTGACATTTACATATGGATATTTACTTTCTTATACTTTAAGTTATCTTTCATGTATATATAGGCAGGATGTTTGAGAGTGGTTTCAGATCTCTAAGAGTTATAATGCAAATTCTAGTTTTCGGAAGATCTTAAAAATTTTAGACTTAGTCAAATTTAAGTAATCAGGAGGTCAAATTTTAGTACTCAAGAGGTCTAATTTCATCTATCTCACTCATTTTCATCTCTTATTCTCTAGACCTCTCTCTCTCTCACTATCTCCATCCCTTTATCTAACAATATCTTCCTTGAGATCAAGAACTATTTCTCTACATGTCTATCTCTCTCTCCTTCCCTCTCCAATATCTATCTCCCTCGCTCCTTCCCTCTCTACATTTTTCTCTCTCATCCCTCTCCTTTAATCTCTATATATCTCTCTCTAATCTCTTTCTCTCTCTCTTTTCTTCCCTCGCTCTCTCCTCCCCTCTCTACTCTCTATCTTGTCATTCTTTCTCTCCTTCCCTCTCTAGTTCTCTCTATCTCACTTCTCTCTCCTTCCCTCCCTCCCTCTCTAATTTTCTCTATCTCCCTCTCTCTCTCCTTCCCTTTCTACTTCTCTTTATCTCACCTCTCTTTCTCCCCCTCTCTCTCTCCCTCTCTCTTCCTTTCACCCACCTTTGCTCTCTACTTCTCTCTATCTAACCTATCCCTCTATACATCTCTCTCTCCCCCTCCTTCCATCTCAATCTCTCCACCTTCCTCCTTATCTCTCTAATTTTAAGCTCCATCACACATCTCTATCACCTATCTCACTTCTCTCTTTCCCCTTCCCTCTCTACTCTCTTTCTCTCTATCTCACCCCTCCTCTCTCTTATCTCTCTCACCTCTTGTCTCTCCATCCCTACCTCTTCCTCCCTCTCTCCTTCCCTCTATTTTTCTCTTTATCTCCTCCTCCCTCTATCTACCTATACCTCTCTCTATTTTTGTCTCACCTCTCTCTCCATCCCTACCTCTCCCTATATCTCTCCTTTCATATCTACTTCTCTCTACCTAGTTGTCCCTCTATACCTATTTCTCTCTCCCTCCTTGCCTCCTCTCTCTCAATATCTCCACCTTCTTTCCCTCTCTAATTCTCTCTCTATCACCTCTCTCTATCTCTCTCCTCCCTCTCTACTCTCTCTATCTCTCCCTCCCTCCCCCTCTTTCTATCTCTCCTCTCTCCCTCCCCCTCTTTCTATATCTCTTTGCCCTCTCTCTACCTATATCTCTCTCCTTCTATCTATCTCAACTATCCATCTTTACCTATCCCTCCCTCCTCTCTCTCTTCCACCAAAATTCACTCGACATCTCTCTGTGTAGCCTACCCCTATATACCTCATTTTCTCCCTCTCTTTTCCCTCTCCCTCAATCCATTCACCTTCTCATTACTGCCTCTCTCTCTATCACCTCTCTCTCTCCCTCCTTCCCTCTTTTATTTTCTTTATCTCTCATCTCACCCCTCTCCTTAAATATCCCTCCCTCCCTCCTCTCTCTATCTCACCTATCTCTCCCTCCCTGCCTCTTCTTCCCTCTCTCCTCCATTCTCTAATCCCCTTTATCTCCCCCTCCCTCTCCTTACCTACCTCTCTCTAAATCATTATCTCTCCCTCAATCCCTACCTCTCCATCTGTATCTCTATCTGTCTCTCCTTCCCTCTTAACTTCTCTATACCTCCCTTTAATATATCTACCTACCTCTCTCTCTCCATCTCTACCTCTCCATCCAACTCTCCTTACCTCTCTAATTCTCTC
>CM021102.1:745539428-745646020 GCA_007115665.2 Sequoiadendron giganteum | reverse complement strand
TCTCTTTGTCTCTATGGATTAGGTTTTAAGGGTTAAGGGTTGGGGGTTGAGGGATTAAGAGGGTATAAGGGTTGATGGATTAGGGTGAGATGGAGGGAGTGGGAGAGAGATAGAGGGAGGCATGGTTAAGGATAGAGGGTAAAAGGGTTTAATGGTTTAGGTTTTAAGGGTTAAGGATAAATGATTAAGGGTTAAGGGTAGAGGGGAGAAAGATAGATGGAGTGAATGACTGAGTGAGAGAGACCTAAGAGAGGGAGAGGCGATAGGAGAGAGAGACTTGGGAGAGAGAAAGAGGGTGGGATGGTTAAGGGTGGAGGGTTCAATGTTTAAGGGTTAATGGTTTAGGGTTAAGGGTAGAGGGGATAGAGATAGAGGGAGTGACTGAGAGAGAGAGAGAGAATTGAGAGAGGGAGAGGGGGTATGAGGGAGAGACTTGAGAGAGAGAGAGGGAGGGGAGATATATAGACTCTCCCTTATCCCCCTCTCTCTCAAGACTCTCCTTCCTATCCCCTCTCTCTCTTAGGTCTCTCTCTCCCTCTATCTCTCTCCACTATACCCTTAACCCTAAACCCTTAACCCTTAACCCTTAAACCCTAAACCCTTAAAAACTCTACCCTCTACCCTCTACCCTCTATCTCTCTCCAACTCCCTTCCCCTCTCTCTCTCTCAAGTCTCTCCCTCCTACCCCCTCTCCCTCTCTCAAGTCTCTCTCTCTCACTCACTCTCTCTATCTATCTCCCCTCCATCCTTAACCCTTAACCCTTAACCATTAAACCCTCTACCCATTACCCTCTATCTATCTCCAATTCCATCCCTCCCTCTCTCTCTCTCTCAAGTCTCTCCCTCCTACTTCCTCTCCCTATTTTAGGTCTCTCTCTCACTCATTCACTCCTTCTATCTCTCTCCCCTCTACCCTCTACCCTCTACCCTCTATCTCTTTTCCATTCCCTCCCTCTCTCTCTCTCACTAACTCCCTATATCTCTCTCTCCTTTACCTTTAACTCTAAACCCTAAACCCTTAGCCCTTAAACCCTTAAACACTCTATCCTATACCCTTAACTCTACCCTATACTTATCTCTTTCTCACACACTCACTAACCCCCTCTATCTCTCTCCCCTCTACCCTAAACCCTAAACCCTTAAGCCTTAAACCCTAAACCATTAAACCCTCTACCCTCTACCTTAACCCTCCCTCCCTCTGTCTCTCTCCCACTCCCTCCCCCTCTCTCTCTTTAAAGTCTCTCCATCCTACCCCCTCTCCCTCTCTCAGGTCTCTCTCTCACACACTCAATCCATCTATATTTTTTCCTCCCTCCTCTTCTCTCCTTATCCTTATCTCTATCTCACTTCTCCCTCCATCTCTCCCTCTATACATCCCACCTTCTCTTCCCTAGTCCCTCAACCCTATACCCTAAACCCTTAAACCCTAAAACCTTAAACCCTATACCCTCTCTCTCTCAAGTCTCTCCCTCCTACTCCATCTCCCTCTCTCAAGTCTCTCTTTCTCAGTCACTCCCTCTATCTCTCCCCCCTCTACCCTCTATCTCAACCATCTCCCTCCTACACCCTCTCCCTCTCTCAAGTCTCTCTTTCTCACTCACTCACTCCTATGTCTCTTCCATCTACCCTTAGCCCTATACCCTTAAACCATTTACACTCTACCCTCTATCTCTCTCCCACTCCCTCCATCCCTCTCTCTCTCAAGTCTTTCCCTCTTACCCCCTCTCCCTCTCTTAGGTATCTCTCACTCACTCCATCTCTCTCTCTCCCCTCTACCCTTAACCCTAAACCCTAAACCCTTAAACCTTCTACCCTCCCTCCCTCTATCTCTCTCCCACTCCCTCCATCTCTCTCTCTCTCTCAACCCTCTCCCTCTCTCAAGTATCTCTCTCTTAGTCACTTCCTTTGTCTCTCCCCTCTACCCTCTACTTGAAAGAGGGAGAGGGGTTAGGAGGGAGATACTTGAGAGAGAGAGGGAGGGAGTGGGAGAGAGATAGAGGGAGGCATGGTTAAGGGTAGAGGGTAAAAGGGTTTAATGGTTTAGATTTTAAGGGCTAAGGATAAAGGATTAAGGGTTAAGGGTAGAGGGGAGAAAGATAGAGGGAGTGAGTGAGTGAGAGAGACCTAAGAGAGGGAGAGGCGGTAGGAGAGAGAGACTTGGGAGAGAGAAAGAGGGTGGGATGGTTAAGGGTAGAGGGTAGAGGGTTCAATGTTTAAGGGTTAATGGTTTAGGGTTTAGGGTTAAGGGTAGAGGGGATAGAGATAGAGGGAGTGACTGAGAGAGAGAGAGAGAGAGAGAGAACCCTCTACCCTCCCCTCTACCCTTAACCCTCTCTAGCTCTCTCCCCTTTACCCTTAACCCTTAAAACCCTCTACCCTCTACCATAAACCCTCTACCTTCTATCTCTCTCCCACTCCCTCTCTCTTTCTCTCTCTCTATCTCACGTCTCTTCCTCCTACCCACTCTCCCTATCTCAAGTCTCTCTCTCTCACTCACTCCTATATCTCTCCACACTACCCTTAGCCCTCTACCCTTAAACTCTGTACCCTCTATCTCTCTCTTGCTCGCTCCCTCTCTATCAAGACTATCCCTCCTATCCCCTCTCCCTCTCTTAGGTCTCTCTCTCACTCACTCACTCCATCTATCTCTCTCCCCTCTACCCTTAATCCTTTATCCTTAACCCTTAAAACCTAAACCATTAAACCCTTTTACACTCTACCCTTTGTTGGGTCTCAAAAACGCTGGTTTGAATAAACCACAAGAGGTTGCCAAACTCTCACTATGTTGATGGCCAACTAATAAGGCCAACCAATATGGTTGAAACATCTACTCTTAAGGCTCTGTTAAACCTAGGCGGGTGCACCTATATGAGTGACACAAATTTTGAATTATGTTTCCTACTTGACCTAACTATCCACAAATGGCAATTTGATAGTGGAAAGATATGATCCTAATTTGGTATAAATTGTATATGTAATATCAAGGCATGTATTAATATGTTCAATAAAGAGATGTCAAATGAAAAGAATAAAACTAATGTAATGGAAATAAGGGAGACCAGTGCCTTGTTGGGTAAAACAAAGTTAAATGAAAGCCTTTAATGAATGGTTTCTATCTAGCAGGTTCTCTAATTTTTTGACATATAATTATGAGTTTGCAACTGGTATAAAAAAGAAAGAATGTACTTGCTAAACCCTATTTGAGGTAGAATATCAAATCTAACTATCTGATTCTTCTTACTGATCCAAATGACATTCCCAGATTACTGTAATTGATTGAAGGGATTTTTAATTCTTCTTTAAAGAATCCAATGAACCAAATCACATAGAAACAATAAATGTGTATTGATAAATCGAATATATACTTGATACTTCAATTTAAACAATCAAGAAACATCAAATTGGAGACAATCAGATAATCACAAGAATTCAACAAACAATTGATGCCAGGATGAAATCACTAAATTAACTATTTTTCATTATCTTCCTTGAAATTCATATATGCAACATAGCCTCCTCAAATGTCATCATTCTGAAAAATATAGTACTTACAACAGTCTATCCTATCCTATTTTTAAAAAAAAAATTTACAATAGATTTTCAAATCATTTATACATTATAATTGAAGAGTCATGCCCCTTCATTTTCTGGTTATGACCATTTGTATTTTATGGAAAAAAAATTTGATTATATTGCCTTTATCGGAAAATAAAATATTTAGACTATAGTTCAACTTTTAATTTTTCACTTTATTACTTATACCGCCCTTAACATTTCTTTTCCTGAGGCTTCCCTTGTGTTTACCGCTCTACCATGGGATTTGAATTTTCTACCTATGGTATGGCGGTACCCGGCCCCATGCTGACCATTGTAGTCTATATTGTTGCTTACTGTGCTACCACGGTCTTTGCATTTTCTATCGGCGGTTAGCCGCTTCTCCCAATAGTTTACTGTAGGCACCGCGGTCTTCATTTTCATGGTTACGATACTGCGGTGTGACCACTAGCCATTTCCTCCTGTTTACCATGGTCACTGCGGTAACATGTCCTGACTGCCACATCGTTGAAGAATTACCATCCACTGCGCTACTATGGTCTATGGTTTGACCACCAGCGGTACCGTAGTGGAACCTTGACTACCTTCTTTAACTGCTCGTCACTGCTTTCATTAGTTTCTAATGGTTTACCGTGCTACCGCGGTCCATGAATTGACTGTGCGTGGTAGCGCGGTAAACACTTCATGCCCGTTTCAAACTGCTACCACTATATTGTAAGCCCCTTAGTGGGAGGCTGTGGTAAAGCGGTAAAGAATTATAGAGTGAAAATGAAAGGGGAGGTAATGGTTACAAGTTATTTTTTGGCCCTTTTGAATGGCAGTAAAGCTAAATTTTTTATGAGAAGGTAATGAAATATAAGAGGGTATGGGAGTTGAGGGATTAGGGTTTAAGGCTCTACCTGTTTGTGCCTCTATACCTATTTCTCTCTCCCTCCTTGCCTCCTCTCTCTTAATATCTCTACCTTCTTTCCATCTCTACCTCTCTCTCTCTCTCTACCCTTAAACCTAAACCCTAAACACTTAAAACCTTCTCTCACTCCCTCTCCCTCCATCTCTCTCTCAATTCTCTCCCTACTACCCCCTCTCCCTCTCTCAAGTCTCTCTCAACCCTCACCCTAATACCCTCTACTTTAAACCCAATACCCTCTACCATCAAACCTATACCCTCAAGTAAACTCTATACCCTAATCATCAACCATCCCACCCTTCCTCAACCCTCCCCTCCTTATCAACCCTTGACCCTTTGACCCTTAATGCCTCAACCGTGGGTAGGTAGGCAAACATAGGTGAGATACAGAGTGATGAAGGGAGAGGTAGGTAAAAAAAGGGATAGGGGAGATAAATATAGGTAGAGAGGGTAGGAGATGTAGAGAGAGGCAAGATAGAGATAATTAGAGAGGGGAGGGAGGGACAAGTAGGGAGGAGATAGAGGTGTGTGTGTGTGAGAGAGAAAGAGAGAGAGAGAGAGAGAGAGAGAGAGAGAGAGAGAGAGAGACAGTTGAGATATAGTGATGGGGAGAAGTGGGTAAAGAGAGGGGAGGGGAGATAAAGATAAATATAGAGGGAAAAATGAATTTTTATGGAAAAGAGGAAAATATTCTATTCAAATAGGTAAATGACCTTAGGATTTTCATGAAATTTTGGGTTCTAACAGGGTTAAGGGGAGAGGGGAGAGAGATAGAGGGATTGAGTGAGTGAGAGAGAGAGAGAGATATATAGGTAGAGAGGGCAAAGAGATATAGAAAGAGGGGGAGGGAGAGAGGAGAGATAGAAAGAGGGGGAGGGAGGGAGAGATAGAGAGAGTAAAGAGGGAGGAGAGAGATAGAGAGAGTTGATAGAGAGAGAATTAGAGAGGGAATGAAGGTGGAGATATTGAGAGAGAGGATGCAAGGAGGGAGAGATAAATAGTTATATAGGGACAACTAGGTAGAGAGAAGTAGATATGAAAGGAGAGATATAGGGAGAGGTAGGGATGGAGAGAGAGGTGAGACAAAAATAGAGAGAAGTCTAGGTGGAGAGATGTGTGATGGAGCTGAAAAGTAGAGAGATAGGGAGGAATGTGGAGAGATTGAGAGGGAAGGAGGCGGGAGATATGATAAAGTAGCAAAGGGGCACATCACCATTGTAGGACCTTCAATCGACCTCCTTATCTAGCATGCATGAAGTCAACTATTTGACTAACATGATTTAGTTATTGCTCTTTTAATGATTTTTATGTGAGTCTATATCTAAGATTAAGAGGCTTTTGTAGGTTTTTTGTGGACCAAATTCCTATGATACTAGATAACCACAGAGAGGCTACTACCCATGTGTTTCGTATGGAGCAGGTGATGTACATGTTTTGAACCATTCTGGAATGCAAATAGTTGGGCCAACTGAGGTGGAATGGAAAAAAGAAACTGGGCAGCAATTCTTTTTGTCCTTTTCTCAAGTATAATATATTTCGTGATTTGTGTTGGAAATGGGAGGATTATTTCCCTGCATGTATTGCTACAAGTATTGACAAATGGGAGGATTTTCAATATGTTCTTCCATCAATATTGTAATATTTGTCATTGACTTACTATATTTTTTGAAGACTCCACATTCATAAGGACCTATTGCTGCATACACAACCATAGCTCTTGGAGTCTTTAGACACTGACTGACATAGACTTGACAATCATAGCACATTGACTATGGTGAGTGAATTTGATTGTCAAGCACTTTATAATCATACACTCACTATACTTAACAACTGATCACTACTCATTTCTAATTTGTCCTTTTCATTTGCACATTGCCATGTACAGCGACCCTTCCTAGTTCCCTTGTGTTCACACATTCATGATGCTTGTCTTAATGAATAACCTTCCTTTAAATCTATTGTCCTTTGATGAAGTGACAAGGTAGGGGCAGTGTATGCCTCAGAGAAATTGATGCAACCTAGGTAATCTCTAACATACCTTAGGGTATGACATTCAACAAAACAACTACTATGGTTAAACTGACTCGATCCCTTAAGGGTGCAAAGTGCAAAAGGGCAACAATATTTGATAGGGTATTACTCATAAATCATGGTGATTATGAAATATCTATCTGAACCTATGATTTCATGTTGGGCCCCTCTACAATAACCTTTCTTGTTTTTCGCTATCTCAGAGGCTTTTTCCTATGGTGGCGAATTTTCACTCGAGGAAAAAGTTGTCAAATGCAAGTAGTTGAAAGTTGCAAAGTGGTGCAACTTTCGTTCTGCAGCTCGTGCGACCAAAAAAACTATTCCAATGTGTCTAGGTGGGTAAGTTTACGCTACGAATGGTCCTCTCTCACACCTAAACATGCGGAATCGCTCTGAGCTATGTTCAACCGGATATATCCCTTAAGGGTCCAAAGTGCAAAATGGCTGCGAAATTCAGCATGCTATTACTCGGACACCGTGATGCTTAGAAAATTCTCTTCTAAACCTATGAGTTCATGTTGGGCCCCTCTACAATAACCTTTCTCAGTTTTCGCTATCTCGGAGGCTTTTCCCTATGGTGGTGAATTTTCACTTGAGGAAAAAGTTGTCAAATGCAAGTAGTTGAAAGGTCCAAAGTGGTGCAACTTTTGTTCTATAGCTTGTGTGACCAAACAAACCATTTCAATGCATTTGGGTGGGTACATTTACACTAGGAATGGTCCTCTTTCACACCTAAACATGCGGAATCACTCCGAGCTATGTTCAACTGGATCGATCCCTAAAGGGTCCAAAGTGCAAAATGGCTGCGAAATTCATCATGTTATTGCTCGGACACCATGATGCTTAGAAACTTCTCGTTTGAACCTACGAGTTTGTGTTGGGCACCTCTACAATAACCTTTCTCAATTTTTGCTATCTCGGAGGCTTTTTCCTATGGTGGTGAATTTTCACTCAAGGAAAAAGTTGTCAAATGCAAGTAGTTGAAAGTTACAAAGTGGTGCAACTTCCGTTTTGCTGCTCATGTGACCAAACAAACTATTCCAATGCATCCACGTGGATACGTTTACACTAGGAATGGTCCTCTTTCATACCTAAACACACGGAATCGCTCTGACCTATGTTCAACCAGATAGATCCCTTAAGGGTCCAAAGTGCAAAATGGCTGTGAAATTCAACATGCTATTACTCAGACACCATGACGCTTAGAAAATTCTTGTCTAAACCTATGAGTTCATGTTGAGCCCCTCTATAATAACCTTTATCGGTTTTCTCTATCTTGGAGGATTTTTCCTATGGTGGTGAATTTTCACTCGAGGAAAAAGTTGTCAAATGCAAGTAGTTGAAAGTTGCAAAGTGGTGCAACTTTCGTTCTGCAGCTCGTCTGACAAAAAAAACTATTCCAATGCGTCTGGGTGAGTATGTTTACACTAGGAATGGTCCTCTTTCATACCTAAACATGCGGCATCGCTCTAAGCAACGTTCAATCGGATCGATCCCTTAAGGGTCCAAATTGCAAAATAGCTACAAAATTCAGCATGCTATTACTCGGACACCATGATGCTTAGAAACTTCTCATCTAATCCTACAATAACCTCTCTTGGTTTTCGCTATCTCGAAGGCATTTTCCTGTGATGGAGAATTTTCACTCGGGGAAAAAGTTGTCAAATGCAAGTAGTTGAAAGTTGCAAAGTGGTGCAACTTTTGTTCTGTAGCTTGTGTGACAAAATAGACTGTTCCAATGCATCCGAATAGGTATGTTTACACTAGGCATGGTCCTCTTTTTCACCTAAACACGCAGAATCGCTCCGAGCTACATTCAACTAGATCGATCCCATAAGGGTCCAAAGTGCAAAATGGCTACGAACTTCAACATGCTATTACTCGGACATCGTGATTCTTAGAAACTTCTCGTTTGATCCTATAGGATCAGGTTGGGCCCCTCTATAATAAAATTTCTCATTTTTTGCTATCTTAGAGGCTTTTTCCTATGGTGGCGAATTTTCACTCGAGGATAAAGTTGTCAAATGCAGGTAGTTGAGGCATATTATCAAAAAATTCATTGCCTTGTCTATGGCTTCTCATGGCATTCCATCACCATGAGACCACTTTTCTTTGAGGAATTTTTTGAAAAAGTTCAATGGCTTGTCTATGCTATTGCTTACTATTATGCTTTCCTAGATTTTTCCAAGCATCCATAACTTGTTCTAAAGCATCTGCTTTAGGCTTTTAGCCATAGCAAGAAAGTAATGAACTATTTGATAAAATGCTTTGGTAGACATATATGAAAAATGTCATAGCATAGACAAGGGAATGAACTATTTGAAAAAATGCCTCAAAGAAATGTGGTCTCATGGAATGCCATAACAAGCTAAAGCAATTGGTTGTTGCTCCTAGTTATTAGTTATGCAACGTGAAGTAATTGCATAACTGCTTAGGTCGACTTTGTCAAAAGCTATATTGTAATTGAAATTTTGTCATCTATTAGCATCTAGTTATTCGTTATTCAATGTGAAGTGATGCTTTGAGTTTGAAATATGTGCAATGCATGAATAAAAACTACAAAAATCTATTTTCTACATTTCCTTAGTTAAACTCTTTATTTTATTTTCTCTCTATATCTCTATGCTATGGAAATGCCTTTCGATTTCAAAAAAGATAGTTGTTATCTCTTGTTATACAATTTTTTACATTTTTTTATATCTTGCTATAAAAAGGAGCAGATATACAATGTTAAAGAACAGTGAAAGCACAACTAAATTTATCATTTCAAAGCAATTTTTTTGATGCATTTTTTCAAACAGCTCACTGCCTTCTCTATGATATTGCTTACTATTATGCTTTTGATATATTTTTTGAAGCATCCATAGCTTGTTCAAAATCACTTGTTTCAGGCTTGTAGCCATAGCAACAAGGCAATGAACTATTTGAGAAGATTCTTTGGTAGACATGTATGAAAAATGTGGTAACATAGAAAAGACAGGGAACTATTTGAAAAAATAACTCAAAGAAATTTGGTCTCATAGAATGCCATGATAAGAAAATGCAATTGGCAGCTACTCCTAGTTATTAGTTAAGTAATGTGAAGAAATTGCATAACTACTTAGGTTGACTTTGTTCAAACTATATTGTAATTAAATTTTCGGCATCTATCAGCATCTACTTATTAGTTATGCAAAGTGAAGTAATGCTTTAACTTTGAAAGATGTGCAAGGCAATGTAATCAATGACATGAATATAAACTACAAAAGTCCATTTTTTACAATTCATTAGTTAAAATATTTATTGTATTTTCTCTCTATATTTCTATATGCTATGTAAATACCTTGCAATTGTATTTAAAAGGCTTAATAGGCTAGTTAGGTGATATTTGCAAAATCAAGTTGTGAATGAATGGTAATTAAGAGAAAAATTGGCAAATTGCCATCTTAGAAGTCTAACAAAGGGTGGTTATGGTGGTTGATCAGCTCAAGGGGTAGTTGGAAGGTGGTATCAAGATATATTTTTGTAATACCCCAAGTTGATGGTTGATTTTGTTTAGTTTCTAATAACAAAATATACTTGAAAACACTAATCACTAGTTTTCTTTGTTTTCCTGAATTTTCTTTGCCTTGCATAGGCCCATACAAGTCTATCATGACTTGAGGATTTGGATACTTGATTGCATATGATTTTACTCTCTTTGCATCTGTTCTAAAGGTTTAAATCCACCGTTGGTGTGTGTCGGATCAACAAACCTGGTTACTACTTTGTTTTGTGTGTTAGGGGTTTTGAGGGCAACACCATGACACATTAGCCAATCCACCTACTGTTCTAACCATGTTGCTTAGTGTATTGGCCTATACCATGATTAGTTTGGTGTATGAATACTTTGGAGGCTGAGAGAATGAATAAACTCAGTGGGGTGTGAAGTTCTAATGCTGTTCAGGGGTGTTTCCACCATGAAAGTAAGGAATTCAAGTACTGAATATGAGAAATACTGAAAGGAATGGGATTGTGAGTGTCCTTTAAGTTAGGGAAGAGGTATTGTGGGGTTTTTTCACCTTTGGAAGGATTGGGGGAGGTATGGAGTTATGAGTTTCTTTAAAACCCTTCTTTTTGTGAAGGTTTAGGACGGTTTGTGAGTAGAGGAATAGAAAAATTTCTTGGGGCTCTTAAAATGGGAAAATCCTGAGTTTGGTGAGCATCGCTAAGACTGTTTCAAGTTTCCTTGGTTTGGAGGTGATTTTGTGAGGGGGTTTCTTTGGAAAATAGGCCTAATTGTGAAGCCTAGAGCGAGGGAGGTGTATTGAAAGTTCATGTTGGTCCAAAAGATTTGCTATTGGTTTTGGCATATATTGTGTAACCCTGAAAAGGGTATCTTAATCCACCTTTAAATGGTCAGGTGTTTTGGAAAGGTTGGGAGAAATTAGGCTTGGGTGGGGTTTTGAGTTTGGTGCAGGAGCACCTACACCACATCATCAATTTTTTTTATTTGAATACATCAATAGGGAAATTTTAGTGTCTTTAGGTTTATTTTGTCTAATAAGCTTTGAGAGATCAAACATAATGCAAATAAAGGGTGTTTTGTGTCTTAGAAGTCAATTAGAAATCATATAAGTTGTAAAATGCTGACAAAGCAACTCTAACACGAAAAAATGTAATTAAGGGACCAACTAATCCCAAGGTTGGTTATGGGCATTGGGGAGAATATGGTTGTTGGAAAATCATATAAAAATCCTTACCAAGGATTGAATGAGAGAGTGGAAGAAGTTTTGTAATAATTTTACACAATAAACACCACAGTTTTGAGCAATTTTCTAGAAAAATACTGTTTTCTTGATCTTTTTGAGTGTCGTACAGGCACATATAGGTTCTTCATGGTCTAATAATTTTAGAGGATGTGTCTATATTTTTTATAATTCATTTATTTTTTATTTGGTGTCTTAACTCTTTTTTTGTAGAGAGAACCAACACAAACAGTGATTGTCCCAGTGTTTTTGAATCAAGGGTTTGAGGGGAAATTTGTGATGTAACAATCAATCCACCTGTTGTTTTCTATTGTATCTCAGTGGATTGATTGAAAACATGTTATAATAAGTGTGGCAACTCACTTTGGAATAACGAGTCATAATTATGTGGTGTTTTTGTGACTGTTCTAAGACTGAACGAGGGTTTTCCAACGTGGAAGTGAGGAACCAAAGAGAGGTTTTTAAGAATTAATGCCTATAAGGGTTGTGTGAGGGTCTGATGAGTTTGTACATATGTATTTTGAGGTTTTTGGGGCTTTGGAAGTGTTGAGAGAGGTCTGGAGTTGTACGTTTCTTTTAAACCCTTGATTTTGTGAGTTAGACGCTTTGTAGACACAAACTAATGACAAAATTGGAGGTTTGGCACCATGACCTAATACTTTCCAAGGCGTTTGGATAGATACCTAAAGTTGGAAGGGTGGTCCCTTTGGAAAAAAAAGGGCTAATTATGAAGCCAAAATTGAAGTAGGTGTGTTGAAAGTCTATGTCGGTCCAAAAGAGAGACCATTGATTCTTTGGTATGTTGTGTAGCCCTAAAAAGGGTATCTCAATCCATCTTTTAATTGTCTAGTGTTTTGGAAAGGTTGGGAGAAATCTGGCTAAAAATGAGTTTTGAGTACTACAAGAATAGCCAGTCACAAATGCGAGTTTTGGAAACCTTGATGAATCTAACTTAGGGATTGTTGTCAATTGATTCAATTGTCATTGTATGAATGTTGACGGTCTTTGTAGGGCCTTGGTTGAGTCTAGCTGTTCATTTGAAAGGTTGAGGAGTTGAGACCCTTGAGGGTGGGTTGATGCCTATTAGGCTGAATCATTATGAAGAAGAGTTCTTGATTGAGAATTGACATTTTCATTGTTGTGAGTCTTCTCCACCTTGGCTCTGCATTAGAGTGCTACAAGGGTGGATTGTTGGGTAAGGTATTGAATGAAGAGCTTGGTTTGATGGGGCTTTGAGGTTGTGTAGATTGCTCAAAATAGGTTGTATTAATCTTATTAGGAGCCCCTTGAAGGTAGGTTGTCAGACTAATTGGGTTTGAGCCTCCTTGCCTCTGCATCGGTGAGGCAGAAGTAATTGAAGCATTCCAAAGGATACAAACCACCACAAATGGAGCTTACTTATACAATATGCTTTAGATGGGGCTTATTGAGCATTCCACAGTAATTAATTAAGCATTAGATGTAAACAAAATCCATGCCTACAACATTCAAGCATACAACTTACATGATACACATGATAACATCATTCAAGAATGGCAGTAGCAAAATAAGAGTTCCTTTAATCAAAAATCCGAAAGGCTATACAATGATATATATTGATAAAAGTATATAAATATATCCAAAAAAACCATATAGGCTTAGTACAAAGGAGCCATTTGGACAAAATATCACGTATATATATCAATAGTATAAAACATATGTTCCAAAATGCCACATAGGAATACAACAAACAACACTAATACATAGTCATTTACCTTTAGGGGAAGGAAATAGAACTCATGCTACCTTTGAAATTCAGCTGGATGGAGTGACTGTTGCTTGTCTTGTCTTTCGAACATGCCCGCTACTCCTCCTCTCTTCACTCTAGACCTTCAACTGATACGATTAAAAGTAATCATGTTAAAACATAGAAATTGAATTATGGAATGGCATATAACAAAATATAATCACTTACCGCATACATATAGTCATCATGCACATTTAAAGCATCACCATATCCACGATCTAGAGTGACAACCACCTGTAGCAACCATGAAGATAGAAATTAAACTACATAAAATTATCATGAAAATTTTCTATAATAGACCATGAAAGAGAAAATATAATGTCAAATCGACTAATCTATTCCATACCTCTCTTAATGGATCAAAACTGGCTATTGTTGCAACAACTCCATGGTCCATCGTGCCACCAACATCACCAAGGCTATCTCTTTTCAACAGCTGCAAATGAAACAATATCTTTCATATCATGTTGATATAGGAGAGCATAATGTGACATGATCAAGGAATACTTGAATGCAATGTTTGTGTTTCTCATCAATTTTTTAGATTTGTATATACGCAAAATTATGAGAACTAGCTAATATAGATTTACAACCATATTAATGAATAAAGGCTACCTGAGTGTACATTGTTTGAGGATATGAATCATGAGGTGTGGAGGAAGAAGGTGCACCAGGAAACTGTTTGAAATCTGAAGCATGTTATGAGACAAACATTCAAATATAACATTCAACTGTTCAAATACAATAATAATATCTTTAATACTAGTTGCATACCTATGGACTCATCATCGAGAATGTATAAGGGCCTGTAGGAATAGAGAATCCCTCATGAACAGTGCAACCCTAGAATTTCATCATATTAAAATTCTACTAATTTAGTTATTCTTAAATTTCAAAATATATTTTAATAAACAACATTAAAATAACTTGCTAAATTTTACCTAAGTGTCAATGCCGAATGTATCATTTAGAATATCATCTGTGAAAGCCATCGCCTCTGCAACTGACGTAGGTTGTGTAGTTGCATCACGAGCACCCTAGTAATCATATGTGCAAACATCACCACAAGTGCCACAATGGTGGGGTAGAGCTCAGGGCCTACACATCTCCTCCACACCAGGCTCTACTAGAGAACTCACACACTATAAAATGGTCTGGGTGAGTGAGCCAATCGACTTCATCATGTCCACCTCTACACTATCCTTAACAATGGAAGGAACAATGACATGCTCCACCATGGGTCTGCCCAAGGCTCTCGGTGCCAACTGTGGATTACGTCATGCAACAGGTCTATCGTGTGTGGAGCCCCCACCTCTACCCTGAAAATCTAAGATGTCAAAATAGTTTGGCATTTTATTGAGGACAAACTCGCAATAGAGTTTCCTCAAAAATTATTGTGGCACCTCATGGTTATTGCATGGAGGTTGGTCAAATACCATCCACCACCACTCCCAAAATTTGTTTCTAATTAAATCATAGTGGCACCAATGGATGGGAACTTCCTACATGCATGGGACAAAGGTTCATTGGCTTTGGGTCTTTAAATAGGGCACACAACTCAGCTTTGCTATTTTTTAGTTTTTTGACATCTGCATATGACAAACCATTAGCATAAAATTGCCTCATCTCATCTCTCTTAGTTGACCAAAAATTCATTTGCTCTCTCATTTCTCCTACATGAGTTAAAATTGACTTCAATGATTCAACAATCCCTCTCCTATAAGGGTGGGTTTTGGCATGCTCGGTTAATCTTGCAATTAATTGTTGAATGTTTATTTTATTGTTTTCAATTTGATTTTGAATATTTTATTGTGTTCCTTGAGGATGCCTATGAATTGATGGAGGGGTTTCGGGTTGTTCTTGTATAGGAGGCTCTTGATGAGGGGGTGATTGTGAATTCTCAATGTTTTAAGATGGAGATTCATTCCCTGAGAATTAGAACAAAGTTTTATTATAAAAATCTATTTAAAGTTGCATTCCAAATCAAATTCAAAATAAATAGAATAAAAATACACACCTCTTTGCAATCTTTGACCTCTCCAACGTGTTGGCAGCATTCTCGTGGAAAATGGCAAGCTAAGGATGCAAATAATGGAGGAGATTTGGTGAGCACGAGTTGCAGACTTGAAATCTTCTTTCTCAAGCCGTGGGTTGAAGACAAAATGAGGGTTCCAAACCCAACTTTTGCATTTTATATCTGGAAATACATTTGGCGTATACCAAATTTGGCATGTGCCAAGTGTATTTTTAGACATTTGGCATGCACCAAAAGCCTTCTTTCGGGGTTTTCTCGATCATTTTTCTAATTTGGCACCTAAATTGTGTCACAGATTGGTGCACTTACCCACATGAGTCTTCTACTTATTCTAAAAAATTTACAAAAAAATATTATCATTGTATTGTGGCTAGGGTGGTTAGACAGACACCTACTTCTTATTTTTTCTTTGAAATTTAAGTACTACTGCATTGAAATTTCAAATTTTCACCAAATAGATTTTTTGAAATAAAAATAAACCTAGTAGTTTAGAAACTATATTCAATTTTCAACAAATTCTATTCTTAAATATTTTTGAAATAATATAGTTAACTTATTAAATTTTTTACGTCAAGTTGCCTAACTCTGTTTTTCCTAAATTTTATTGCCACTTAAAGGCCTTTTTTTCCATGATGATCCTGCACATGTCCAAGCGAAAGTTGCACCACTTTGCAAGTTTTCACAACTTGAATTTGACATTTTTTCCATCAAGTGAAAATCTACTGCCATGGGAAAACCACTCCGAGATAGGAAAAGCCAAGAGATATTTTTGAAGAGGGGCCCAATGCAATTCTATTGCATTAGATGAGAAGTTTCTAAGCATCATGATATCCGAGTAAAAACATGTTGAAGTTTGTAGCCATTTAGCACTTTGGACCCTTAAGGGATCGATCTGGTCGAACATACATTAGAGTGATTCTGCGTGTTTGGGTGTGAAAGAGGACCATGCCGAGTGTAAAAATACCTATTCAGACACGTTGGACTAGTCTTCTGGTTACATGAGTTGTAGAGAAAAAGTTGCACCACTTTGTAACTTTGCACAACTTGAATTTGACATTTTCTCCATCAAGCAAAAATCCACCACCATGGGAAAACCACTCCAAGATAGCCAAAACCGAGAGAGGTTTTTGAAGAGAGGCCCACCTCCATCCTGTAGGATTAGATGATAAGTTTCTAAGCATCATGGTATCAGAGTAATAGCATGATGAATTTTGTAGCTATTTATCACTTTGGACCCTCAAGGGATCGATCTGGTTAAACGTACCTCAGAGTGATTCTGTGTGTTTTGGTGTGAAAGAGGACCATGCCTAGCATAAAAATTCCTATTTAGATGCATTAGAACATTCCGCTTGGTCACATGAGTTCCAAAATGAAAGTTGCACCACTTTGCAACTTTGCATTACTTGGATTTGACACTTTTTCCATCAAGTGAAAATCCGCCACTATGGGAAAACCACTCTAAGATTGCCTAAACCGAGAGAGTTTTTCAAAGAGGGGCCCAACGCAATTTTGTAGGACTAGACGAGAATTTTCTAAGCATCATGGTGTCCAAATAATAGCATGCTGAAGTTTGCAACCATTTTGCACTTTGGACCCTTAAGGGATCGATCTGGTTGAACGTACCTCAAAGTGATTCCGCATGTTTGGGTTTGAAAGAGGACCATGTATAATGTCAAAATACCTATTTGGATGCATTGTAATAGTCTACTTGGCTACATGAGTTGTACAACAAAAGTTGCACCACTTTGCATCTTTGCACTGCTTGCATTTGACATTTTTTCCACCTAGTGAAAATCCTCCACCATAGGAAAACCACTCCAAGATAGCCAAAACTGAGAGAAGTTTTTGTAGAGGGGCCCAACATGATCCTATAGCATTAGATGAGAAGTTTCTAAGAATCATGGTATCCGAGTAATAACATGCTAAATTTTACAACCATTTAGCACTTTGGCCTCTTAAGGGATCGATTCGATTGAATGTAGCTCAAAGTGATTCCGCATGTTTGGGTGAAAAAGAGGACCATTCATAGCATAAAAATACCTATTCAGACATGTTGGAATAGTCCGCTTGGTCACATGAGTTGCATAATAAAAGTTGCACCACTTTGCAACTTTGCACTGCTTGCATTTAACGCTGTTTCCATCAAGTGAAAATTTGTTGCGAAAACTGCTCTAAGATAGCCAAAAATCATAGAGGTTTTCGTAGAGGGGCTCAACACAATCCTATAAGATCATACGAGAAGTTTCTAAGTGAAACGGAATAAGTTTTATGGGGTTTGTGTTGCTTCCCCTATAGATTTTGATGGAAAAGGGCATGGAAAATGAGGTTTCAACCTAGGGTTTGATAAAATATTAAATGTAGAGGTTGGGTGATTATCTTTTGATGTTTTGTAGGTGATTTTAAGAAGGTATAAGGTGGTGGCATGTTCTGCTAAGGTGTGGATCCATTCCTTTCAATAAACCCTCCTTATACTAGCATAAAATATGGGTTTTGGTTTGGCATGGTAGAGTGAGTTTGTCCTGAGATAAATTACGGATATAAGGGTTTGGATACAGGATAATTGCTGCACCAAGTTAAGGTTGTTGTTGAATTTTTAAAGGTATGTTCCTTTGTAAATTAGGCCTAGTTAGCCTAATGAGGACAACGAAGAAGGTCATTTTTGATGCACATGTTCGAAGAGAGTCACTATTTATTTTGAAGTATGTGTTGTAGCTCTAATATCTATCTAGACTAGTCATTTTTTTGTGAATTCATTTGAAAAGTTTTCATCAAAAAACCACTTGGAGCCACACTTTTCACTCAAAAATTCATCATAAAACCCTTTAGTAGAAACTCCGCCTTTGTTTCTTGAATTACCCTACACAAATAAACACACAAACACCTAAAAAAATTTAATACAAACTTACTCTATTGATTTAAACTATCAAATTCGGTGGAGTAGTCATTATTGGTTTATAGAGCAAGTTGAGAAAAATCAGTTCAAACTAATGATAAACTCAATGGATACCCTCGGGTGATCCCACAATGGTGGTTTACAATTTTTGGCCAAACTGGACACTAAAATTATTATTTTTAACTAAATCTTCACATTCAAGCACCTATAGTGGCTAAACTGTGAGGAATTTGAAGATGATGAAAACTAGAGTCTCATCAAATTTTTTCAGTAGATTCTAAAAATATATTTTTAAAAATTTTTGGAATAAGATTGCACTTCATTTTCCATCTACCACGAAAAATGGTTTTTTCCAGAAAATAACATTTTAAAAAGTGATGCTCACCGTATACAACATAACTTTTTTTGTATGAAGGATAAAATTCTATTTTTTTCGAATTTAGATTTTTAACTACGATATATAGCAATTTCATTTGTTCTCATATTTTTTTATTGAATATTTTTTCCTTAATAGAGTTTCGAAGTCAAACCAATTGCAATTCAGACATAGGTGGACTGTATACAACATAACTTTTTTTGTATGTATCGAAATTCAATTCTATTTTTGTCAATGGATCAAGGACATCCATACCAAGCACAAACATATTTTAAAAATATTTATTTTGATAATTTTTTATTTTTTCACATGTGCAAAACAAAGAGCTTGATTTTTTGGTGAAAAACCCATGTTTAATAAAACTTCTCTAATCACTTAATGACCTCTTTGATACTTTTAATACATTACATATGACCTTTACATGACCTTTTTCACATTGTTTATATTTCAAAATTCAAATTTTTTACTTGTCCTGTTGAAGGCATTTACAGAATAGGGTGCTACTGCAGCAAACATGAACTCCAAAATTACAGTATTTGAGGAAATATCATTACAAGTAAATATCATTACAATTCCTTAGGTACTTTGTTTTCAGAGATCTTTTACAATGTCACTCATACATTCGAGATTCTCTTTAAATGTCTACATCATAAGTGCTCATTATGAGACAAATATCAATTGAGTAACTTGAGATTCCCTCGCTAAGCTTCACATGCTCTTTTATAATGGCTTGAAATCAGAATTGAGATTTGTCAAGATCATCAAAATAAGGATGTTGCATTGATTTTTTGGCTGAGATTCTCTTTGATGGCTCATAAATCAACATTTTCAGCAATGAGAGATCAATCAATTTTTAGTTGTTTACTTACAAATACGCAAAGTAAAAGAGAAAAGGAAAGAGAATCCAAAATAAAAATGATATAGAAATAGATGGAAGACACTTACAAATAGGCATGTAGGTCTCACAAATTAGTCATTCCTAGTCATACATCTTCACTGAGAATTTCAACATACCTATTGCACAAAACACCTCTCATGAATAGAGTAAGTTGAAATTTTAGATTCTCTTATAATGTCTACATCATAACTACTCATGATAAGGTTAACTTCAAATGAATAACTTGAAATTACCTCACCAAGATTTGCACACACTTTTCTAATGGCTTTTGTAGACATCCAAATTTGATCACTTCCATATGATCAAAATCGTCTATTATATTCATCTATTCCATTAACGGTGATTAAATAATTCATTTAATCATTTTCTGCCTAAGGTTCCTAAAGTATCTAATTAAATAAATTAAATACTTTACCTTACACCCTGTTCTTCTCTAAATTAAATAAATATGACAAATTATTTAATTTAGTCTTTTAACCCATTTGAATTAAAATAAATTTTTAATTCCTCTTTTCTTGTCACATTCTCCATAACCCTCTTCTAATCCGGATTAAATTAATTAATCTGTGATTAAGATGTGCACTACTTAATCTTGATTTAATGTCACATCCTCCATAATCTCCCACTTGCCTCTAATCTCCCATTAATTACCTTAATCATGTGTTTGCACAACCTTAATCAGAATCATTAGCCACATTTGGCTTACCTTTTTTGGTCAACCTTCCCACTTACCATTTTTGATATGGACTCCCTTCCCCATGTGAATTTTTAATTCACATTTATTCTACCAAAGTTCCTCTCTTCCCCATGTGAATTTTTAATTCATTTTTATCCTTCCAAGGTCTTTCCCATCCCCATGCAAGATTCTAGAAGCCTTGTCTTGTCACTTCACATGTGCCAACGGCTTCTAGAACCTTGGACTTGTCACATCTCCCACATGTGACAAATCTCCAACTTTTTGGAGATCTCCTTTTATCCAATGAATCTTCTAGTAAATTTAAATTTTTAATTTACATTTATTCTTCCCACACATTTCCCCTTTTCCCATGGAGATTTTTGAGGAATTCTAAAATTCCTCAAAAGTCTCTTTCATCCTCATTTGGGGACAAGAAGTTCTTTTTTGAGGAAATCTTCTCATTCCCCAAGGTACCTCAAAGGTACTTTTCCTTCATCCACCTCATGTACTTCCCTTCCACCTCTTTTCCTTCTCTTCCACCTCATTTCCACATCACTCCACCTTAGGACATCTCACCTTCCACATGTCAAGATGTGAGGGCTTGTGAGTCCTCAACTCACCATAGCCCTTCATCTTGATCTTTGTTGGATCAATCCCAACCGTTGAATTCTCTAGAGAATTCAATTTGGCCTATAAATACCCCTTCAATTCCTTCATTTTGGGGGATCAAGTCTTTTGCAAATAAACTCTTGCAAAATTGCCATTCAATCTCTCATCTATTTTAGCATCCATATTGCATCAATTCATCTTGCATCCACTTCATTTTCATTGCCATCCAAGGAGCACACAAGACTTCAACATCAAGGGCCAACCAAGGAAGCAACAACATGAAGGTATAACAGCAATTTATTTGTTTATCTTGCTTTCATATTGTTCATCTTCTTAGGCTAATCATTGAGGTGCCCTATTATCTTGTTGTTTCTCTTTATTGCACTATTAGTTTTATCTAACATCTCTCACACTTTAGGAAGCAGCATTTATTAGGATCACAGCTTCAAATTATGATTAATATTTGTCAAGATCATTAAAATAAGGATGTTGCATCTCTTTTCTAGTTGACATTTTCTTGGATGGCTCATATATCTGCATTTTTTGCAAGGGGACACCAATCAATGTTTAGTAGGTTAATTACAAATAGGAAAAGTGAAATAAGATGATAGCATTGGTATCAAATAAATTAATTTGCATACAAGTATAAATTGATAAGAACCAATGTGCATATACTTATAGATTAATCCAATGAATCATCCAGGTCTACTCTACTCTTTATTGTGTCAAGTCTTTCCTCATGGTCAAAATCATGAACCTTCCACAAGGTCTTGTTCAAAGGTCTACCCCCATATTTGTTCAAATGAACATTGGATTCCATGACAAGGTTAGAGTAATGAAGAATCTTATAATGTTTGTCAAAGTCCTGAAACAACGAATGTTTAACACTCAAATGTGGGTACCTTCTAAACCACGTTCCAGTAACCACAATCGAACCTGTAGGGTATTGGATGTTTTCTCCATGTATAATTGTAGCCTCCAATTTATTTTTGACCTCAACACAATGACACAAGTAATATTATGTTCCCTTTTCATTGTCTTCATCTGCAATAACTGCATAAACATGCCTTGCATTGATATGTGTAGCAAATCTCTTGAAATTAGTCAACATTACAAATACAGTACAAAGTAAGATAACGATATGGAATTTGAACAACTAAGCAAGTAGATATATCACCTAGTTCAACTAGATTTGATACGTGGTCAAAGTCAACTGATGATAGGTGAGTGTGTGTGTGAGAGAGAGAGGTACAGGGATAGTGTGAGAGAAAGAGAGAGTGGGAGAGAAAAAGGGATGGAGAGGGAGACAAGGAGGGAGAGGGAGATAGGGAGAAAGAGATAGTGGGGGAGATGGAGATAGAGAGGGAGGGAGAGAGGGGGAGTGTGGGAGAAGGGGAGAGTGGGAGAAAGATAGAGTGGGAGGGAGAGAGGGGGAGAATTGGAGAAAGAGAGAGTGGGAGAGAAAGAGGGAGAGAGAGAGAGAGAGGGAGAGGGGGAGAAAGAGACATTGGGAGAGATGGAGCTAGAGAGGGATGGAGAGAGGGGGAGAGTGTGAGAAGGGGAGAGTGGGAGAAAGATAGAGTGGGAGGGATAGAAGGGTAGAGTGGGAGAAAGAGAGAGTGGAAGAGAAAGAGGGACAAAGGGAGGGATAGGGAGAGGGAGAGGGGGAGAAAGAGATAGTGGGAGAGATCCCTCAACCCCTATAGCCTCTTAATCCCTCAACCCTCAACCCTCAACCCTTAAACCCTAATCCCTCAACCCCTATACCCTCTTAATCCCTCAACTCTCAAACATCAACCCTTCAACCCTAATCCCTCAACCCCTATACCCTATTAATCCCTCAACCCTCAACCCTCAACCTGTAAAATCTAATCCCTCAACCCCTATACCCTCTTAATCCCTCAACCCTCAAACCTCAACCCTCAACACTTCAACCCTAATCCCTTAACCCCTATACCCTCTTAATCCCTCAAACCTCAACCCTCAACACTTAAACCCTAATTTCTCAACCCCTATACCCTCTTAAACCCTCAACCCTCAACCCTTGAACCCTAATCCCTCAACCCCTATAGCCTCTTAATCCCTCAAACCTCAACCCTCAACCTTTAAACCCTAATCCATCATCCCCTATATCCTCTAAATCCCTCAACCCCTATACCCTCTTAATCCCTCAATCCTCAACCCTCAACCCTTAAACTCTAATCCCTCAACTGCTATACCATCTTAATACATCAACCATCAACCCTAAAAACTTAAACCCTAGTCCCTCAACCCCTATACCCTCTTAATACCTCAACCATTAAACCTTAATCCCTCAACCTTTATCGCCTCTTAATCCCTCAACCCTCAACCCTCTACCCTTAAACCCTAGTCCCTCAACCCCTGTACCATCTTAATACCTCAACCCTCAACCCTCAACCCTCAACCCTTAAACCCTAATCCCTCAACCCTAAACCCTTAAATCCTAATTCGTCAACCCCTATACCCTCTTAATACCTCAACCCTCAACCCTTAACCCTTCAAACCTAATACCTCAACCCCTATACCCTCAACCCTCAACCCTCAACCCTTAAACCTTAATCCCTCAAACCCTATACCCTCTTAATCCCTCAACCCTCAACCCTTCAATCCTAATCCATCAACCCCTATACCCTCAACCCTCAACCCTCAAACCTTAAACCCTAATTCCTCAAACCCTATACCCTCTTAATCCCCCAACCCTCAATCCTCAACCCTTGAACCATAATCCCTCACCCCTTATACCCTCTTAATCCATCAACCTTCAACCCTCAACCTTTAAACCCTAATCCCTCAACCCCTATAGCCTCTTAATCCCTCAACCCTCAACTCTTAAACCATAATCCATGAACCCCTATACCCTCTTAATCCCTCAAACCTCAACCCTTAAACCCTAATTCCTTAACCACTATACCCTCTTAATCCCTCAACCCTCAACCCTCAACCCTTAAACCCTAATCCCTCAACCCCTATACCCTATACCCTCTAACCTCTTAATCCATCAACCCTAAACCCTTAACTCTTAAACCATAACTCGTAAACCCTCTACCCTCTACCTTCAATTCTCTACCCTCTACCCTCAACCTTAATCACCCAGGGCTTAAACCCTTAGACCCACTTAGTAAACTCTCTAACCTAATCCATCAACCCTCTTGACTCTTAATCCCTCAACTGTTAAACCCTTAAACACTCAAACCCTAAACCCTCAATCCTCTACCCTCAACGCTCAACCAAATACCCTCTACCCTAAACCCTAATACTTCAACCCTAATCCATTAACCCTTACACGCTTAAATCTAAGAAAAATGTATACCCTAATCCCTAAACCCTCAACCCTTAATACCTCAACCCCTATAACCTCTACCCTATACATTGGACCCTCAACCCTAATCCCTCTACCCTATACCCTATAGCCTCAACCCTCAACCCTCAACCTTAAACCCTCAATCCTGAAACTTCAACCCTTAAACCCTCTACCCTCTATCCTCTACCCTATACATTAAACCCCTCAATCCTCAATTCTCAACCCTCAATTCTTAATCCCTCAACCCTTAATTCTTAAACCCTAAACCCTCAAACTCTATACCCTCTACCCTTTACATTGGAGCTTGAACCTAACCCTTCAACCATATACCCTCAAACCTATACCCTAAACCCTCTACCCTCAACCAAGTAAACCCTAAACCCTTAAACCTTCTACCTTATACCCTCAACCAAATATCCTCTACCATCGACCCCATTCCCTCAACCCTCAAACGTTAAACCCTAATACCCTCGAAACCATCAATCCTATAGGTTCTCCACCCTAATCCCTTAACCCTATACCCTCAATCCCTATCACTTTATCTCTATTTATACATCTCACCTCTCTCTCCCTCCCTCCCTCTTACCCTCTCTAATTGTCTCTATCTACCCTCTCCCTCTTTCTACATACCTCTCGTTCAATCAATCCCTACCACCCTCTCTCGCTCCCTCTATCCATCTCTCTCTATGTCCCTCACACTATATCCCACTCTATCCAAATCTCTCCCACTCCCTCTCTCTCCCTCTCTCTCATGTCTCTCCCTCCCATCACCCCTCTATCTCAGGTCTCTCCCTCTAGCAACCTACCTAGGTAACTCTATCTTTGTCTCTCCCCTCTCTCTATCTATCCCTCGCATCCGACTTAGATAATTCCCTCTCACTCCAGCCCCCTCTTTTGCTACCTCTATCAGGTCACTCACTCCCACAACCTGTCCCTCTCTCAGGTCTCTCACTTATAATCCCTCTCTTTCCCACTCCCTCTCTCTCACACTCCCTCTCATAACCTATCTGTCAAGTCTCTCCCTCTCACCCACATCACACTCTCAAGTCTCTCCCTTTGGAACCCTACCTACATAACTCTCTCTTTCTCTTTGTTTCTCTCTCCCCCCCCTCTCTCTCTCCCTCTCTCTCAATTCTCTCTCTTCGTCCCTCTATCCATCCCACTCTACCTAGCTAAGTCCCTCTCACTCCAACCCCTTCTCTCCCACTCCATCTCTCTTAATCTCTCACTTCCACCCCCTCTTTATCTTTCCAAACTCTCTCTTTCTCTCTCTAAATTCTCCGTCCCTCTAAAGACATACAAAAATACATACATACTTAGATACATACAAGAATAATACATATGTACATACAATCCTACATCCATACATACATGTTTAGATACAATCTTACATACATACAAGAATACATACAATATACATGCATTGATACATATAGGCATACGCACATACATACAAGCATGCATACATGCATACATACATGACATACAAGCATACATGTACATAGAAACATACAAATATATCAACATACATTCAATAGAAGCAAAAAACCATGTCAAAACTGAGATATAACGCGAGCGCATTATAGCACACTCATGTTATATATTTCTTTGGGAATTCGCAAGCCTTAGGATTGGTATTTTTCTTGGAATACCAACCCAAAGGCTTGGAGGGAATTCCTAATGACTAGAGACGTGTTTTTAAAAAATCTACCATATTTCACATGATCGAGTTCATGCTCACTGTCAGGATTTTATGTGGTTCAATATCGATGTTGGGTTCTCTCTTAGCTACCCAAAAATGTAATTGTTTTCACTTTTTGACAATGTTAAGCCTTTCATCCATAATTTATTGTGTTTTTATGTCTCTTTTTTGCCAAAAAACAATGTTTGGTATTTTTTTCATTATAACTTAACCGTTCATTGAATTTTCAAATAAATTACATTTTTAGAAACTAGACTCCATTCTACAATTATTTTTTTTAATAAAAAGATTCAATTAGTTTCCAAAATTTGTAGCGGTAGTATAGCTAAAATTTTGTTTTTCAGGAAGTGTCCATTTCAAAAATTAGTAAAAAATAAAATATTCATTTAAAAATTATGAAAAAAATCATGCATCAACTACATACTATTATCTAACTTCTGACCTTTGCGATTTTAAAAATACTAAAATAAATTCACCATACTAGTATGAGGTTCGTACAAGAGTTGCTATGTTATGTTTTTCTGATTGAAATAACAGCAATTTTTGTACATCCCTCTTTTCAACCCCTTAATCTCAACCATATTAATAATAAATTAGTATTTTAGAAAGAAGACTCAAAGAAATTTGATCCTTGTTTTTGTTCCATCTCAAAATTTTGAGTGTAACTATCCTCAATTTCACGTCCAAGGTCACTATTTCTTGATTTCAGAAAAAAATTGTTTACTTAAGTCCCCTTGTTAGGAACCATCTTGGTGCACTTAGCTTTTAACATCTCTCCATAAGTACTCTCTCATCCAAGACTTCCAAAGCAAGCAATCAAGCACAAGGGTTTTATAAGAAATATCCAATGGAGTTGATCCATGCATGTTACAAACATCTTCAACAAAGGATTTGGTAAGTGTTTGCTTTGTCATTCAATCATCCTTCCCTTTACTTATTTCTCATTTGGATCTAATTATCATCAAAGGGGTTTGACTAAGGAACAATCCTATCCATCATGAAGGAGAAAAAACATAGCACCAAAAAGGATTTGTGTTTTTGTACCAAAACCAATCCTTTTCCAAAGAACATAACCCCTTCATCTAACTTGGAATATTGTTATGGTATCGGCCGTCATATCCTTCCTACACATGGATGCAATAAACACATAATGCCACTTGGCATATCATACTCTTTCAAGAGAGATCTAGGGTTACCTACCTCCTCTCTCTTTCCTTAAAACAATAACCTTCAAACCTCTCACGAAGCTTGGTGCTCTCCCTTCTATGGGGGCACCTAATTCCTTTCGGCTCACCTTTTTCTTGCACTCAGTGGGGGCAAGGGGTTCGTTAGCCTTGTCCTTGTATGCCACTTGTCATTACATTTTTTGACAAGATGTTAACATCTCATGAATATACAAGATCAAGCTTGAGATGTGGACGACATGTCTTAGGTTAACTTGCATGTGACATACTATCCTTTCCATGATGTAGAATTTCTTGGAAACACCTCACTTGACATAGGGATTTTCAAGTAGGTTGTCATGTCCCTTTGCATTCTTTCCTTTCTCTACTTTAAATCAATTACTCAAAAAACGGTGTGTAGTAATTCCCTTAAAGTGGGGGCATACACTACCACTATTTATTTTTGCATCTTGTTCCTTTGTCCTTGGTTTTTAGTTCAGCCTTGCCACTTCATATGACAAGTCTCTCGCTTCACGAATGACATTGCATGCAATTTACTTCATGAAAGTGACTTATACTAGCATATTGCATTCCTCTTAGTGGCCCAATGTGACATAGTACATCCCCTAAATTGTGAATCTTCTATCCTTTGATTGGTCTTCTCTCTGAGACATTATACACAATGTTCCCTAAGTCAAAGATCTCGCATGAACCAAACAAGACTCCTTTCAACATCACTTTTGCATTTTACCTTTTGTATTTTTCATTTTTCACCCTACATACATGGCCACCTTGCATAACACAACTTGCATGCATGTGGTACCATCTTGCACTTGTTCATGGGTTCTAAGCGTCGAAGGCTTTTCTTGTCTCATGAATCATACCCTTTCCTTTTGTGGTGCCTTATACAACTTATCAAGAGGTATAACTTTGGTATGGTTGAGCAAGTATCCTAACTAGTGGCAGGAATTTTCTCATAGCCACCTTTTCATTTGTGAGTGCATACCAACCGTGTGTATGTATCTCACCACCTTTTGGCATTCTCACCTGGTCGACAAATGAAAGTGTTGCTGGCCTAGAGTGAGTACATCTTTCCCTTTTGGACAAACAACCCAGATCTAATCCAAAACTAGGTGGACGAATGGTCGAAGCTTGATCTAACTTTTTCACATCACTCCTTGTGTGATATATTATACTTATGTTTTGTTTGCCATGGGATCTTGATCTTGGGGGCTTGATCATCCCTCCTGATTATAGTCATCCCACCTTACTAGCATGAGAACATTAGATCCTGCTCGACACACATGATTCAAATACTTTAGTGTGAGTTTGAAGTACATTAATACTCTCACTAAAGTGTAGACTAAATGTGTCACCAAAAAAGTGTATACCTTGGCACTTTTTCAATCATTTTGGGATTTTCCATTGGATTTTTCCTTGTTTTACCTTGATTCAGTCTTGTAAGCTTGCAATTCAGCAATGACCTAACAGCATTTTACTAAGGTGTTGTGAAGTTTTGTAACACATTTCCTCACTTTTCTAAGACCCTTTCAACATAATTTACCTAAACAACAGCCTTTTACACCTTCCTAAGCCTTATGAAAAAGTGTTGTAAAGTGTTGTAATGCATTTTCACACTTATATAGGCTTATCACTCCTATATTAACCCTTTTTCTATGCTAATTTACCCCTTTAATGTACTCCTAGTTCCAACTTAAGTGTGTTTTGGGAGGCAAGGCTGATTAACCTCATTAATCACTATTTTGTTTTGACCACCAGTTGAAATTGCCCAAGTGGACTAGATCGCCACTTTGGGCGACCTAGTACCTTTTGGCTAAAATTTTAAAATTAAAACATAAAACTTGGGAGAATTTTCCCCTAAAATGCTAGGGTCATCCTACCATGAGTCATTTTTCATGAAAATTAGGGTTTTGCATGTACAAATAACGGTTTTCATCCTCATTTTTCCCTCTCCTTAGCTCATTTTTCTCTCTAGCTCTTATTTTTACATCTCTCCACAAGAATTCTAGCATCCAAGACTTCCAAAGCAAGCAATCAAGTAGAAGGGTTTCACAAGAAATCTGCATTAGAGCTAATCAATGCATGTTACAAACATCTTCAACAAAGGATTTGGTAAGTATTTTATTTTTTATTCAATCATCCTTCCCTTTCCTTATTTCTCATTTGGATTTTATTATCATCAGAGAAGCCTAATCCTTGTCTCCTCTTTGCATGTGTGTTTTCAGGTGTTTTTGTATCTAGGTTTTCCAAGAAGAAAGGTGCTAGAAAGGTGTTGTAAAATCATCAAAATAATTCAAGTCAACAAATCCCTAGTTCAAGCTTGGAGACCCCTTTTCGCCCGATTTATGTAGAATCTGAACTAGATACCAATAGGGATCTGGATTGCAAACCGAGGGCTCCAATCTCATGTTTTAGATCCCTACAAACCTAGAAGAGGACTAGTTTTCGCATAATGGAAACCTAGTCCCCTTGAGCTTTTTTTATGAGGATTTTCATATTTCTAAGCACCCTTTTAGTAGAAACCCAGTTTGGCCAAGTTTCCCAATAGGAGGAATAGGTCGGCCAACTTGGAGGAATTGTCCCTCTACTATTTTCAGACATTTCCCAAAACATTCTAGGGTCATTCATCTGCAACATTCTATCTCCAAGTGCACAAACTCTCAACTTTATGTTTACTTTTTGTATTGCATTCATTTAGGACATATAGGTTAGATAATTTACATTTGGTTTATATTGCTTTGTTTACATTTCATACATTAGATTAACATAATTTTATTTCATTTTTGACCACATATTACACACACCTATGACAACCTTCATCAATCAACCCCTACCCTTTTAATGCAATCACCTAAAGCATATCACCAACATGGAAAGAGTGACATTCTTCCATCAAGATCTCCTAGGGTGAAAATCCCTACGAGCCTATTTTTGGAATCCTCTAAGTTCCCTTGTTTGTATATAATTTTGGTGGTTCATTTTGCTGAACCCTACTTTCGAACACTTTCTAATTTTGCATCTTAGGATAATTCTTGAATTGCATTAGGAATTTGCATTGTTTGCATCCTACGGTTTATAATATATTGCATTAGTGAAATTTTATGTTAACCTACATTTTTGCATATATAATATGATTTAAAATTTCTAAAATTCTACATTTTGACCTTAGAAATACATCATACAGTCTAAAACACATCAAAAACCACTTAAAACACTCAACAAATTTGAAAAAAATCCCTATTGGGACTAGTTTTCTATTTTGGGCGACCTAGTACCAGTTCAGATTTTTAACTGCCTGTTACAAAATCAAAAACCTTATTTTTGTGCTTCCCAGACCTCCTAGTACCATATACTATAATACTAAAAATTTATGAGAACATAGGTTTTAGGCTTCCCACTCAAAATACTTAATTTAGGGTGGTCAATTTTGATATACCTTCATTACTAGATATGCAAAATGACTACATTTCTAAAAATGCATGCATAATCAACATTAAAGTACTGTTCACTTCTACTTATACAATATTTACATTCACAAAATTATGTGTAAGTTTTCTTAAAGTACTTTTCATTCCTTCATATGAATTGTTTACATTCTTCAAAATTAGCATACATTCGATATACATGTTCTATATTTTTACATATGCATTATTCACCTTGCTGAAACATTGCATGACATAGTTACACATGCTTTATATTTTTTTCACACAATATTAGTGTCTTATATATTTAGATATGCTAAGAAACCTTCCCTCTCCCTTGACCTATGAGAGCGTTTTAGTGATAGAGAATACAACCTTAGAAATTTTGAACAATCATATTAGTTCTTCCCCTCATCTCTCTCCTCTTAGTGATGCAAATATTTTTATGTCAGAAGAACCAATTAAAGAGAGTTTCAAGAATCCTATTTTTTTCTCTCCTTTTACTTCTCTTAGCAAACAAGACAACACTACCATGAGGAATCATGACAATAATATTTTTCCTTCCCCTAGTATCTCTCCTAGTTTTGAAGATGATACTTTTTTCTATAGAGGATATAATTCATGAAAGTCATGAGTCTTTTAGTTGTCCCCCTTCTCCTAGGGAACCTCTTATTAAACATAAAAATTGCATCATTAGTCATTGTCCTACTTGCAATGGATTCTGTTTAAAATAACCAAGCTTTGAATGTGTAGAACATGCAATTTTTCATTCTTCTAAAAGCTCTCCTCTTAGGGAGAATATCATGGTCCAAACACATGTGAATCTTTACACCTATCCTTAAAACACTAAACTTTACCTAGGAGAAGATAGTCCAGTAACATTCAAATCCCCTTCCTTAACTGGTCATGAACATAAAGACAAGATTCTTGAGGTTATGACCACACAAGTGGGATCTCCTTGAATTAATGAGCCTCCTAAGTCTCCTCCCACTAGTGAGTCACATAAAAAACTAAGAGATATCTTGAAATCAATGATTCAATCTCATCATACAAATGTTTGAAAGCCACTAAGTTGTAACTTAGTGACTCAAACACCTAGGGGATCACCCATCAATCCTAAGACATTCCCCTTTTCTCACCTTAGAGTCCCTCGTGTTGAGGACCTTAAAAATAATCCTACAGATATATCTGTATGAGAACTTCTTAAACTTTCCCTTACAATCAGATTCCTATTTCATGAAATGGAACACATATACATGGATGAGATTGAATCTTACATAAAATCGAACAATCTAAAACCCCCCTCTCATCCTATGCAAGTAGCCCAATCCGATATCACATTATCTAAACATGAATTTCCCTCACTTGAGGTTCAAAAGAAGAATGATCCCTTGATGATAAAGGTGATCATTAATGAATCTCTAGCTAGGAACATTCTCATAGATAATAGATTAGAAGTTAATCTTTGTAGGATGGATCTCCTTCAAAAAATTGGCATGGACAAAAGTATCATTCAATGTTTCGTAGCCACTAATTCATAACTTAGTGAATCAAACACCTAGGGGATCACCCACCACTCATAATCCATTCCCCTTTTCTCACTTTAGAGTCCCTTGTGTTGAGGACCTTAAAAAGACTCTTGTGGATATATCTATATGGGAACTTATTCAACCTTCCCCTATAGTCAGATTCCTATTCCATGAAATGGCACAAATGTAGATGGATGAGATTGAATCTTACATAAAATTGAACAATCTCAAACCCCCCTCTCGTCCTATGTAGGTAGCCCAATCTGATATCACATTCTCTAAATATGACTTGCCCTCACTTGAGGTTCAAAACAAGAATGATCCCTTGATGATAAAGGTGATCATTAACGAGTCTCTATTTATGCACACTCTCATACACGATGGATCAAAATTTAATATTTGTACCATGGATCTCCTTCAAAAACTTGGCATGGAAAAAAATCTCATTCAATGTCATGATGTTCATGTTCATGGCTTCAATAATGTGCATAGGCAACCTTTAGGGATGATCACAATACCTATCAAGGTTGGAGCAATATTGTTTCCTACTCCTATCCATATCATGCAAGGACCCCTTCTATACAATCTTATCCTAGGGAGACCTTGGATTCATGCTATGAAAGGAGTCCCATCTACCCTTCACCATAAATTGAAATTTGAACACAATAACAAGGTATACACAGTTGATGTAGATGCAAAAAGATATGAATCAACTAATCACAACCTTTCCAACTCCCATACTCCTTTAATTCCTAGATTATAAATTATACAATTTGATGCTACTCCTTCACCCACAACAAATCTCTTTTGCAATCATTGGGGGTCGTTAGATTCTCCACCTCCTTTCAATAACATTTCCAACATCTCACCGCCTTGTTCCAAAGAGTCATATAAAACCACCTCATTTTCAGATACAAATTATAATAACCCTTGGGGTATTAGGCCTTCCTTTAAAGGAGAGTGCCTCATGACCTACACCTAAACCACCCTATGCTTTATATGATCAACTTGGTTCTACATCAACAACATTACCTCATGGTGGTCACAGGAGCTCTATAACTCCTATCCCTCATGAAGAATCACAATATAGCACCAAAAAGGATTTGTGTTCTTGTACAAGAACAAATCGTTCTCCAAAGCACATAACCCCTTCATTTAACTTGGAATATTTTTATGGTATTGACCACCATCTCCTTCTGACACATGGATACAATAAACACATTAATCCACCTGACATATCAAACTCTTTCAAGAGAGATTTAGGGTTACCTCCCTCCTCTCCCTTTTCGTCAAACAATAACCTTCAAACCTCTCACGAAGCTTGGTGCTCTCCCTTCTGTGGGGGACCCTAATTCCTTTCCCTAACACATACCTTCACTCTTTTAGCTCACCTTTGCCTTGCACTCAATGTGGGAAAGGGGTTCATTAGCCTTTTCCTCGTATGCCACTTGTTGTTACATTTTTTGACTATACATTAACATCTAATGAACATACAAAAGAAGGCTTGAAATGTGGATGAAATTTCTTAGGTTAACTTTCTTGTGACATACTATAATTTCCATGACATAGCCTTTCTTGGAAAAACCTCACTTGACATAGGTCTTTCCAAGTAGGCTCTCATGTCCCTTTCACATTCATTCCTTTCTCTACTTTAAATCAATTTCTCAAAAAATGGTGTGTAGCAATTCCTTTAAAGTGGGGGCATACACTACCACTATTTCATTTTGCATTTTTTATCTTTGTCCTTGGTTCCTAGTGCAACCTTGACACTTCATACAATGAGTCTCTCACTTGGTGGATGACCTTGCATGTAATTTTCTTCATGAAAGTGAATTCCTTCTTATATTACATTCATCTTAGTGGCATGATGCCACACAATGCATCCCCTAAGTTGTGAATCTTCTATCCTTTGATCGGTCCTCTCTTTGATACATTACACACAATGTTCTCCAAATCAAAAACCTCACATGAACAAAAAAGACTCCTCTGAACATCCCTTTTCCATTTTACCTTTTTGCATTTTTCATTTTGTACCCTGCATACATGGCCACCTTGCATAACACAACTTGCATGCCTTTGATGCCAACTTGCACTTGTTCATGGGTTCGAAGAATCCAAGGCTTTTCTTGTCTCATGAACCACACCCTTGCCTTCTATGGCACCTTCTCAAAGTTATCAGGAGGTATAACTTTGGTATGGTTGAGTGGGAACCCAACTAGTGTCATGACTTTCCCCATAGCCACCTTTTCATGTATGCGTGCATACCAACCGTGTGTATGTATCTCACCACCTTTTTGCATTCTCTCTAGTGGAAAACCAAAAGTTTCATCAGCCCAAAGTGAGTACATCTTTCCCTTTCAGACAAACATCCTAGATCTGATCCACAACTAGATGGACAAATGATCGAAGCTTGATATATCTCTTTCAGATCACTCCTTCTTTGATCTGTTATACTTATATTTAGTTTTACATGGGATATTGATCTTGGGGGCTTGATCATCCCTCCTAATCATAGTCATCCCACCTTACTAGCATGAGTATATTAGATCCCACTCGACAACATGATTCGGCTACTTTAGTGTGAGTTTGAAGTATGTTCATACTCTCACTAAAGTGCGGGCTAAATGTGTCACCAAAAAAGTGTATACCTTGGCACTTTTTCACTCATTTTGGAATTTTCCATTGGATTTTGCCTTGTTTTACTTTGATTTAGTCTTGTAAGCTTGAAATTCAACAATAACCTCACAAAGTTTTACTAAGGTGTTGTGAATTGTTGTAACACATTTCTTCACTTTTCTAAGACCCTTTCAACATAATTTACCTAAAGATCACCCTTTTACACCTTCTTAAGCCTTATGACAAAGTTTTGTAAAGTGTTGTAATGCATTTTCACACTTATCTAGGATTATCACTCCTAAATGAACCCTGTATCTATGCTAATTTACCCCTTTAATGTAATATTAGTCTTGACTTAAGTGTGTTTCAGGAGGCAAGGCTGATTAACCTCATTAATCACTATTTTGTTCCCAACCACCACTTGAAATTGCCCAAGTGGACTAGGTTGCCACTTTGGGCAACCTAGTCCCTTTTGGCTAAATTTTCAAAATTAAAACATAAAACTTGCAAGAATTTTCCCCCAAAACCCTAAGGTCATCCTATCATGAGTTATTTTTAGGAAAATTAGGGTTTTGCATGTATAAAAAAGGGTTTTCATCATCATGTTTCCCTTTCCTTAGCTCTTTTTTCTCCCTGGCTCTCATTTTTACATATCTCCACAAGAACTCTAGCATCCAAGACTTCGAAAGCAAGCAATAAAGAACAAGGGTTTCAAAAGAAATCTCCATTAGAGCTTATCCATGCATGTTATGGACATCTTCAACAAAGGATTTGGTAAGTGTTTTATTTTTCATTCAATCATCCATCCTTTTCCTTATTTCTCATTTGGATTTGATTATAATCAAAGGGGTTTAACTAAGGAAAACCCCTATTCTCTAATGCTAATCCTTGTCTCCTCTTTGCATGTGTGTTTGTAGGTGTTTTTGTATGTAGGTTTGTCAAGAAGAAAGTTGCTAGAAAGGTGTTGTAAGCTCATCAAAAGGATTCAAGTCAACACATTCCTAGTTCAAGCTTGGAGAACCATTTTTGCCCGATTTCTGTAGAATCTAAACTAGATACTTGCTAGGAAATGAAATTGATACCGAGGGCTCCAATCTCAACTTTGAGATCCCCGAAAACCCAGAAGAGGACTAGGTTTCCCATAATGGCGACCTAGTCCTTCTGAGCTTTTTTTTCAAGGATTTTCTTATTTTTGGGCACCCATTTAGCAAAAAACCAATCCGGCCAAGTTTCTCGACAAGAGGACTAGGTCACCCAACTTGGCAGAAGTTTCCCTCTACTATTTTCAAACATTTCGCAAAATATTCTAGGGTCATTCATCTGTAACATTCTATCTCTAGGTGCACAAGCTCTCAAATTTTTGTTTACTTTTTGTATTGCATTCATTTAGGACATATAGGTTAGATAATTTGCATTTAGTTTATATTGCTTTGTTTACATTTCATAAATTATATTAGCATCATTTTATTTCTGGTGTAGCCACACATTACAAACAGGAGAATGTGTAGGATCATGATTGGCCAAAAAGTGGCAATATGATGGGTATGTGGTTGACGACTTTTTTTTTACCCAAAATTGATGAAACGAAAAGGGTTTTTAAAGGAGATTCTCATATTTCCACCAATATAAATTATGCTTTAATTTAATATTAATAAGTAATTATTATTCATTTTCTATTGAATTACGACTAAAGTCCTAATTGTTAGGCTGATTGAAAAGAATCTATAGCTTTCAAATGGTATCACGTTTTTTGAATCCGAAACATGTGTCACATTATATTCTTTCAATACTATAAGATTAAAAAAGAAAAAAATGAATTTCATGAAATTTTGACCAAGGTGGTCAGACATACGAGTTTTTATATTTTTAAAAAGTTGTAATAAATTTTTTATAGTTAATTATTTAATTGGAAACAAATTAAAAAAAAATATGCATCACATCGGGAAATAAGTCCTCTACTTATATCTAAAATATTATCATTTTAATGTGGTTAGGGTGGTCAGACAGACACCTACTTATTTTTTCCTTGAATTTTAAGTTCTACTGTATTGAAATTTCAAATTTTCACCAAATAGATTTTATTTTTTTGTAGATAAACCTAGTAGTTTAGAAACTAAATTCAATTATCTAAAAATCCTATTCTTACATATTTTAAAAATAATATAGATAACTTATTCAAATTCTTATATCAAGCTGCCTAACTATGATTTTTTTGAATTTTTTCCACTTAAGGGCCTATTTTTTCCATGATGTTCCTACACATACCCACACCTATCACAACCTTCATCAATCAACCCCTACCATTTGAATGAAATCACCCAAAACATATCACCAAAGTGGAAAGAGTGACATTCTTCCATCAAGTGCTCCTAGGGTGAAAAACCCTCGGAGCCTATTTGGGAAATCCTCTTTCCCTTGCTTGTATATGTTTTTGGTGGTTCATTTTGGTGAACCTGACTATCCAACACTTTTTTATTTTGCATCTTAGGACAAATCTTGCATTGCATTAGGCATTTGCATTGTTTACATCCTAGGGTTTATAATATATTCCATTATTAAAATTTCATGTTAACTTGCATTTTTGCATACATAATATCATTGAAAATTTCTAAAAAATTTCATTTTCACCTTAGAAATACATCATATAGTCTAAAACACATCAAAAACCACTTGTTACAACATTACAAAACTTAGTTTTGTGCTTCCTAGACCTCCTAGTACCATATACTATAAGTTTGGAAAGTTTTGAGAACATAGGTGGGTATGTGCAGGATCATGATGGGCCAAAAAGTGGCGATATGTAAGCCATATGATGCCCAATGTGGCTAACAAATTATTTTTTACCCAAAATTGATGAAACGAAAAGGGTTTTTAGAGGAGATTCTCAGCTTTCCACCAGTATAAATTATGCTTTACTTTGAATTTAATAAATAATTATTATTCATTTTCTATTAGAATTACGAATAAAGTTCTAATTGATAAGCTGATTGAAAAACATCTATAACTTTTAAATGGTATCACATTTTTTGAATCCGAAACATGTGTCACATTCTATGCTTTGCATACTATAGGATTAAAAAAATAAAATTGAATTTCATGAATTTTTGACCAAGTTAAGGTGGTTAGATAGACGAGCTTTTATATTTTTTAAAAGTTGTAATAAAAAATTCATAATTAATTAGTTACTTGGAAATAAATTATAAAAAAATATGCATCACATTGGGACATGAGTCCTCTACTTATATAGATAAAATATTATAAAACAATATTATCATTTTATTGTGGTTAGGGTGGTCAGACAGACACCTGCTTCTTATTTGTACCTTGAAATTTAAATACTACTGCATTGAAATTTCAAATTTTCACCAAATAGATTTATTTATTTTAAATAAAGGTCTAGTAGTTTAGAAACTACATTCAATTTGCTACAGATTCTATTTTTACATTTTTTGAAATAATATAGATAACTTATTCAAATTTTTATGTCAAGTTTTCTAACTCTAATTTTTTGTCTTTTTATTGCCACTTAAGGGCCTGTCTTTTCCATGATGATCCTGCACATACCCAGGTTTTAGGTTTCTCACTCAAAATCCTCAATTTAGGGTGGTCATTTTTGATATACCTTCATTACTAGATCTGCAAAATGATTACATATTTGGAAATGTGCATAATATTCATTAAAGTATTTTTCACTTCTTCTTATACACTATTTGCATTCACAAAACTATGAGTAAGTTTTCTTAAATTACTTTTCATTCTTTCATATGCATTGTTTACATTCTTCAAACTTAGAATACATTAGATATACATGTTCTATATTTTTGTATATACATTGTTCACCTTGTTGAAACATTTCATGACATGGCTACACATGCCTTTTATTTTTGTTCAAAAAATGTTAGTGTCTTATATATCTAGATATGCTAAGAAAAATTCCCTCCCCCCTTCTTATGAGAGCTTTTTAGTGATAGAGAATACAACCTTGGAAATTTTGAAAAATCATATTAGTTCTTCCCCTCATCTCTCTCCTCTTAGTGATGTAGATATTTTGGTATTAGAAGAACCAATTAATGAATGTTTCAAGAATCCTAGTTGTTTCTCTCCTTTTACCTTTCTTAACAAACAAGACAACACTACCATAACGAATCATGCCAATAACATTTGGTGTTCCCCTAGTATCTCTCCTAGTTTCAAAGATGATAATTTGTCGATAGAAGATACAATTGATGAAATTCATGAGTTTCTTCGTTGTCCCCCTTCTCCTTTGAGTCCCTTTAAAAGAACCAACCTTTGAATGTACAAAATATTCAGTTTGTCATTCTTATAAATCTCTCCTCCTAGGGAGAATATCATGATGCAAGCACGTGTTAACCTTGACACCTATCCTTCAAACACTAAACCTTCCCTAGGAGAAGATAATCAAGTGACATTAAAATCTCCTTCATTAATCGATCATGCACATAAAGAGAAGATTCTTGAGGTTATGACCACACAAGTGGGATATCCTTTAATTAATGAGCCTCCTAAGTCTCCTCCCACTAGTGAGTCACATAAAAAACTAAGAGATATCTTGAAATATATGATGCAATCTCATCATACCAATTTTTCATAGCCACTAAGTCATAACTTAGTGACTCAAACACCTAGGGGATCACCCACCACTCCTAATCCATTCCACTTTTTCTCACATTTGATTCCCTCATGTTGAAGACCTTAAAAAGACTCCTATGGATATATCTATATGGGAAATTACTCAACTTTCCCCTACAGTCAAATTCCTATTTCATGAAATGGCACAAATACAGATGGATGAGATTGAATCTTACATAAAACCAAAAAATCTCAAACGCCCCTCTCGTCCTATGCAAGTATCCCAATCTGATATCACATTCTCTAAAAATGACTTTCCCTCACTTGAGGTTCAAAACAAGAATGATCCCTTGATGATAAAGGTGATCATTAATGAATCTCTAGTTAGGCACACTCTTATAGACAATGGATCAAAAGTTAATATTTTTAGCAAGGATCTCCTTCACAAACTTGGCATGGACAAAAATCTCATTCAATGTCATGATGTTCATATTCATGGCTTTGATAATGTTCATAGGAAACCTTTAGGGATGATCACATTACCTATCAAGGTCAGAATAGTAGTTTTGCCTACTCCTATCCATATCATGCAAGGAACCGTTCTATACAATCTTATCCCAGGGAGACATTGGATTCATGCTATGAAAGGAGGGCCATCTACCCTTCATTGTACATTGAAATTTGAACACAATAACAAGGTATACATGGTTGATGCAAATGCACAAAGATATGAATCAAATAATCACAACCTTTCCAACTCCCATACTTCTTTCATTTCTAGATCAAAATTTATACAAGTTGATGCTACTTCTTCACCCTCTTGGCACAAAGATCCATATACAACCAACTCATTTTCAGATACACATTCTAATAACCCTTGGTGTCTAAGGCATCCCTTTAAAGGAGAGTGTGAAACCTCATGACCTACACCTTAAACACTCTATGTTTCATATGCTCAACATGGTTCTACATCAACAACATTACCTCATGGTGGTGATGGGGGCTCTATAACTCCTATCCCTCATGAAGGAGCATAGCATAGCCCCAAAAAGGATTTGTGTTCTTGTACATGAACCAATCCTTCTCAAAAGTGCATAACCCCTTCATATAACTTAGATGATTTTTATGGTATGGCTCACCATCTCCTTCCTACACAAGGATGCAATTAATAGATAACACCAAATGACATATCATACTCTTTGAAGAGAGATTTAGGGTTACCTCCCTCCTCTCCCTTTCCTTCAAACAGTTAGTTTCAAATCTCTCATAGAGCTTGGTGCTCTCCCTTATGTGGGGGCACCAAATTCCTTTCCCTAAGACATACCTTTATCATTTTGTCTCACCTTTATCTTGACTCAGTGGGGGCAAGTGGTTCATTAGCCTTGTCCTCGTATGTCACTTGTCATTAGATATTTTGACTAGATGTTAACATATCATGAAAATACAAGAGCAAGCCTGAGATGTGGATGACATGTCCTAGTTTAACTCGCATGTGACATACTATCTTTTCCATGACATAGCCTTGCTTGGAAAAAACTCACTTGCCATATGGCTTTCCAAGTAGGCTCTCATGTCCCTTTCTCATTCTTTCCTTTCTCTACTTTAAATAAATTGCTCACAAAATGATGTGTAGCAGTTCCTTTAAAGTGGGGGCATACACTATCACTATTTATTTTTGCATTTTTTTACTTTGTCCTTGGTTCCTAGTGCAAACTTTCCACTACATACGATGAGTCTCTCACTTGGTGGATGAAATTGCATGTAGTGTCCTTCATGAAAGTGGCTTATCTTAGCATACTACATTCCTTTTATTGGCTTGATGTGACACACTGCATCTCCTAAGTTGTGAATATTCTATCCTTTGATCAATCCTCTCTTTGAAACATTAGACACAATGTTCCCTAAGTCAAAGACCTCACATGAATGAAACATGAGTCCTTTGAACATCCCTTTTGAATTTTACCTTTTTTCACTTTTCATTTTTCACCCTACATACATGGCCACCTTGCATAACACAACTTGTATGCTTGTGGTGCCATCTTGCACTTGTTTGTGGGTTCTAAGAATCCAAGGCTTTGCTTATCTCATGAGCCACACCCTTGAATTTTTTGGTGCCTTATCAAAGTTATCAAGAGGTATAACTTTGGTATAGTTGAGCGAGAAGCACAACTAGCGGTACAAATTTCCCCATAGCCACCCTTTCCTGTGTGAGTGCATATCAACCATGTGTATGTATCTCACCACCTTTTGGCATTCTCACTTGATAGGCAACAAAAATTCTTGTTGGCCCAGAGTGAGTACATCTTTCCCTTTTGGATAAACAACGTAGATCTAATTTATAATTAGATGGACAAATGGTCAAAGCTTGATCTAACTTTTTCACATCACTCCTTATGTGATATTTTATACTTATGTTTAGTTTTCCATGTGACCTTGATCCTGGGGGCTTGATCATCCCTCTTGATCATAGTCATTCCACCTTACTAGCATGAGTACATTAGATATCGCTCAACATGCATGATTTAACTACTTTAGTGTGATTTTGAAGTATGTTCATACTCTCACAAAAGTGGGGGCTAAATGTGTCACCAAAAAAGTGTATACCTTGGAACTTTTTCACTCATTTTGGGCTTTTCCATTGCATTTTTCCTTGTTTTACCTTGATTGAGTCTTGTAAGCTTGCAATTCAACAATAACCTAAAGTTGTTTTACTAAGGTGTTGTGAAGTGTTTTAACACACTTCCTCACTTTTCTAACATCCTTTCAACATAATTCACCTAAACAACACCCTTTTACACCTTCCTAAGACTTATGACAAAGTGTTGTAAAGTGTTTTAATACATTTTCACACTTATCTAGGCTTCTCACTCCTAAACTAACCCTTTTTCTATGCTAATTTACCCCTTTAATGTGTACTCTTAATCCTGAATTAAGTGTGTTTTAGGAGACAAGGCTGATTAACCTCCTTAATCACTATTTTTTTCCTGACCACCACTTGAAATTACCCAAGTGGACTAGGTTGCCACTTTGGGAGACCTAGTCCCTTTTGGCTAAAATTTCAAAATTAAAACATTAAACTTGCGGGAATTTTCCCCCAACACCCTCAAGTCGGCCTATAATGAGTGATTTTTGTGAAAATTAGGGTTTTGCATGTACAAATAAGGGTTTTCATCCTCATTTTTCTCTTTGGCTCTCATTTTACCATCTCTCCACAAGCACTCTAGCATCCAATACTTCCAAAGAAAGCAATCAAGCACAAGGGTTTCACAAGCAATCTTCATTGTAGCTGATCCATCCATGTTATAGACATCTTCAACAAAGGATTTGGTAAGTGTTTTCTTTGTCATTCAATTATCCTTCCCTTTCCTTATTTCTCATTTGGATTTGATTATCATCAAAGGGGTTTAACTAAGGCAAACCCCTATTCTCTAACCCTAATCCTTGTCTCCTCTTTGCATGTGTATTTGTAGGTGTTTTTGTATGCAGGTTTGTCAAGAAGAAAGGTGCTAGAAAGTTTTTGTAAACTCATCAAAATAATTCAAGTTAAAAAATAGCTAGTTCAAGCTTGGAGACCCCTTTCTGTATGATTTTTGCAGAATTTGAACCAGATACTTTTTGAGATCCAGAGTGTAGACCAAGGGCTCGAATATCCACTTTCAGACCCCCAAAAACTAGAAGAGGACTAGGTCTCCCATTATGGCAACCTAGTCCCTCTGAGCTTGTTTTTCAAGGATTTTCATATTTATTTGCACCCATTTAGTAGAAACCCAGTCTAGCTAAGTTTCTCGATAGGAGGACTAGGTCACCCAGCTTGGTGGAAGTGTCCCTCTACTATTTTTAGACATTTCCTAGAACATTCAAGGGTCATTCATCTGCAACATTCTATCTCTAGGTGCATAAGCTCTCAACTTTCTATTTACTTTCTATATTGAATTCATTTAGGACATATAGGTTAGATAATTTACATTTAGTTTATATTGCTTTGTTTACATTTCACACATTAGATTAGCATCATTTTATTTCAGTTTTAGCCACACATTACACACACCTATCAAAACCTTCATCAATCAGCCCCTACCCTTTGAATGCAATCAACCAAAGCATATGACCAAAGTGGAAAGAGTGACATTCTTTCATCAAGTTCTCCTAGGGTGAAAAACTCTAGGAGCCTATTTGGGGAATCCTTTTTCCCTTGTTTGTATATTATTTTGGTGGCTCACTTATGAATTCTATTTGCATTTCTTATAATAATCCACTTCTAGCATGGCTAGTGGAATTCACTCTATTTCATTTAAGGTAGATGGTTATATTGAATTTTTTTGTTTTATTTTCACAATTTTTAGACTATTCATTTGATGATTTTATTAATCTTCATTGTTACACATAGAATTCAACATTAAATAAGATGGATGTATGCATGTAAAAGCTAAAATTTTAGGAGATTGAAGATATAGAATGTAAAACATGACATAAGAGATTCAAATTCATTATTAGTGATGGTTGTAGGAAAAATTTTATTTTCAACTAATTCAGAAAACCTAATAGCTTTCATCAATGTTAATGCAAGTTTCCATTAATTTTTTTGTTCCATCAAAAATTCACCTTCACCACATGTGCTTAGATAAATTCAAGTGATTTGACAAAGTTGTTAATGCAAGTTTCCATTCATTCATACCATTTACCTTTCTAATAAATAAAAAAAGGGAAAATATTGTGCAATTGAGAATGCTTATTGTCTTTCTAAGTTACCTTATTACCAAATAAATAGTAAATAATTATAAGATATAGCATCACAAACCCTTCTTTCAATTCATCTTCTTCATGGCTTCATTGACAATCACAATGTGGATTTGAGAACCTTAAACACAAGATTATCTACTTTTCATTTAGGTGGAAACAACTTATACCATATGTTTGTGATACAGAGCAAGGAGACAAAACCTTCAACAATCACAATTATATCAGTTTCAAACAATCTCAATCTCAAAAACCTCAATTCAATGCTCAACTAACCAAATCACATTCACTTTCTTGTATCATTCACAACAAAGAAAATTATTCATATATTTTAAAAGACAACTCAAACCTACAAACCCTTGACCTTTTTAGACACCCTAATCACTTACTGGTGTAGGGGCACCAAGACCATTTTATGCAAATGTTGACAATTGAGGTATTTTAGTTATTTAGGGGTATTTGAGTCCCTTTTTTCAAAAAATAAGGTAATTTATACCATTTAATGATGTAAGGAGTCCTTTAATAGGTCTTTAGGTGGTTGGAAGGTATAAGTTTCAAAATATTGCAAAAATTGCAAAATTGTGTAAAAGTTGTCAAAATTGCAACTTATTGTGAAATGGTGGAAGTTCAAGAGTCATCTTGTTTTAGTTCATATGGAAAGAATTTGGAAGTTGTTTATTAATTTTTAGGAATGGTCCTCTTTCACACCAAACACATGTAATCACTCCGAGCTAAATTCAACCAAAAAAATCCCTTAAGAGTCCAAAGTGCAAAATGGCAGCAAAGTTCAGCATGCTCATACTCAAACACCGTGACACTTGGAAAATTCTTTTATAAGACTATGAAATTAAACTGGGCCCCTCTACAATAACCTCTCTTGGATTTTTCTATCTCAAAGGTCTTTTCTTGTGGTGGTGAATTCTCGCTTGGGGAAAAAGTTATCAAATGCAAGTAGTTGAAAGTTGCAAAGTGGTGTAAATTTTGTTCTGCAACTCGTGTGACCAAACAAACTATTTCAAAGAATCTAGGTGGTTAAATTTACGCTAGGAATGGTCCTCTTTCGCACTGAAACATGTGGAATCGCTCCAAGCTACATTCAACCGACATAATCTCTTAAGAGTCTAAAGTGAAAATTAGTTGTGAACTTTAGCATGCTCATATTCAAACACCATAACGCTTAGAAACTTCTCGTCTAAGCCTATTGGATCATGTTGGGACCCTCTACAATAACCTTTCTCAGTTTTTGTTATCTCATAGGCCTTTTCCAGTGGTGGCGAATTCTCGCTTTGGGAAAAAGTTGTCAAAGCAAGTAGTTGAAAGTTGCAAAGTAGTGCAACTTTTGTTCTGCAACTCATGTGACCAAAATGACTATTCCGAAACATCTAGGTGGGTAATTTTACACTAGAAATGGTCATCTTTTGCACCGAGACATGCAGAATCACTCTGAGCTACATTCAACCAAAATAATCTCTCAAGAGTCCAAACTACAAAATGTATGCAAACTTTATCACGCTCGTATTCAAACATCATTATTCTTAGAAACTTCTCGTCTGAGCCTATGGGATCACGTTGGGCCCCTCTACGATAAAATCTCTCTGTTTTTGCTATCTCAGAGGCCTTTTCCCGTGGTGGTGAATTCTTGCTTGGGGAAAAAGTTGTCAAATGCAAGTAGTTGAAAGTTTCAAAGTGGTGAAACTTTCATTTTGCAACTTGTGTGACCAAACAGACTATTCCAATGCATTGGGGTGGGTACTTTTATGCTAGGAATGGTCCTCTTTCACACCAACACACTCAGAATCGTTCTGAGCTACATTCAATCGATAGAATCCCTTAAGAGTCCAAAGTGTAAAATGTCTGCAAACTTTAGCATGCTCATATTCAAACACCATGATGCTTAGAAAATTCTTGTCTAAGCCCATGGGATTGCGTTGGGACCCTGTATAATAATCCGTCTTGGTTTTTTCCATTTTAGAGGCCTTTTCCCATGGTGGTGAATTCTCACTTGGGGAAAAAGTGGTCAAATGCAAGTAGTTGAGTGTCTACAAATAACTTTTTAGCCGCCATTCCACCCATTATATCGCACTATAACTCAGTGGAATGGAATAATTATGGGTAGGGAACATATGTGCATGGTTCCTAGAGTAGGGAAGGCAAGTTGAGTGGTTTGGTGTGATGCCCTAGTTTGCAATTTGATGAGTTTTGGTGAAATTGAGTGGTTTAAGAGTGGCAATGGTTGAAATCCTTTGGGGTAGTAGTTTTTGAGGGAATTTTAAGCATGTTTGATTCTTTGGAAAGGTGTTATGAGTTGTGGGAATTAAATTTTCAATAAACCCACCCTAAACTTGGGAAAAATGATGGTTTTGTAAAAGTGGGTTTTGTATGAAAAATGATAGCAACCAAGGGAGGTCCCACAACCACTCAACATAATTCCACAAAAAATAAAAATTTTCAAGTGATAAGTTCTCAAATACTCTTTATCTCAAAAATCCTTCTTTATGCCTTGTAGCATGCCAACTCACTCAATCGGGTATATCTCCTTAGTGTTTTCCTTTCAAATCATGACCATAAAAATTTAAAACACCCATCAAGGTACTCAACAACATACCACAACCACAAAATAGGCTACTTTGATACAACTCTCTCAAATCAAGCTTTTAACACCATCTAGGCCTCAAATTAGGTCACTTTTACAAAGGAAATCTACCTTAAAATTTCCCTTTCACTCGAAATTAAACTAGTCAGATCTCTATAGGTTACAAAACCAAAGATTCCATAATTTTTTTTCAAACACCCACCCTCCAAGATACCTAAACCTAAAACCCTCTTTTATAGCCAAAAAAAAAGGGTTTTAATTGAAATCATATTTATAAACCTCAATCAAACTTGCCACCACCCTAAACCAGTATAAAAACCTCTAAAAATACTCAATTCAATAAGAAACAATTCTTCCCCAACCTATTTCACTCATTACCATATCAAAACCTCTCTTTTCCACTTGGAAAACATAATTTTCCACTCTATGGCTTCATGCCCAACACATTTTCAGGCCTCCCTTGCACTCTCTCAACATTATATCACTTGCTTATTGATGTTGCAGTCGCATTCCACAAGTTACAAGAGCCAAAAAAAGTAGAATGGGTCAAGTTTAAATTTTAAAGGTTAGAAACCCTTAAAATAGGGTATAAAACCAATCACAAAGAGTTTGCTCAAACTTACATCGAATCGACTATTGGATGCTCAAATAAAATGAAATAAGTAGAAAAGTCAAACCTTAAAATGAATTCTAAATAGATTTAGAACATTATGCAGTTGTGCAGGATGTATAATCACTGCAAACTCATAAAATACATAAAAAGTGGAGAAAAACAGAGTATTATTAATGTTCCAATCTTCCAAATCTTCAAAAATCCAACTTACATCGATGGTTTCCACCTTATTTATGATTTTTACCTCCAAAATAACTTTCCTAAATCCTACAAATTCCTTTTGAAATGCTGTGATCGTTTTCCTTCCCTAAAAATGCAATTTTGCAACTTTACATCTTTTTTCAATATTTTGCACATTTTGCAAACTTGACCTTTTTAACATCTATCTATCAACTAAAATGATGCATTACAATAAAAATTCCTAAGAAAAAAGAGGTCTCATGGTGATGGAATGCCATGAAAATCAAAATAAATTTGATTTTCATGACATTCCATCACCTTGAGACCACATTTCTTTGAGGCATATTTTCAAATAGTTCACAACCTTGTCTATGGATTGTCATGGCATTCCATCACCACATTTATTTGATGTATTTTTTCAAACAATTCACTTCCTTGTCTATGCTATTGCTTACTATTATGCTTTTGATATTATTTTTCCAACCATCCATAGCTTGTTCAAAAGCACTTGTTCTAGGATTTTAGCCATAGCAACAAGGCAATGAACTATTTGACAAGATTCTTTGGTAGACATGTATGAAAAATGAGGTAACATAGAGAAGGTAGTGAACTATTTGAAAAAATGCATTAAAGAAATCTAGTCTCATAGAATGCCATGATAAGAAAATGCAATTGGAAGCTGCTCTTAGTTATTAGTTATACAATGTGAAGTAATTGCATAACTACTTAGGTTGAATTTGTAGAAACTATATTGTAATTTAAATTTTATCATCTATCAACATATAGTTATTGGATATGCAATGTGAAGTAATTCTTTGACTTTGAAATATGTGCAATGCAACGTAATCAACAATTTGAATATAAACTAAAAAAATCTATGTTTTACAATTCATTAGTTAAAATATTTATGTTATTTTCTCTTTATATCTCTATATGCTATGGAAATACCTTTCAATTTCAAAAAAATACTTTTTATCTCTTTTTCTACAATTTTTTATGTTTTTCAAAATATGATTTTTCCTTGATTTTAAAAAAAAATCTTATACTTTTGGTTTGTCAAATTTTCCCCAAAAGATATTTTTTGCTATGCATTGGAAGCATGAATCATACATGTGAATAAGTGAGGCACAAGTAATTGAAGCATTCTAAATGATACAAACCACCAGGAATGGAGCTTGTATACACAATGCGCTTTAGATGGGGCTTATTGAGCAATTGACAATAAAATAATTAAGCATTAGATGTAAAAAAAGTCCATGCCTACAACATTCAAGCATACAATTTACACGATACACCTGATAACATCATTCAAGAATGGCAATAGAAAAATATGGTTTTCTTTAATCAAAAAGGCATAAGGCTATACAATGCTATATATTGATAAAATTATATATAATATATACAAAAAATCCATACAAGCTTGGTACAAAGGAGCCATATGGACATAAAATTTCATGTATATATCGATAGTACAAAAAATACATTCCAAAATGCCACATAGGCATACAACAAATGACCCTAATATATAGTTATTTCCCTCTAGGGGAAGGAAATAAATGTCATGCTGCCTTCGAAATTCGACTGGATGGAGTGACTGTTGGTTCTCTTGTCTTTCAAACATTCTTGCTAGTCCTCCTTTGTTCACTCTAGACCTTCAACTAATACAATAAAAAGTAAAGATGTTAATACATAGCAATTGAATTATGGAATGACATATACCAAAATATAATCACTTACCGCATACATATAGTCATCATGCACATTTATAACATTACCACGTCCATGATATGGAGTGACAACCACCTGTAGAAACCATCAAGATAGAAATTAAACTACATAAAATTGTCACAAGAATTTTCTATAATAGACCATAAAAGAGTAAATATAATGTCAAATTGACTAATCTGTTGCATACCTCTCTCAATGGATCATAACTGGCTATTGTTGCAGAAAATCCATGGTCCATCGTGCCACCAACATCACCAAGGTTGTCTAGTGTAATCATCTACAAATGAAACAACATATCTAACATAAATATAAATAAGTTCTAGTAGTCCCTTTATAATTGTCATAAATGAAAGAGTAAATGGTTGGCCTCAGTTGAGACTACAATATAGAGCTTATAGATCACATAATGGTGAAAGTACTAAGTCCACTGGGATAGTCCAAAATCTTGAAAATGCCAAAGTTCAATGCTCATTGAGATTCGTATTGCATATGCTGATGAAGTAATGTTAATGATGGCATGTTGTCAATATATTGATAATGCCACAATAAATTTCACATGAATGAAGTGAGGATTACTATGTTACTAGTAGCTTTCAAAGAGATAATGGAACATATGATGAATTATGACATATCTAGGGTTTTACTATAGCACATGAAGTTTGTTTTTGAGGTGTGTAACAATAATGGAGAAGACAACTTTGGTTAATACTGAGTGGAAGAAAATTTATTTCTTCTAATGGTGTATAGGATAAAATTTGGATGGAGGTGCTATAGCATAGACGTGATAAAGAGACAAGACCAACAAGGCATAATGGCATATATGGTTAAATAACAGAGGGTATAATGTGATGGGAGTTGAATGTGATAATGGAATATGGGATGGACTAGAATAGATTAATGGGATGGGCTAGGATGAGATAACAAAATATAGCGTGAAATATTAGAGGTTAATGGGATGGGATTATGATGGAATAAATGAGCATAGTGTGAATTAGGTAAAGATAATGGGACAAGAGAAAGAGGGGAAAATGGAACATAAGGTGAAATAAGAGAGGGTAATGGGATGGGAATAGAAGGGATTAATGGAAAATATGATGGACTAGTGTATATTGATGGGATGGGTTAGGATGGGATAACAAAATATAGGGTGGACTATTAGAGGTTAATGGGATATGATTAGTAAGGAATAATGAAACATAGGGTGAATTAGGAGGTGTCTAGGGTTTAACTATAGTACATGAAGTGCAAACTTGACATGTGTGTAGCAATAATAGAGAAGTGTTATCTAGGATGAAACATGGATACAAATGGTATAACATATAATGGATAAAGGAACATAAGGGATCATGGAACATCTAGGGTGAAATAATAATGGGTACAATAAGATGGGAGTAGAAGGGCATAATGACACATAGCATGGACTAGAAGATATTAGTGGGATGGGCTAGAAGGGGATCATGGAAAATAGGGTGAACTATTAAATATTAATGGGATGGGATTATGAAGGAATAAAGGAAAAAAAAGTGAATTAGGAGAAGATAATGTGAGACGATCAAGGAATACAAATGAAATGTTTGTGTTTCTCATCATTTTTTTAGATTTGTATACACAAAACTACGAAAACTAGCTAACATTGTTTTACAACACCATTTATGAATAAAGGCTACCTAAGTGAAATGTTTTTGAGGAAATGAATTTAGATGTGTGGAGGTTGAAGGTCCATAGGAAACTATTTGAAATTCAATGCATGTTACGAGACAAACATTCAAATATAGAAAATTCAACTGTTAAAATGCAATAATAATATCTTTAATACTAGTTGCATACCTATGGACTCATCATCAAGAATGAATAAGGGTATGTAGGAATGGAGCACATATCATGAATAGTTTGACCCTGAAATTTCATCATATTGAAATTATACTAATTTAGTTATTCATAAATTTCAAAATATAAAAATGAACTTGTTGATTTTACCTGAGATTCAATGTTGCATGTATCATTCAACAAATCATTTATGAAATCTATCACCTATATAGCTGACGTAAGCTATGTAGATGCATCACGAGTACTCTGATAATCATACGTGCAAACAATAACACAAGAACCACAATGGTGGGGTGGAGCTTAGGGCCTACACGTCTCCTCCACATCTGATTGTACTAGAGGCCTCACACACTATAAAATGGTCTGGGTGAGTGAGTCAATCAACTCCAATCTGTCCACCTCTACACTATCCTTAACAATGGAAGGAAAAACCACATGCTCTACCATGGGACTACCCAAGGGTCTCGGTGCCAACTATGGATTTTTTCATACAATAGGTCTATCATGTGTGGAGCCCCCACCTCTACCCTGAAAGTCTAATATGTCAAAATAGTTTGTCATTTTATTGAGGTCAAATTCAGAATAGAGTTTCCTCAAAAATTATTGCAGTACCTCATGGTTATTGCATGGAGGTTGGTCAAATACCATCCACCACCACTCCCAAAATTTTTTTTAGTTAACTCATTGTGGCACTAATGGATGGAGAACCTCCTACATGCATGAGACAAAGGTGCATTGGTTCTTGGGTTTGTAAATAGAGCACATAAGTCAAATTTACTAATTTTTTAATTTTTTTACATATGCATATGACAAACCACTAGCATAAAATTGTTTCATCTAATGCCTCTTATTTTACCAAAAGTTAATTTTCTCACTCATTTCTCCTATATGAGTTGCAATTGACTTCAATGATTCAACAATCCCTCTCTTATAAAGGTGGGTTTCAACATGCTTAGTTAATCTTCTAATTAATTGTTCAATGTCTCTTTTATTGTTTTCAATTTGATTTAGAATATTTTCTTGTGTTCCTTGAGGATGCCTATGAATTGATGGAGTGGTTTTAGGTTGTTCTTGTACAAGAGGCTCTTTGTGAGGGGGTGATTGTGAATTATCAATGTTTCAAGGTGGAGATTCATTCCTTGAGAATTAGAACAAAGTTTTATTATAAAAAATTATTTCAATTTTCTTTCTAAATCAAATTCAAAATAAATAGAATAAAAATACATACCCCTTCACAATCTTTGATCTCTTTGATGTGTTGGCAACATCCTCATGAAAAACTACAAGCTAAGGATGTAAATAATGGATGATATTTCAAGAGCATGAGTTGCAGACCTCAAATTATCCAAGAAAAGCCATGAGTTGAAGTGAAATGAGGTTTTGAAAGGCACTTTTGGGTTTTTATTTGACTTTTGCATTTGGCACATGCCAAATTTGGCATGCGCTAAATGGCCAATTTTGGCCTTTTTTTGCAAACTGTTCCAATTTGGCACCAAAATTGTGTCATTTTTTGCTACACTTACCCAATGATGACCTAGATAAGTTAGATGAAGCCTTATAGGGCTTCCTCTCACTAAGTTCATACAATAAGGTTTGTGATGAAAAAAATCAACCAACTAATAATAACCTCTCTCCCAAACCTTTTCATTGTGATGATATGGGTATGTTAGATGAAGTTCTTCAGGATTTCATCTCACCTAAATCATCCACTATGGTTTATTGTGAGCCTTTGCAAACAAAAAATTTCAACATTATCCAACCTCAACTTGTTCTCTACCCACTTTCCCATAAACCTTCAACCCCATCTAAACTTGAATTTACCCTTTACCCACCCAAGCATGATGATGTTGCTCATACTCATTATACTCAGAATAACCCACATCCCCAAGAAGCTACCTCAACATCCTTACCATTACCCAACCCCATCTTACCTATGGACCCTCATCTCAATTCACAACTTAGGGAGAACAATCTCATTAAACAACATAAGAATACTCCCGCCAATATATCCTTTTGGGATCTTCTCCAGAATTCCCCTAACTATCATGGGTATGTGTAGGAACATGATGGGCCAAAAAGTGGTGATATATAAGTGATATGATGGCCCATGTGGCTGACGACTTTTTTTTTACCCAAAATTGATGAAACAAAAAGGGTTTTTAAAGGAAATTCCTAGCTTTCCACCAATATAAATTATGCTTTACTTTGAATTTAATAAATAATTATTATTCATTTTCTATTTGAATTAGACTAAATTCCAGATTGATAGGGTGATTGAAAAACATCTATAGCTTTCAAATGGTATCACATTTTTTGAATCCAAAAAATGCATCACCTTATATGCTTCACACACTATAGGATTAAAAAAAATGAATTTCATGAAGTTCTTACCAAGTTAAGGTGGTCAGACATATGAGTTTTTATATTTTTTAAAATTTGTAATAAAAAAATAATAATTAATTATTTACTTGGAAAAAAATTACAAAAAAATATGCATCACATTAGGACATGAGTCCTCTACTTACATCTCAACTATTATAAAAAAATATTATCATTTTATTGTGGTTAGGAAGGCCAGACAGACACCTACTTCTTATTTTTTCCCTGAAATTTAAGTACTACTACATTGAAATTTCAAATTTTCACCAAATAGGACTTTTTTTTATAAACCTAGTAGTTTAGAAACTACAGTCAATTTTCTATAGATTATATTCTTACATATTTTTGAAATAATATAGATATCTTATTCAGATTTTTACGTCAAGTTACCTAACTCTAATTTTCTAAATTTTCATCACTTCTTAAGGGACTATTTTTTCCATGATGATCCTACACATACCCTCATTATATGCTTCAAACAACATTACAAAAGATAGTGGTCCCTCTTAGATTAAATTCTAATGATGTGGTGGCTCTAATACAAGAAATGAATACAATCAGTGTAGACATTACCTTCTACCAACATGAGCTCCCTCCATTAAAATTAAGAGAAAAAAATGAAGACTTTATGATAATAGCCCAATATGATTGAATCAGAATCAAAAGGACCCTCATTGACAATTGATCTACCGTCAATGTGTGTAGTGTGAAGCTTCTTGATAGGTTATGTGTGGATAGATCACAGATCAAATCCAATTCCTTATCCATTAGACGATTTGACAATGTTACAAACCAACCTCTTGGTATCATCACTTTACCTATTATCGTCGGAATGGTTATGCTACAAACTCCTATTCATGTTATTCCCTCTGAGCTTTCTTATAATGTCCTCTTGGGAAGACCATGGATACATGAGATGTACGTGGTACCTTTGAACCTTCATTGCAAAATTAAATATGTCTATAATAACAAATTTAATTAAATCAACATAGATCTTGAGCCTGAGAGTTTCTTACAACTTGAAAAGGGAACATCAAGTCCTCTCAACACATTAATTTCTACCTCCAACATTGCCCCTTTTGAGAAGAATCACCAATAATCTGAATGCAAATTTAACATACACGGTGATGATTGGGATCACTAGAATTCACACCTTCATTTATGGGTGAGTTTACTGTTACACCAAAAGAGGATGAAAAAGAAGACCAATTAGAAATCCGCTCCACCTAGAATGAAGAAACACCTTCCCACCAATCTACCTCATCTCCTTTGGAAGAAAACGCAACATACACAACAAATTTTGATGAGATAGATTATCAAAAACCACCTAAACCACAAGAAATAGAAAGACTTTATGGATGAGGTTATGATCTTGTGAAAAAATTAGGCTACAATTTTAAAGGATGTGGAAAGCATGAGCAATGCATTCATGTTCCCATTGAACCTAACATACAGGAAACTAATATCGTTCCGGGGTTTTCCTTTTTTAGAAATACAAAAGCAACTCAATGACCATCTCTCAACATCAACACTATCACATGCATATCAAGAACCAATCTCACACTCAAGCATCCTAATTTTTTTGATATGGATTCCCCACCATTCACCTATGTTCATGATGATAAAGATTTGAAACACCTATTAGGTTCTTTGAATAAATCTTCTAGCTCCAAGATAAATGCCTCTTGTGCCATGATAAGTTTTGAGCTCAACATTACCAACATTAATAAAACTCCCACAAGCATGGAACTATATGATCCAAAAATTCCTAAGTAAAATGCACTCCCTTTAGGGGATACCCTTGAAATACCAATGGACATAGATGATCAAGACAAAGTCATTAAAATTGGGAAGTGTATTGATGAAGAAAAAAAGGATCTTGCAACCTTGCATCACACTTTTCCTGAATAATTTTCTTGGAAATATTCTGACATGATCAAAATAGATCCGAAGATAGTTACTCATAACATTGTTCTTGTTGAAAATGATAAGCTTGTTTTCCAAAAGATACAAAATATGAACCCTAAGATAGACTTGCATGTTAAAGAATAACTTGAAAATCTCCTTGACACAGGTTTCATTTTCCTTATCAATTATTCTTCTTGTATATCAAACATTGTCGCAATTGCTAAACCTGATAATCCTGTTAGGATATGTATAGATTTTTGAGACTTGAGAAAATTCTCTTTAAAAGATTACTTTCCTCTTCCTAACATTGACATGATCATGGATTCAACTATTGGACATGTTTTTTGGTCATTTATGAATGGAACTTTTGGATATAATCAAATATTCATAAACCCACAAGATCAATACAAGATGGCCTTTACATCCACTTGTGTAACATTTTGTTGGGTTATGATGCATTTTGGATTAAAGAATATAGGTGCTACTTATCAATGGAAAATGACCTTAATATTTCATGATTACATACATAAAGTGTTAGAAGATTATTTTGATGACATTCTAGCTAAATACTTAACTTGACAAGATAATGTGAATGTTCTTTGACAAATATTTGAGGGCATGCGTAAGTATAACACATGCTTAAATAAAAAATAGTGCGTCTTTGGAGTAGATAGTGGTAAAATTTTAAGTTTTATCATATCTCTCAGAGGCATTGAGGTGGACACAAAGAAAATTGATGCTATAATTAACATTCCACCTCCTCATAATATCTCCCAATTACACACATTACAAGGAAGGATTCAAAACACCTGTCATTTTATAGCTTCCTTAGTTGATCACATATTTCCTTTTACACATCTCCTAAAAAAGGATATGAATTTGGATTGGAATGATGATTGTAAACAAACCTTCAAGATTTTGAAGGAATACCTTGCAAGTCCACCTATTTTACAACCTACAATACCAAACAAACCATTCATCCTTTACATTGCCACTTCTACCCACACACTTTCTACATTGTTGGCTAAACATGACGATAATGGAAAAGAGCATCATGTCTATTACATCAGTAGAAATGTCATAGATTATGAAACTCACTACTCAACAATAAAAAAAAAATGTTTGACTCTTGTATTCACTAAAAAATTAAGTTGCAACATTACTTATTAAACACAAAAATACAAGTGATGACAATGTTTGATCCTCCTAAATATCTTTTCAATAAAATAGACCTTTCAGTATGTCTTGCTAAATGGGTAATTATGTTCACCAAGTTTGACCTTAAGATTGTTTCCCAAAAAGAAGTCAAAGGCCAAGCCTTAACTAACCATTTATCTGACACTCCTCCTTTAGTGTTACCTACCAATGCTTCTTTTCCTAATGATACTGTGTTGACCATAGAGCTTCCTACATAGGAATTGTACTTTGAAGGATCCAAGTGTCAAATAGGCTCTGGTGTTGGAGTTATAGAAATTCCGCCCATAGGGAATCCTATTCCCTTGTCATATCGCCTAAATTTCCTATGCACGAATAACACAGCTGAGTACAAAGAATTAATTATTGGATTGCATGTGGCCTTAGTCATGGGAATTAAATATATTAGGATCTATGGTGATTTACAATTAGTGATTAAACAAATCAACGGTCTTTATCAAACTAAACATGAAAAACTATTGCAATATAAGGATCTCATTCTGACTTTTTTAGAGTAGTTTGAATCATTCACCATTGATAACATCCCTCAAAATATAATCTACATGTAGATGCAATGGATAGTGTGGCTTCTCTTATATCTCCTACAAATCCTTCTAAAAAAATCATGTTTACCATCCACCCTATCATGAAACCCTCCATCAGTGATTAACCTGATGATATCCTCCCAAAATTCCTAAATAATTTGTGTAAATGGTATGATGCCATATATAACTACTTAAAATATGGTACTATTCTCAAGCCTATGACTAGAAACATTTGCATTCGTCTAAAAAAGTTAGCCACTAAGTACATAATCCTTGCTGATACATTGTATAGAAGATCCTTTGATGGAATTCTCCTCCGATGTCTCAAGGATTGTGAAACTCATATTTCCCTTGAACAAGCCCATTTTGGCACTTGTGGAGGTCATTTTGGAGGAAACAATTTAGTGCAAAAACTCCTTTGTATGGGTTACTACAAGAAAAATATGGAAAAATATTGATATATGTATGTTAAATGATGTCATAAATGCCAAGAAAATAGAAATTTGATCCATGCTCCTGCTTGTGAGCTCCATGCCCAAATCCATATTTGGTCATTCTTTGTGTGGGGATTGGATCTAATTGGAAAATTTTTACCACCTTCTTCCACTGGAAATACATTTATCATTACTGCAACTGACTATTTCACCAAATGGGTAGAATATATTCCTCTCCAATCTACAACTACTAATGTGTGTAATCAAGGGAAAAATCAGATTGTTAGATGGTTAAATCAAATAACACTAAAATCCATTGAAATAATGAAGTACAAAGGAAAATGATGAAAAGAAAAGGAATGATATTACCAAGAATCTCCATCTTCCATGATTGACCTTCGTTACACCTCCTTTGCTTGCAGTAAATGAAGATGCCCTCAGATTTGTATGAGCAACTATGACGAATGACAAGACTAAAGCAAGTTTTGAAGGATTTACTCAAAATCTAAATGCCTATGTCTAAAAGCCTATGATTGACAATGCCTATGCCTTGATTAAATGACTATAATAATAAATAATGAAATTGCCTATGGAGATTTAAGTGTGAAAGCAAATGCCTATAATAACTATGCAAAATGTCAAAATGTGTGTGTCTCCCAAAAATGAGAAGAAGATGGCATTTTATAGAAAAGGCCATTTTGAATGGACGGACGAGATAAATTGATGAAATGAACGATCCAGATTAAACCTAAGAATCCCTAATTAGGGTTAGGGCAAAATCCTTAATCGAACGGTCAGAATAAAATCGGATCGACGGTGGAAAATAAATGAGACAATTAATTAGAAAATAAAGATTTTCGAAAAATCAAGAAGATAAGATTGCCTGATTTGCGAGATTTGAAAAATCAAGAAGATAAGATTTGGACTGAAGATCAGATTTGGAAAATCAAGAATCTGCCCGATTACTTGATTTTTGGAAGATTATTTACTATTTTGAATTAAATTAATTCAAAATAATGATTTTATGAGATAATAAATAATCTTTTTCAGATTATTTATCAAAATGGACTCACAGTTAGGATTGACATGACATTTTAAATAATTTAATTTATTTAAAATGAGAAGAATATGAAATTGGCAATTAAATAATTAAATTTTAATTATTTAATTTAGGAGATAAGACCAATTAATTAAATTAATCAATTTATTTAATTAAGACAATCAGTGACGTATTAAATAAATAAATGAAATTCATTTATTTAATAATCAATAAGAATTAAATGCAGAAGAGGGAATTAAATAAATTAAAGAAAGACCTAGACAGTTAATGACGTATTTAATAAATAAATAAAATTTATTTATTTAATAATCATGAAGAATAACTGACATGAATTAATTAAATAATTATGAATTATTTAATCAATAGTCGAATGTGGACGAAGGACATAATTAAATGTCTTAATTATGCTAGGACGAAAGTGGTAAAAATGAAGCTTGCAGGCCTAGGTCATTTTTAGGTGTCTACAATGTGATATGCCATTTCTTATTGGAACACATCATTACTCACTTTAGACTTCCTTCCACATTAGTTTCAGACAATGGCACACCATTTAAAAATAATGATGTGAAGAAATTGCCTGAGAACTTTTATATTCAACATTGCCTTTCAAAACCTTACTACCCACAATCTAATGGCCAATAAAAAATAAATAATAAAATCCTCAAAAACTCCTTAAGAAAACTGTTAATCTAGACCAAAAATATTGGCATACACAATTGTAATATGCATTGTGGGCCTATCACACAAGTGTTCACTCTTCTACGAGAAATACACCTTTCAACCTTGTCTTTGGTACCAATGCTATCATACCTTTAGAGTTATAAATCCCCATATTGTGGATTTCTCTCCAAGGTCTTGTTGATAATGACACCTATAAGAAACAATGATTACATCATCTTGACATGCTCAATTAATAGCGCATTAACACTCTTGAGCATCTTCAAGCTTACATTCAAAAATTACAATGCAAACATGATATTGGTGTCATTCCTTAGACATTTAATATAGGTGATTTGGTTTTATATGAAAATTAGTGAAACACTACTACCAACTAAGCTGACAAAGGCAAGTTTAGTCCTCATTGGTTAGGCTCCTATGTGGTTAATAAGAATTATGGATCTGGTTCTTACACCTTAAGCGAGCATGATGGCACTCCTCTTAAAGACCCTATTAATTCCACACATCTGCATTGGTATTATATCTAATCCCCTTTTGAATGGTATGAATTATAAATCAGTTTTGTTGGAGCTATCAGATTATATCCTCTATGATTTCTCATTGCTTTGTTCTTGACAAATCATTATGTATGTGTCTTGAACACTAAAGTGATTATTTAACTTATTTTTATAATTTCTTTATATTTCATACTATTAAAATTACCTCTTGTGTGTTATGCTTCTTTACAATCATAGGTGCATAACATACTTAATATTTATGTTGTATCTAAGAGAATCTCTAACACGTTTTAATTAGATCATATAATATTTGTTAAATCATGTGGACATTAATTATGTAATTTTACAAAGGCTATTTAATTAATCACATTGCCATTTAACAATCACACATTAAACCAACACATATAACATCCCAATGCATGTATATATATATATATATATCAATTTTTTTTTGTACATTTCATCATAATATACAATGTCACTGAGGACTATGATTACCAAATCCCTCAGGATCTAGTACTCATGCTACATTAGTAGCCAAATTTTGGGAGATGATCGTGCATGATCATGATCATGATCCATTGAATATGATCGCGAAATCCATCCCCTCCATCCTTGCAAGTGCCACCCAATTCTCTCTTGTTATCTGATCCCTCTCTGCCTATAGCCATGCCACCTCTCTTTCTAGTCTCTCAACCTTTGTCGAAGTTCATGATGACTGTGCCTGTGGTGTGATCTTGGCTCGATGGACCTATCTCCTCAAGCCGTCCTATGATGCCTGTAGTCTTGCAAAGGGTCTCAGTGACTCTAAATTTCATTCTATAATAGGTGGGGGCATGTAATTTGATTCCATATCCTCCGCACCTAAATAGATTTGCACTATCTCCATAGTGGCATGATAGTAGAGATCTCGCCAATCCTTTGTGGGCCCTACAAGACGGGAAAAAAATATAACCGGTACACATCATGATATAAATATATATATATATATATATATATGCATAGAGTAATACATCACAACACAAAGTACATGCATCAAAATTAAATATCATCACCAATATCTTTGGTGAGATGAGTGATATCAACCACATCCTATACAGGGCAATGGATGTTGTGCTAGCCTCTCCTCGGCTGTGAGTACTAGTGCCTGCTACTACTATTTCTCGAGATCTAGTCATATGAATGGGTTTGGTCTCTCCCCAATCATATTGGTACTTAGCCACTAAATCACTAATCTCCCTAAGGGATGGCTCCTCATCCTTATCCTCCTCCTATCCCTCCTTTCTATCATAATTTTGATCTGCATCTTGATCATACTCCTGATCAATAATGTCAGTAAATATGTCCACAACCCTGTAGCATGTCTCCTCAGCTCTATCCTCTCTCTCATCTCCCTCATCTAGTACTGGTCCTATTTCCCTTATGAGCTCATCAATTAGAAACACCAAAGCTAGTCATGATTCTATCCACCACTCCTCAAGATCCCATGTGGCCCCAACATCATCTGCATCGGAGACTGGTGGTTGTTCGTGATGACCTCCAAACGAACCTCTTGAAAGATGACCATGTCTTGGGTGGTCTTTTGATCTATCCAAATTGTCGCATGACTAGGTCATAGTAAAAGAGATGTAATATGTAATCATGCCGACCAACCAAAATTCTATCCATTTGTAGTCTCCTCATCTATCTCGTATGGTCTGACCACTATACTACATGCTAATAAGGTCTCTATAAGATCTCATCCTCCTCCATTTGATCAAACCACACTCTCCAAAAGTATAAATCTACATACTGCCATAATCGTTGAAGAAGATAGTCGAACGCCAGAGGATAGTTGAATGTTAGAGGATACCCCATTTTTTTAGGACATGAGAAGCCAATAGGCCTAGTGCATGTGATATGCTCTAGGAACCAAACCTGCACAAGTATACAGTGCACCATGTTATCTAGCTCTCAAAATACGAACCACCCCAAATCATAATATAAGTGTGATAGGATGCAATGTCCCCAGGCATACACTATCCTTTGCTCCACCATCATGCATATCAGGTGTACTAGCTTGCCCTCCAAGTGTGTTGTGCATCCATCTAGGAGGAGTACCAATGAAATGGTATGCATCATATTCCATCTCACCACTGGCACTCGTGAATATAGTAGTAGTGCTAGATCAATCCACCTTGCAACCCTATCATCACGATTTTGTCCATCAAGGCAATATTGCATGTCCACCCACTAATCGTGAAAGGATTGACCCCTATGGAGGTGCACCCGCTCCCCTCAAATGGGAACTCAAAGTATCTAGTGCACATCCTCTAGTGTGATGATCATCTCTCCCATAGGAAGGTGAAATGTGTATGTATCTACATCCTATCACTCACACAACACCATCAACATAGCATCATGGTACCTCATGGGACGCCCGAGCTATTCCCAATAAATACCTACCTCCTATAGGCTCTCCATATATGTCGATGAAAAAGTGAGGGATAGGCCTTTTAGGAAGCCCAGCTATCTCCCACCCAAATTCTAACAAGATCAGGTGGGTACCTATTAAAACATCAAAATATTCTCTCTAAATCATCTAATATCTTCAATTTTATTATAATTCATCATGAAAGTGTGTTAATTTTTTTGTAGTGTGCTTTCTCTAAGGCCCTAGAAAATTTAGAACCCTTTTGGGACACTTCGAGAAGAAACATGACACTTTGTGAAAAAGTGGGACAATTTGTGAACAAAAGGGACACTTTGTAGAAAAAAGGGACACTTTGCAAACTTTTTTTCCAAGATCCTAAATTAATCTAAATATACATATAAATCATCCCATAATTGAAGGATCACAAAGAAAATATTTTCGAATTGACTCTCTTTGTGGTGGCTCTCGCCATAGGCCACCTAGTCTCCCAACACATCCAATCTCACAGGTATGAAATCAAGTGTTCTTGACATCTTTCCCTATCTCCTAGTCACTCTCCCGCTACGCAAAAAGGTAAATGAACAAGTAAGTGAAAATTTACACCATTTTATTTCCTTTTAATCTTTCTCATTTTCATATAAGCACATTTGTACTTTTACTATCTTAGATATTTTAGTGTGATTTTAAGTCAAACCAACATATCGGGTTCTTGTGAACTCCATTTTTTATGTCATTTGTTGCATTAGAATCATGTTTCCATGGCCTAAATCATCACTCATCTATCATTATGTGGCATGGTACTTGGAAATACCCCCCAATATGTTTTTCCTTATTCGATGTGGCTAGATTGCTACCTTGATTCCACCTTTATAGAGCAATCAGAATCAGGGGAGGCATACATCTAACCTCAAATTTTAATTTTAGGAAATCGATAAGAGGAGTTTGGACTTCTAATGAAATTGTGTTGTAGGATGTGTTTCCTAATGTTGTGGTTTTGTAGATAACTACACTAGGGGCTTCATTCTGCCACCCTTGAATGGGGATCTTTTCATGAAAACAAAGTGCATTGTTTAGAGTCCTTTAGATTACATATGCATGCAGAGTCATATGTGCACTAAAATGGGGGCTAAATGTGTCACCAAAAATTGTATACAATTGAAGAAAAGGATAATTTTGTGCCTAATTTGGTCCTACTTTAGGTACCCTTGCATAAATCACCCTCCTAAAACAACATTTATAGGCCCCTAAGACTCGTTATTTTTGACTTTGAGGCCTATTTTACCTAAGGAACCATAAAATTCCTAAAAAACAACACCAAAATCACTCAAAATTCACAGATCCCACCTCAAAACCCCTGGTGGGACTAGGTTGCCCAAGGTGGCGACCTAGTCCATTTTAGGGTTATTTCAATTTTTGAGTGGGAAACTATCCGAATTGCTAAAAATTCTCGATGGGTGTTGACCTCTTATGTCAAAATAACCAACAACTAGGTATTTTTTCCTATAAATACTTGTTTTTAGGTCATTTTCACAACTTTTGGCCATTTTTCACAAGCAACTTCAAGAATCAAGTGTTGAACATCTTCCACATGAAGACTCATCTTTCTTTCTACAACAAAGTTGAAGCTTAGGGGAAAAAACTAGGGCTTTTGTAGGTCTTCAAGTTCACTTCACACTCAAGATCTCACATTGCAAAGGGTTGACCATGGATTCCTATGGATAATCATGGAGAAATCTAGGTTGAGGAGGTGCAACTAGCCACCAAATCACACCTAAATACTTGTTTTCAAAGCGATTCCATCTTCCATCTTCTCTCTATCCTCATATTTAAGGTTTTCATCCCATTTCAATTCCATTTAAATTCATTTGTAATGTTATAGGGTTTCTATGATTGAGGTAGTACATCATTCAAATCTCTTGCATGCATCTTATTCTAGCACATTCGAATAGGGTTTTTCTTACTTTATATTTTCCTAGTTCTAGACACACTTAGGGCTAGGGTTTATGCAGATTTCTTGTCTCCAAATTTTAAATACAAAATAGGTTTTTGACCAAGGAAAACCCCAGATTAGAAACCAAAATGTACTGTGATTTCAAGTGATTTTGCAGATCTAAACTCAGATTTCATTGAAAAAGCATAGCATAGACTATAGACCTCTAACTCCACTTTTAGATTTCTTGAAAGGTTGAAAGGGACTAGGTCACCAATAGTGGTGATGTAGTCCCACTATAGGATTCTATAAATAAACTTGACTGATTTGAGTACTTAGTTGGCTAGAATGGAGCCCAAAACAATTTACCAAAACTGGGACCACATCACCTAGCTTGGTGTAAGTGTCCTAGTTGGCATAAAATTCAGATTTTCTAGATTTCTAGAGGCTTCTAAAATCCCCACTTCATTCCCCATCAATTTCTTGGTGCACTTTTCTAATATATGTTATGTTATTTTACCTTATATAGTCTTTATTTTATCCTTTTTGCATTACATCATGTGTTTTAAAACAATGTAGATTTCATTTGCTTACATGGAATAGTTAGTTTCATTCATGAGATTATATCTTTTAGGATACTTCATATAGGAACTGGAATCTCACTTCAACTCCTAAAATTGAATGGATCCAAGATTTATATACCCGAAAGAGAAATCCCCTTTCTTCTAGGTGAAACCACTAGGAATTCTTAGGGGATCCATCACATATATTGTGAGGTTTTATTTTTGAATACAAGTAAGGGATTTGGTGAAGAGCTTAGTATGGATTGTTTCCAAGAGAGTTCACAAGATTGTGAAAAGGGATTACACCTTTACGAGGGTTGAGGAGACAACTTGGAGGATGGTTGTCTATTAATTATAGTCAAGACCAAGGGTTATACATTTATGAGGTTCAAGAAGCCAAATTGGATGGTGGTTGTCCAATAACTATGGTCTATGATTTAAGATTTCATTAGAGGAAGAACAAAGGAATTCAACTCAAAGCTTCACCTTTTTGAGGGTTACAAGACCTGTATTATAGAAAAATGCATCCCTTTCCATTTTCACACTTATTTGGGTCTTTCTTGTTAAAATTTGGCTTATTTAGGCCTTAATTGGTCCTATTTTGTATCCACAAGCCTAGTTAAATTCATTTTTCTAAGGATAATCTTGACATGTAATAAATGGAAAATCATAGTTTAATATTTTTGGATATGATTTTCAGATTTAGGGATCTAGGACCCATATGCCCATTTAGGCATTTGGGCCTTGATTTCAAATGTCACATTGAACATAAAATTTCTTGAAGTATGTGTCCTAGGTTTAGGCCATTGGGACTCATACACCCAATTGGGTGTATTAGTCATACTTTAATTTAGGAACAATTTTATTTTAAATTCTTGGCTGGATTTTATTATCCTTAGTTTCAATCTCTCAATGTCAACTTGTAGTGTTGTAATTTCAGGGAATTAAGAATAAACAAGTATAATGTTGGATGTTGTGGTTGTGTTGCTGATATCTAGTTGTCATTGATGCCAACACTATTAACATTGGTGATTCTTAAGGCTGTATATGTTGAGGAGATTGAGAAAATTGTAATAAATATATTGGAGGCAGCCAGTGAAGCTAAGAAAGTCATAGTGATGAAAAGCTCTATATGTTGAGTTTCTAGTGTCGTGCACTAAAGGGTTTGTTGCTGAGATTATCAATTATGTTGTCCAAAATTTTCAATGGTACGCATCAAGAATTGGGGAAGTTATGAAGTTATGTGTTCCTATAGTCACTCTATTACTGTAGTAGGTGTTTTTTGAAGAAGAGGATGAAATTTTGGCAATTTCAGTTGTGTATGTTCTTGTGACATTCGTGGATGATTCTAGATCGTACTCTATCCTTTTTTCTCATCCTCATTGTTTGGTGTGATCATGATCAAAGACTTTTCGAATGTGTGCTCAATTTTTCATAGAATAAATTGAAAAAGAGGCAAAAAGGATAGAATAAATTTTTCATAGAATAAATTAAAATAATTTTTTCTCATCCTCTATGCTCTATCCTAAACTAACTAGCAACCTCATCAAAAATTGAATAAATTCTTCATCAAAATTCCAAGCAATTCTTTGTTGTTGTTCGGGAAGAATTACTTCATCCTTCTAATTTTGAGGATGTTAATTTAGGTCCTCACCATGTTGTGACTGAATTAGGTTGGTGTGCATCAATATTTGTTCATGTATTAAGGCTGACAGTTGTAATTTATTATTTATTCCTCGTTGATAGAGTTGTTGATGTAAATTCATATAGTAGATATATATGAGCGTTTGTCTCTTCATTTTAAGTGTATGCTCAGTGTATGTATGCATATTATATGTGTGAATAAAGATCAAATCATTAAGGAGAAGATTAAAGTGTGAAGGAGTTTGAGAAGAGTGTGTAGAAGTTTTTATGTGCCTAACTAGAATTGTCAGCAGCCTTTTGTAGAAGCTAATTTCTCATTTCAACCTCAGAAGATGGATTTAATCTGATTATTTTATGTAAGGCAGTGAGCCTTCCTCTAAGAAGTGAGCTCTAGGTAGTGTTCCTAAATGCATGTGTATTCCCTATTCATTTCATTTATTATACTTCTAACAAGGTATAATCTTGTGGACTAACAAACAATGTGGTTTTTCCCCTAATAGGGTTTCCACGTGTAAAATCTTGGTGTTCATGTGTATCTAATGTGTTATTGATTTATGCTTGCATAGTTAACTATTATATGTAATATTAAAGGTTGATTAATGTTGAATAAGTTTGATTTTGGTAACAATTGATTCACCCCCCTCTCATTTGTCTATCCTTGTTTTTTATCAATTAGTATCAGAGCAGGTTCCTATGAAGGGAAAGCTTAACAACTTGAGGTTATTGAAGATGGAATCTTACAAGAAGGATAGTCCTAGATTTGATGGAGAAAACTAATCTCTATGGAAAATCATAATGGAATGCCATTTGAAGTGTATTGGTGAGCCTTCTGGGAAGATTACAAATAATGCATATACTATCCTCAGAATGGTCCCTCTACTTCTAATGAAATCAAAGAAGCTAAAACAAATACCAGGGCTATTGAAGCATTGTTGAGTTCTTTGAAAAATTCAGAGATGACAAATGTGATAGGTCTAAAGACTACACATGAGATCTGGAAAAAGTTGGAATCATTGTATGAAGGAGATGCACTAGTGAAAGTTGCTAAGCTACAGAGTCTAAAAGGAAAGTGGGAGGACATGAAGATGAGTGAAGATGAGAACATCCTCTCTTTCTCTCAAAATATAAATGAACTGGTGATGAGCATTAGATGTGCCGGTGGAGTCTTGGATGAAGAATAAATTGTGGCTAAAATAGTTAGATATGTGCCTCCTTCCTACCAAACAAAATCTCATGATATTGATGAACTTTGAACAGTGACAAATGTGACAAGGGATGTGCTGATTGGAAAAATTGCTACTTTTGAGTTCAATGAATTTGGTGAATCTAATCCTAAGACTAAATCTGCATTTAAGGATATTGTATCCAAGATAAGTAAGCGGAGATATGATCTGGGAGAGATTTCCAAAAATAAATTCAAGTATGAAGATGAGATTAAATAGAATGAAGATGAAGAAAAAGAATTAGAATAAATGGAAGTATTTATTGTGAAAAGAGAGGCCAGAGGTCATGGTAAGTACAAAGGAAAGTTACCTATCAAATGTTTTTCTTGCAGTAAAATAGGTCATTTTGCATCAAGGTGTCTTAAAAGAGTCTCTAAGTATAAACCTGATAAGACTAGATTTCAAAAGAAATGATATTATGTTGAAGAAGGTGTTACTGATGATGAATCTGATAAAGAAACTGGAAATGAAGATGAATGGGTATTCATTGCTATCAAAGAAAATGACTAGGTGTCCACTAAATCTACTAGCAATGTTAATGTTGAGAAGGCTCTTTCAGAAAAAATAGAAGAAAAGGATGATTGGGCAATTAACAACGGATTTTCACATCATATGATTGGTGATAGAAGAAAAATTGTAAGCTTGGAAAACTATGATGCCATCTTCTTCCACAATACTTGAGTACAATTTTGACATCTCTCAGCATCTACTTCAGCCACAATACTTGAGTACAATTCTGACATCTCTCAGCATCTACTTCATCCATGCCTTTTTTCCAGATATCAAGTTGATCCAAAAGAGTGTTATGTGTCTGCTGTGAGAATAATCTTTAGATACCTGAAAGTTACAATTGACTTTGGTCTTTTGTATCCTAAGGATGATGATCTTATCTTAAGTTCTTTTACTAATGTAGATTGGGCAAGAGATGTGGATGATAGGAAGAGTACTAGTGGTGGTGTATTCTTTTTGGAAAGAATTTGGTATCTTGGCTAAGAAAAAAGTAGAATTTTTTTTCCTTATCTACTGTTGAGGTAGAATACATTTCTATTGCAAACAACTGTACTCAAGTATTGTGGATGAAGTAGATGCTGAGAGATGTCAGAATTGAGTATGAAGAACCCATTTCCATATTGTGTGACAACTCAAGTACCATAAATTTTTCTAAGAATCCAATGTTGCATTCAAGGACAAAGAATATATCCATCAAATATCACTTCTTGAGAGATATAGTAAGTGACAAAGAAGTTAGACTAGATTATGTATCTACAAAGGAACAAATTATAGATATCCTTACAAAACCATTGCCTAAGGATAATTTTGATTACCTCAGAGGAAAGGTAGTGGTGATTTCCCCTCCTGATCAGAACTAAGTGATGTAGGTCTTTGCATCAGTCCGTGAATTCATAGCCATATCTTATTCCAGATTGATGTTGTGGTGGCTGCAACTTAGGGGGAGTAGTCATATGTGCTAAATATGAGGATCAGAGCATGTGTACCTTTGCTGTTGAAGTCAAAGGGGGAGAAGAACAATGTGAAAAAATCTTGAAGGGGGAGAAGAGTCAAGAAATGGAGAAAAGAGCTATGAGAGGAGAACTGTAGATCAAAGGGAGAGAAGTATGTAGATAGCCAGTTGTGTTGATGACATTATTTTCCACATCATTTGTTTCCATCAATTCAAAAGGGGTAGATTGTTGGATGTTGTTGTTGTACTGCTAATATGTGGTTGTTATTGATGTCAACACTATTAGCATTGGTGATTTTGAATGTTCTATACATGTCGAGGAGATTGAGAAAATTATAATAAATATATTCAAGGTAGCAAGTGAAGTCAAGAAGGTCAGAGTGATGAAAATCTCTGTACATTGAGTTTCAGCTGTAATGCACTAAAGGGTTTGTTTTCAAGATTATCTAGTATGTTTTTTGAAAGTTTCAATGGTACACATCAAGAATTGAGGAAGTTATGAAGTTTTGTCTTCCTACAGTCACTCTGTTACTATACCAAGTGTTTTTGGAAGAAGAGGATGAAATTATGGAAATTTGAATTGTTTTATATGTTCTTGTGGTGTTTGTAGAAGATTCTAGATCATTCTCTATCCTTGTTGCTTGTCCATATTGTTTAGTGTGATCGTGACTAGAGATTTTTTTGATGTGTACTCGAGTTTTTATATTCTTAGTCGACATGATGGTGGTAACATGTTGAGAATCCATGAGGATTAATATTTTATTGTTTGGTGTGTTCGAGGATGTTTATTTAGGTCCTCACCATGTTGTGACCAACTTAGGTTGGTGTGCATCAAGATTTGTTCATGTATTAAGGCCAACAGTTGTAATTTATTCTTTATTCTTGGCCAACAGAGCTATTGATGTAAATCCATATAGCGGATATATAAGATCAATTTTCTCCTCATTGTAAGTGTATTCTTAGTGTATGTATGCAAAATATTCGTACGAATAAAGAAAAAATCATTCAAGAGAAGAGGAAAGTGTGAAGGAGTTTGAGAAGAGCGTGTAGAAGTTTTTTTGTGCCTAACTGAAACTATCATCAAGCTTTTGTAGAAGCTAATTTCTCAGTTCAACCTCATCAGATGGATTTAATATGATTATTTTATGTAAGGCAGCGAGCCTTCCTCTGAGCAGTGAGCTCTAGGTAGTGTTCCTAAATACGCGTGCATTCCCTATTCATTTCTTTCATTATACTTCTAACAGGGTATAATCTTATGGACTAACATCCACCATGGTTTTTTCCCTAACAGGGTTTCCACGTATAAAATATTGGTGTTCAAGTGTCTCTAATGTGTTATTGATTTATGCTTGCATTGTTAATTATTAGATCTAAGATTAAAGGTTGATTAATGTAGAATAAGTTTGATTTTGGTAACAACTGATTTACTCCCCCTCTCAGTTTCCTATCCCTATTTTGCCAACATATAAATACAAGGTTATTTCATTAAGTTTATCCTAGCAATAAATATAAGAGCCTTCAATTATTCATGCAAGATTTTCAAAGAGAATTCAAGAGTGAATCATCAAGCATTTGGAGCAACATTCAAGATTCAATCGTCATGTCAAAGTCTTCATGCATCATGTGTGTTTGTCAGCTAACATTTGTGATGTAGGTTTCACGATTCAAGAAAGCATTCAACCAAGAGTCAAAATCTACATCCATTGAATCTATTTCACACAATTTTGCAACTGTTCATTTCAAGGGTTTGGTGAGTTGCAACATAGCATTCATTCATTCATCATTCCTTCATGCTTTTCTAATTCATTTCAAGGTTTAATTACCACAATAGATTTTGACGAAGATAAACCCCCATTCGCTAACAACATGTGTCTTTGCAAATCTAGGTGAATTGGAGCTTGAAGATCCTTGGAAGGTAAAGTTGCAACATTTATCAAGTTGTTAAGAAGTTGTCATCTTCACTAAAATTAACCTATAGAGTAGAGTTTAGAATTTCATATTTGAAGATTGGACAAGAATGAAGCCACATAAGATTAGTAGAGGCTATAGAAGTATCAGTCAATCCATAACAATAGAAATCATACACCCAACCTGGTATTTTAGTCCTAGTATATCCCCTTTTTCCATCTGTCTATAGATCATGATCAGTCATCAAAAGATTATAGATTCTACCTAAAAACCCTATAGCAAGACTCATACACCCAAACTAATATATGAGTCCCAGTATACTTTTCATATTTGCATACCTTGTTTTGACTCCATCCTCTTGGGTATATGTGGGATCATCATGGAAAAAATAGGCCCTTAAGTGGCAATGAAAATTCAGAAAATCAAAGTTACAAAACTTGAAGTAAAAATTTAAATAAGTTATCTATATTATTTCAAAAAAAATGAACAATGGAATCTACAGAAAATTTAATGTAGTTTCTAAACTACTAGATTTTTTTTTTTTTGAAAATTTGAAATTTTAATGCAGTAGTACTTAAATTTTAGGGAAAAGATAAGAAGTAGGTGTCTATCTGACCACCCTAACCACTATAAAATAAAAATATTTTTTTATAATATTTTAGATATAAGTAGAGGACTTGTGTCTCGATGCGATGCATATTTTTTTGTAATTTTTTTCTAAGTAAATAATTAATTATGAATTTTTTATTACAACTTTTTAAAAATATAAAAAATCATATGTTTGGCCACCTTAACTTGGTCAAAACTTCATGATTTTTTTTTTATCCTATAGTATGTGAATCATAGAATGTGAGACATGTTTCAAATTCAAAAAGTGTGATACCATTTGAAAGCTATAGATGTTTTTCAATCAATGTATCAATTAAGACTTTAGTCGTAAATCAAATAGAAAATGAATACTAATTATTTATTAAATTCAAAGTAAAATATAATTTATATTGGTAGAAACCTGATAATAGCAAAGTACTTTACTATTTAATTTTAGTTTGTCAAACTCGTTTCGTGATTTCAAATTTCTAGGTAATATAGTGAATTTGCATAGTGCATCTAATTTCTACTTTTAAAGCATTGTTTAATGGTGACCTCTTGTCCAATTACCTAAGGAATCCACTAGCCATTCCTCAATTGAGTCACTTGGTTGAGGGGTCTAGTTTTCTATTGAATTGAAGTGATAAATAGGTCTAATTCCATGTCTCAAAAGGTGGAACCATACTTCCCTTTTGTTTATTTTGGTGAACCCAAACTTTGGACCCTTCAATTTCTAATTTGGAGAACATTCTAGTCATAGATCTAGGTTGTATTTAAATTTTCATTAGTTGAATTTCATTTAGGGATTCTAAATATTACATTAGGAAATGTGCATATAGGTTGAATTTTGTAATTTTTCATGATTTAATTTTATTAAAAATATGTAATTGAAAATAGTCAATTGAGAATACAACCCAGACACATTAAAATCAACTCAGAGTTTGTTGATTTAGGCTTAAAACCTCTAATTTGGACTCATTTACCCACCTAGGTGTATTAGTCCACGTACAAGTCTTTTTCTGTAGATTTTTGGGTATTCCATGCTCTCTATTTTTCACTATTTGAACCTTTCAAAAACCCTAATTTGGACTCATACACCCACCTAGGTGTATTAGTCCCCGATTAGGCTTGAATCTACATTTTATAGCATTAATTTTTTTTCATGTGTACTTCTGGTTGTCTTTAGATTATTGTTTCAATTTCCAAAATTACTATCATTGGCAATATTTTAAAAATATGTTTCATTTCAAGTGTATTTGTAAACATAAGAATTTGAATTAAAACACATCATTTATCTTGCACTCAGTATCCTTCCTTGATTGTCCCTTGTATGACCTTAATGAATTTATGTCCTATTGCTAATACTATAGTGAGATGTAATTCAAGACTCATGGCATCCCATGATAACACACTCATCGTGGATCTTGGGTTATCTAGCTCCTTCAATCATAGTGGTGAAACTAATGCACTAGGTATAGACCATATCATTGACAACTCTTTGCCTTCAAGTAGTATGGAAAGTGTTGAAACAATGTTTGCTAGTGTCCCTCAAGAAAACCTAATCCAAATCCATTAAGAATTGGCACATCTACAAAACCCGGTGAGTATTGAAAACATTTCCAACACCTCTATTGTTACCATAGATAACATACATTGAATGATTGAAACTAAAAAAGGAATAGAGATTAGATGTAACATAGCTCATATTTTTGGAAAACACCTTACCTCAACATGACTATTTGTGCTCAAACTTTGAACAATGCTCAATGTCAAGGAGGAACCCAAATTCCTCCTACAACAATTATCTCTCTTCCTACTTACACCAACCATCAAGCTACCACAACATTGTAACCTATTATTAATGTATTCTATATGTGTTCTATTCATTTTCCCCTCAAACACATATACACCTCCACCATATTCACCTTCATCCCTATTGATAGTGCTTTCTACATAGCAACAACTCAGATAAAATATGATATCCTATCTCTCTTGAAAGGTAAATGTATCTCTATGAAAAAAGAGATAACTCCAAGGTCTCTAGTGTCAGGTCTTGAAACTGCAAATAAAACAACTCAGAGATAATGTGAAAATATTGGTAATCACAAAGGGACCTTACTATAAGAAAATGTTGAACTCGAATTTATCAAATCTAGCAATATGTTGATACTTCAAATCCAAAATCTAACCCAAATAATAAAATAAAATACAAAATATAAGGGTTTCAAGGAGATTTCTAAGGCTACTTCTAATTCTAATATTGATAATGCAAATGATAAAATTCTCGAAATGGACCAATCCCTCATAAACTAATTCCTATTTGACCTTGATAAATCTGCAATCTTACAGAAATAGTGCAATCTTCTAAGGTGTTAAATATTTTCAGGTTATGCATATTCATTCAACACAATCCTATTGCAATTGAAATGAAGAAATATTCGTAATCGAACTAAGCATAATTTTAAGTGCAGGCTAACTTTGCAAAGCAGCTAACAATCAACTAATTGCAAAAAATATGGACTAGAGATTACTGCAAACACTTCAAGCATAAAATCTTAAACATCATCAAATCATATAACATCAAATAAAATTAAGAAATTCCAAATATAGAATATCAAGAACCATGCCAGATAAAACTCAACACAAGAAAGGCACCAAATCACAATGTCTTTACTTATATTAAATCATTCAAAGTGGCAATAATTCTAGTCTTCTATTACAATACTTGCTTGAAAGATAAACTAAATTCTAACTCTAATTCTTGCTCTTATCAAAATTTTCTCCAATGTTAAATTGTCTAAATAACTCCTTAAAAATGAGGTAGAATGTCGAACTTATAGAAAACCCCCAAGGCATGTCAGCCAAATTAGGTTTACAATAATCAAACAACCAAAATAGGTCGGCCAAGAGGAATTCAAAAATAAAATGAAATGTGCAATATATGCACCAATTTAGTCCAAGTTGGCTTGGGATCGCCAACATAACCCAACCCAATACATTCAAAGGAAGATGAGGAATAATAGGGAAGCACAAATCCCAATGAGGTTTTGCATTAACTACCCTCTCCTTTGTCTTTATCTTGATTCACCCTATCTTGTATCATCAAAAATACCTTCTCCAAGTCGACAATAGGTGGCATAACTAACACCTTCATTCTTCTTTCCATGGACTTAATGTCGTCCCTTGATTTCTTGACCACCTTATCCTAGTCTACCTTTTGGGTCTTGTATTTATCAATTATTGCAAGGTAGGTAGCTGCATCATCTAACAGATGTTTGGTGACCTAGTCCTCATTGATAGGAGAATACACCTCTCGCCACCATTTTCTCAAATATTCTAGGCTTAGATGCTTCGGAACAAAATTATTTCTCCCTATCATAATCTCAAAGAAGGAGATGCACTTGTTGTGAATTTTAGTCAAAGCATCCTCAATATGCCTCCCCTATTTATCCACCTTCTTCAAAACTCTTTTCCCTATCTATAAAACCTCAAACCATTCTCAGTGTTCTGCTACTTTGGAAGAAGGAAGAATTCCATCTCCCACTAGCTTCTCCTTGGTGTAGTCCATGATGATTCTAGCCTTTTGTAGCAAAAGATCCATATCTTCCTTGTCCTAGGACAGTACATTCTTCAACCAGTAAATTGACCTCATAGCATTCCCACCAATTGACCAAATATCCTTGATGGAATTGTCTCCCTAAGTTCAAACTCCCTTTAACCAACTTGTTGTAACATGGGAAGTGACCTTCATATTTTATAACTCAGTAATTTTTTCTTGTCTTAGGAAGCTTGCAGAAGATGATGAGGAGCTAATGGATTGCAAGGGTTTCATCAACTCTTGCAGATATCTTTTAATTTTTTCATTCTCCTTCTTCAATTCTTGCTTGTTCTGCACCTCCTTCCTTAATCGACCAAGGATTACAGAACTGGAACCCTCATATTCTTCAATATCTTATTCTATGGAAGCATGCCCTAGATTGGAAGTTTGTACATTATAATGATTCCCAGTCACATCATTTTTTTTTTTGTCAAGAGAAGGAGTAGCAATGTGGACCACTCTGTTAGTTTCCTCATCTCTCTCAATTCTATAGATAATCTTGGATTTCTTCTTTACCTTTTCCTTTCCTATGTTTGCTAGTAATTCATCCCAATTGGGAGGAGTATCATCCACCACAACTTGTTTTCTCTCCAACTCCTTGTCCAACCATCCTGGGACTATGGGATCCGACTATACATCATCTTTCCTAACTACATCCTACTAAGCCTTGGATGCATCTTCATCCAAACTTTGCTTCTCAAGAATCCTCTCAACTGTATCTTCTTTTCCTTTGTCATGCTCCTCTTTTTAATGTACTAGTGAGGGAATCCTAGCTAGTATTTCCCCCTTTTGAGGATTTCTATCCTCATGAACTTCTACAGGTGAGTCCCCATAAGCCACCAAAGGAGACTACATAGCTTTCTCCATTTTAGCCTCAACATTGTAGAGTTTCCCCCTCTTGGAATTCTTCTCCTTCCTGGTCCTGGGATTTTCGACATCCTTTCGTTCATCTGGCACATTACCAGTCTCATGAGAAGGAGGGAAATATTCATGCTCAGTGATAGGAGCAAGAATGGGAACACTTGCCTTTGTTAAACCATCCTTGGGAGACATGGTCCTTGACCTCCTAGTATATCCCCATGTCTTCTCTCCTGATCTCTCTACCTCTACCATTGAGGGTTCAAATTGTTTATCTTCCTTAGAGGTTTCCTTATTCTATGAAAACATCACAATTCTCCTTTTCTTGGGCAAAGGGATATTGGTATCCACTTCCTCTTTTTCTTTCCCATCCTTTTCATGCTTCTTCTTCTTTGAGACATGTCTCCTTTTCCTGGCTATAGGCTTTCTTTGTTTCCCTACCTCCTCTACCCAAGCATCCTTAATTTTAATCTTGAAAGGAGAGCCCACCTTGGTTTTTCCTTTGGGGTCTTACTCAGGTGATTCTTTAGAATCAAAGTGAGAATCCAAGTCTCCCATTAGATCATAGGTGCACTACACACCATCACTCTCCAACTCCAATATCTTGTGCTTGAGCCATAGCTTGGTGTACTTGATTACTGGAGTCATGATGTTTTCTAACTCTGTCTTCTCCTCCTCTAGCCAATCCACCTCTCCAACTAGCTTATCCTTCACAGCTTCAAAGTTATGGCCTTGAACCAAATTTCCATCCTCCTCAACCTAATCTGGAATATCCTTTATGTTGTATAGCCAGACCAAGTTCACTAGTATCCTGGATAATTTCTTCTTTCTGACTTCGAACTCATCACTGATCTTAGCCCAATAGTCTTCCATGACATCCTTGTGACTGTACTCTCTGTTGGCCTTCTTTTGTGCTTCACCAGTTATGTCAAATCTAGATATCTTGGAATGGAAGGAAAGACCAAGAGTACTCATCTCTTCTTCAGAAGCATGGGTTGAGTTGATAGAAGGCCATGCCTCACCACTGCCTATCCTTAAAGGAAAATCACTACCAAATCTGGTCTTTTGCTTCTCCCTCTTCACAATTACATCAAAGTCACATATCTGCCTTGTAATCTCCAAGAGTAGAACATGATTCATGGGGTACCTAGGGAGTTTGTATGGAGCCCTTTGACATCCATCAATTCTGATGTATGAAAAGGTGGGAAACTGGATAAACTAGGCTCCAAACCTCTTGATTAATTCCTTTGCCTTGTCTAAAATCCAAACATGCTCTACACCTTGTAGAAGCCTAGCGATTTACATAGTGAATGCATCATTCACCCTTCTATAACTTGTGCCACCTAAGTGTAGTTGTGGGTACACTTCATAAATTACATCCTGCCCAAATACACCTCCTGTGCTTAGTCCCTTGTATGGGTGATACCTTGCAAGTGCATACACAAAATAGGATGTCATTGTGAAGGTCTTTGTCTGTGAAACATTACACATCTGCTCATGCATCATAACACTTCTAATTCCTGTCTAGTGGTATTCTATACCCTATTCCATTCTTGCAATGACATGGAACATCCAATTCTCAAACATTCCTGCACTTTTCAATCCTACTACTCTATTGAGGAGTATGATGAAATCATAGTATTCCTTCCTAAATTTAGCTTTGAACAACTACTTCCCAAGGGTAACTTGAAGAAGTGGGACTTGGGTTTCTCCAACCAAGAATTGACAACCTACTAGGTTTTGATGACATTCTCATCATAATACATCTTTGCTACATCCATATCAAAGGCCACAACATGAGACCTATCAAGCATGTCAAAGGTTTGAGCAATGGACACAGGATTGATATTTGCCATTATTCTTCCCTGAGGACCAACTATCCTCTATGTTCCCCTGTCATAGTGCTTGGCACATTCAAACACTAACTCGTAACACTGGATTGTAGAAGGAAATCTAGCCACATGTGCCAACCCCGACTCCAATGTTCTTCTGCCCAACAGCGAGAGATTTTGTGCTTCCATTCTTGCCTTAAATTCCTCATAATCCCATAGCCCAACTTTTGTATCAATGATTCCTGACCAAATGGAGGTCAACTTTCTCTCAGGGACTCTACTCTTTAAATCTATCTTAAATCTTTCTACCTCAGATATAGCCAAGCCCCTAGGATCTGGATTCATTTCCTTAGCCTTGCTTTTCCCAACAATAGCCTGACTTGATTCTACCTGCATACAACAAAGACACCAAAATAAGATCCATCACAAATGATATAATCATTCCTTAAGAAAATCCCTTAATGAGAAAAATCTCCCAAAAACCCCATAAGAATTAGTTATTTAAAAGCTCGGGTTTTTAGCCCTATTATGGAATTTGGGCTGGAGAGGAATTTCATGAAATTCTGAACCAAGCAGAATCCAACAAAACAAACACAAAGAGACATCCAATCCATCATTTGATCAATCGAATTAACCAAGAAATCACATGATACACTTTAGAACAAGTTAAATCAATCATGAAATGCATAATTATTAGCCAAAATTTCATAGATTCTTTCATTTCTCCATTTTCAATAAAATATCGAGGAAATCCATTGGGGATAGAAACACGTGAAAATGACAACAATTTGAAAATTCGAGGAAAATCCCGAAGGCACGAAATTTCATGAAGTCAATGCAACTTTCACACTTTGAGCCCATTTTTGGGAAATCGACAAGGCAATGGAAAATTCAGGGAAATCCCTAGATAAAGGAAATGCACAAGGGAATCAAAAATTCAAAATCTTTGACTTCATCAGGATTTCACCTAGATCAATCAAACAAATTGGAAGTTGGAGATTTCTCCCAGGATTCAAATTGATTATACTGCAAGTAAACAATCGATGTTCGAATCGATCAAAATAAGGATCCACTCCACAAGAGGGAGGATTTCAAGGAAACAAACCCTAGAAAATCACCATGTCAACACAAATCGAATCTCAATTTTCTTCTCACTTCACTTTTTCTTCCCACACGACTCAAATAATGATAGGGTTATTATTGAATTGGATAATAGCAATAAGTCACACTTTGCCAGGACACGGTTTCACCAAAAGTCAGGGAGTTTCACATTAAACCAAAGCTTGAGAGAGCTAAGCTCAAAGTTAAATAAACAGAGGCAAAGAAATGGAAACCCTACCCTAAATATAATCATGCATAAGGAGAAATGCAAGCCAAAAGGAAGGGCATCAAGCCAGCAATTGGCAACCCTAGCACTACTACCAGACCATACCACACCGATATCCTGACTCAAAGCATATACCCACAAACCTTAAAGAAGATTCAATTTGTTCATCAAAAGGTAAGGTAGTATTTAAATACCATGAGGAAAAAGAAATGGAAGTAGCGAGAGTCGACAAGAGAACCACAAAATCAGGGCAGAAAGCAAGTGATCACCAAAAAGCTCGATTGCAACCCTCGACCAAAAGCTCACATGCACAATTCAGCAGTGGCAATCCAAAATAAAACTCCTCAAATCTCATAATAAGTAAAATGACATAGAAATCCTCATAAAATGAAAATAAACTCAATACACGAAAATTGCAAGACCGTACAAGGCACATAAATGCATCGATAAGACAACAAACCCAGGGATCCAAAGGTAAGACAAAATCTAGGGAAAATTCGGTTCAGGTGGAATTCCGCAAAGTCCTGAAATTTCTAGAAAATAACACAAAGCACCCTCTATCGGGTTTCCATGGTGTCTAGGGAATTCCACCCCAAGGGCATTTTCCCGAAAATAGAGAAAAACCTAAGATAGATCCCAGAATGCAGAATTTTGAAAGTGCCTCCCTGAAGGGGCATTTGAACAAATAGGATGACCAATTGGAACATGCCAAGACAACCAAATCCCAAAATCCAAAGGGGCCAAAAGACCAAGAGTGACAACAAAAAGAGAAAGAAAGAGAGTCCCTACTTTTAGTGGGGCGTGTGTGCAAAAAGTGCACAAAAATGCCAACACATAAACAATGATACCATCCTTAACCAAATATTCCAAAATGTTTCATCCCTTCAATGAAAAATTTTCACCGTAAACCAAAATCAAAATGTCCAACCTTCATTCTATGTAAAAATTAATCCCTTATCCTCGGAGATATTAAGAATTCCATTACCAGAATTTATAGAGATTCCTAGTGTGTGGAAGTGTTTTTCTACTCTAAGATGCAAAATAAACAAACAAAATGCAACGTAAAAAGAACACAAACATCCACTTGAGATTAGACTAGTTTAAATCAAACAAAACCATAATAAAATGACAATATTACCTTGTTTGAATCATTCCTTTTGGTTGGCCCTTTTAAGATGAGTTGTGTGCTCCTTTTTGTTAGCAAAAGTGTATAAAACATAGTGCAAATCAGTGGTTGTGAGATGAGGAATGAAATGGTGTGGATAGATGATTGATTAGATGCAATATGGGTGCTTAATGTGGGTACAAAAATGGAGGTTGGTTAACTTGGTAGTAAGGTAGCTAAGTATGCTAAGTTTTCTTGATTTCTTGTTAGATGCAAATGAGGCAAAATCCACCACATTTAGGAGAAATTACTCTAAATTAATGGACATGGATAAGATTGATCCTTGGTGAGGAGATCAAGGGCTAAGGTGAATTGAAACCTCATGTTGATGGTTTTTTCTACACAACAACAACTCAGACAAAATATGATATCCTATCTCTCTTGAAAGGTAAATCTCTGTGGGAAAAGAGATAACCCTAAGGTCTCTAATGTCAGGTCTTGACAATCCAAATAAAACAACTCAAAGATAATGTGAAAATGTTGGTAATCACAAAGGGACATTACTACAAGAAAATACTAAACTTATATTTATTAGATCATATGGTGATACTTTAGATCTCAAATATAACCCAAGTAATCAAAGAAATAACAAAAAGAGATAAGTGTTTTAGAGATAATTCTAAGACTAATTCTAACCCTAAGATTAACAATGCAAAAGATGAAATTATCGAAATAGACCAATCCCTCATACACTGACTCCTATTCAACCTAGATGAATCTGCAATCTTACAAAAATAGTGCAATCTTCTAAGGTGTTAAAAATTTTTAGACAATGAATATTCATTCAAGACAACCCTATTGCGATTGAAGTGAACAAGCATTCATAATTGAACTAAGCATGGTTTTAAGTCCAGGATAAATTTGCAAAGTAGCTAACAATCAGCTAACTACAAAATTTATGGACTAGAGATTGTTGCAAACACTTCAAGCATAAAACCCTAAACATCATCAAATCATCTAACATCAAATAAACTTAAGCAATTTCAAAGATAGAATATCAAGAACCATGCCAGATAAAACTCAACACAAGAAAGGTACCAAATCACAATGTCTTTGCTTGTATTAAATCATCCAAAGTGGTGACAATTCCAGTCTTCTGTTACAACACTTGCTTGAAAAGATAAACTAAATTCTAACTGTAATTCTTGCTCTTATCATAATTTTCTCCAATGTAAAATTGTTTAACTAACCCCCTTACAAATGAGGCATAATTCCAAACTTATAGAAACCCCCAAGATATGTCATCCCAATTAGGGTTTACAATAATAAACGGCCACACAATAGGTCAGCCAAGAGAAATTTGAAATAACATGAAATGTGCATTAAATGCACCAATTTCATCCATGTCGGCCTAGGGTCTCCAACAAAGCTCGGTCCAATGCATGCAGAGAAAGAGGATAAATAATGGGGAGGCACAAATTAAGATGTATAATTGCATTAAATACTTCCCCCCTTTATCCTTGGCACACTCCACATTATCCTGCACCATCAAAAATACCTTGTCCAAGTTGGCAATAGGTGGAATAAGTAAAATCCTAGTTCTCCTCTCAAGGGACTTGATATCATCTCTTGACTGCTTCACTACTTTATCCCGATCTACCTTACTTATTTGATATCTTTCAATAACTGCAATGTAAGTTGCTGCATCATCCAATTGATGCTCAATGATAGGGCCCTCATTGACTGGAGAATACACATCTCACCGCCATTTTCTCAACTACTCTAGGATAAGATGCTTTGGCACAAATTTATTTCTCCCTATCATCACTTCAAAAAAGGAAATACACTTATTGTAGATTTCAGTCAAGGTGTCTTCAATCTTCCTTATTTGTTTATATATCTTCTTCAAAGCCTTTTGCCTTATCGACAAAATTTCAAGCCATTCCCAAGGCTCTACGATTCTTGAGGAAGGAAGAATTCCATCATTTATCAATTTATCTTCAGTGTATTCCATGATGGCCTTTGTATTTTACAACAAGAGATCTACATCTTCTGTATCATAGGCCAACACATTCCTTAGCCAATCTAATGACCTGATTGAAACTCCTCAAGTTGAAAGGATGTCTTTGATAGCATAATCTCCCTCCATTTGCACCCCCTTGTAACTAGCCGACTGTAGCATGTGTGGTGTTTTTCATTCTTTCCAACTCTGATATTATTTCTTGAGGTAGGAAGCCTGTAATATATGAGGAAGAACTGATGGATTACAAGGGTTTCATCAACTCTTACAAATATCTCTTAAGTTTATCATTTTCTTTTTCCAACTCTGACCTAATTTGCACCTCCTTCCTCAATCTACCAAGGATTATAGCACTAGAGCCTTCATATTCTTCAATGTCTTGCTCCATGGAAGCATTTCCTAGGTTGATAGTTTGCACACTATAATACTTTCCAATCACATTGTCCCTATCCTTGTTAGGAGCAGGAGTAGCAATGTGGACTACCATGTTGTTCGCTTCATCTCTCTCAATCCTAGAAATGATTTTTGATTTCGTCTTTGTCTTCCCCTTTCCAATGTTTTCTAGTAGTTCATCCCAATTAGGAGTATCATCCACCACAATTTGTTTACTCTTCAATTCTTTATCCAACCAACTCGGAAAAGTAGATTATGATTGTACTTTGTTGTATCCATCTTATTCCTATTGAAATTTGGGCACACTTTCCTCCATACTTGGCTCCTCGGGGATCTCCCTAGCTGAATCCTTATTTTACTTATTGTGCCCCTCCCTCTCATGCACTGGTGAAGGATTCCTAGTAGGCATTTCTTCCCTCAGAAGAGGTCTATACTCTTCACCTCTTGTAGGTGAATCCTCACAAGCCACCAGAGGAGACTACAAAACCTTATCTATTTCCGCCACAACATTGTAGAGATCACCCTCTTGGAATTCCTCATCTCCATGGTCTTGGGGATATTCAACATCTTTTGGTTCATCTGGAACATTGCCAGTCTCATGAAAAGGATGGATGTCTTCATACTTGCTGATAGGAGAAGTCATGGGAGTGTTTCCTTTTGGTGCAACATCCTTGGGAGAAGGAGTCCTTGATCTCCTATTATATACTTGTGTCTTTTCCCCCGAGCTCTCTACCTCTACCATAGGTGTGTCAGCCTCTTCATCTGCTTTATAAGTTCCCTTCTCCTTTTGTGACAACCTCAAAATCCTCCTCTTTTTAGGCAAGGGGACACTAACCTCTTCCTTTTCTCCTTCATCTCTTTCTACCTTCTTTCTCCTTGAGACATGCTTCATTTTCTTGGCTATAGGATTTCTTTTTTTTCTCTGCTTCTCCTACCTCCTCCACCTGACCATCTTTAAGTTTGATCTTGAAAGGATAGCCCACCTTGGTTTTGCATTTGGGGTCCTTTTTAGGTGATTACTTGGTAGTAGAGTGAGACTCCAAGTCTCCTATAAGATCATAGGTGCATTGCATACCCTGGCTTTGCAACTCCAACATCTTGTGTTTGAGCCATAGCTTGGTATACTTGATTACTGGAGTCATCACTTGTTCCAGATCTATCTTCTCTTCCTCTAGCCAATCAACCTCTTCAACTGGCTTATCCTTCACAACCTCAAAGTTATGATCTTGAATCAAATTCCCATCCTCCTCAACTTGATCAAGAACAACGCTTATGTTGTATAACTATACCAAGCTGATTGCTAACCTATAGAACTTATTCTTTGTGATTTCAAACTCGTCAGTGATGTTGGTCCAGTTGTCTTCTATGTCATCCTTGTGACTATACTCTCTACTAGCCTTCTTATGTGCTTCACTGGTTATATCAAACCTGGACCTCTCGGAGTGGAAAGGAAGACTGAGGGTACTCATCTTCTCTTCAAAAGCATGGGCCGAGTTAATAGAAGTGAAGGCTTAATCACTGCCTATCCTCAAAGGAAAATCACCACCAAACCCGGTCTTGAGCTTCTACCTCTTCAAAATTAAATCAAAGTCACATATCTATCTTGTGACCTCCAAGAGTACAACATGATCCGTAGGGTACCTAGGGAGTCTATATGGAGCCCTATGACAAACATCAATTGTTATGTATGAAAAGGTGAGGAATTGGATAAACCAGACTCCAAACCTCTTAATTAACTCCTTGGAATTGTCTAAGATTTTGACATGCTTTGCACCTTGGAGAAACCTAGTGATGTACATGGTGAATGCATCATTCACCCTTCTATAGCCTGAGTTACCCAGGTGTAGTTGTGGGTAAGCTTCATAAATTACATCTTGTGCAAACATACCTTTTGTACTCAATCCCTTGTATGGGTGGAACCTAGCTAAAGCATAGAACACGTAAGAAGTCATTGTGAAACTCTAAGTATGTAGGACATTACACATCTTTTCATGAATCATGGCACTTATTATGCCTGCCCAGTGGTAGTATATACCCTATTCCATCCTAGTAATGACATGGAACATCCAATTTGTGAACATTCCTACACTCTTCAACCCTACCACCCTACTGAGAAGGGTGATAACATCATAGTATTCCTTCCTGAATTTAGCTCTAAACAACTACTTGGGTAGCTTTGAAAAGTGGGACTTAGGTTTTTTCAACTAGGAATTAATGACCTATTGGGATTTGATGGTATCTTCCTCATAGAACTTATTTTACACATCCATGTAAAAATCCACCAAATGAGACCTATAAGGCATGTCAAAGGTCTAGGCTATAGACACAGGATTTAGATTTGCCAGAATTTTTCCTTGGGGACCAACTATCCTTTGTGTACCCCTGTCATAGTGTCGTTCACATTCTAGCACCAGTTCATAACAGTACACTATAGGAGGAAATCCAGCTACATGTTCCAATCTTGATTCCAATGTCCTTTGGGCCAGTAGAGGAAGGTCCTGTACTGTCATCCTTGTCTTGAACTCTTCATAGTCCCACAATCTAATATTTGTATCAACGACCCCAGACCAAATGGAGAAAAAATTTCTCTCTGGAATTATAATTTTTATATACATCTTGATTCTTTCTACCTCAGAAAGGGAAGACCCCTCTATACCTGGATCCACCACTCTACCCTTGGTTCCACTTGTCATTGCCTTACCTGACTCAGCCTGCATTCGACAAAGAAAACATAATAAAGATCACATGGAACACAAGTTAATTAATCACAAATGACAAATTCATCTTCAATAAAAGTCCCATGATAAGAAACATGCTCAAAAACCTCATAAAAATTAACCATCTCAAAGTTTGGGTTTCAATCCCTCCCATGAAATCTAGGACAAAGAGGAATTTCAGGAAATTCCCAACCAGGCGAATTTTAGCGAAGTAAGCACAACAACATCCAATAATCATTTGGTTAATTAAATTAACCAAGAAATCACATGATACATTTTAGAACAAGTTAAATCAATCATCAAATACATAATCATCATGCAAACTTTCATAAAAACTCTTGATTCTTCATTTTCAACAAGACTTCGAGAAAATCTGCCTTAGATGGAAATCCGCTAAAATAGCAATAGTTTAGAAATTCTAGGAAAATGAAGGAACTAAGCACTTCTAGGAAAATATCAAAGGCACAAATTCTAGTGAAGCTAATGTAATTCTCATAATTTAAGCCCATTTTCAGGAAATTTACAGGGCAACGGACAAATCAGGGAAATTTGCGAGGCAAGCGAAAATCTAGATCACTGCAAATTTTAGGAAAACAAAGAGAAAAAGAAAAGTCAGGGAATTTCAGCATATAAGGAATTTCACAAAGACTTTGAAAACCCGAATATCCACATTTTCTCTCGAAGTCACTGAAATTGATCGAATGATCACAAATTTGAGGATCTAGAGCTTGAAACTAGCTCGAATTGAACCTCCTACAGATCATATTTAAATTTGAAACTCACCCTAAGGTAAATTGGGAGGGATCGGTGATGCCCTAGGCATGAAACCCTAAAATTCCACCATGAGTGCGCAAGATAATCCTTGGCTCAACTCGCTTGTTTGCAAGGTTTACATAAGGTTCGCTATGGCCCATACCAACAATCTTTCTCATGATGAAATTGAATGACAAGCTCAAAAAATCACTTGGGATCGACAATCAAACATAATGGGATAACCCCAGCTTTGAGATATTCAATGCCCAAACATGCAGAACCTCAAACCCCAAGCACACCTAAAATGCCAAAGAAGCATGTGCACTCAACAATCAAAAGAAAAGAAACACAAACCACATGGAGGGGCACCAAAAGAAAACTAGAAACCAAAGAATCAATCACCTAACCCCACCATATCAACATTCTGACTCACAACACATACGCACAAATCATGAAGTAATTCAATTCATTCATTAAAAGAGAGAAAGCATCATGTATATACAATGAGGATAGAGAAAGTTGAAAAAAAAGAAGCTGGCAAGAAACCTTAAAGTCCGAGTAGAGTGCAAATGGGTTCTAGAAAAGCCAACCGCAACAATTGACCTCAATCCCAAATGCACAATCCAGCAACAAAACTTAGGATCAAGCACTCCAGACCAATAGAAAGCAAGTGATAAAACTCCAATGGCATAAAAATCCCAAAATAAATGATTTAATACCCCCAATATAAATCATACAATCGAGCATTAATGTATTCAAGAATATAGGTCAAACCAAAACCTGGGAATTCGACAAGGCAATGAACCCTCAAATAAATCTGGCCACGACAGAATTTCATGAAGGACTAAAATCTCTAGATCACAGTGAATAGTAGCCATCATCGGGTTTTCAAGGAAACCGGGGAATTCTGCTTGGAGTGGATTTTCCCGAGAGCAGTGAAAAACCCAGAATGAGTTCAAAAATTAAGGTTTTCAATATATATCATAGGGGGATCATCCATGCAAGAAAGGTAAACATCCAAGAACATTCCCAAGCAAGCAAATCCTCAAAATTGAAAGGCATCACACTTAATTGAAACATCACTATTGTATGGATCATTCTCAATTTTGTATATTAATGCAGCCATGACATTATTTTTTTCAACATAGCAATCATAGTTCATCCCTTGAATGCCAGTTCTTCGAACAATCACCACTTCAAGATCATGTAGGAAATATGGTAACAAAGTTGCAATGGTTGTGATGTCTTGAGGGATTATTATATTATGGCCACTATATTTGTATTGGCCTCCTCGAGCATGCTTCACTTGCAAAATTGGAGCAACTCTAGCTATAAGAATTTCCTCAACTTGAGTAAGATTCACAAGGACAATAGGTTGTAGTCCTGGATCCATCTTGTTAACTAAACTAAATCTATGGATTCCTTTTTTAGAAGAACAATGCAAGCACTTGATGCCCATAGTCGATGCTCGCACTTTCATGTCGGCATAGCTTTCCTTGCAAACACTACAAAATTTCAAATCAAACAAAGCATCAATGCCCCAACAGAAGGACTACATTTCAATATGAAAAGAATCTTCAAACATGTTGCTAAAATGGTGGGGAGTTGAGGTCTACAACCAACTAATTTTGAGACACCTTCACTGGAAAGGTTGTGTGAAAGATTGGAAAGCATGGGGGTTGCGGGAGTATAGGAGTGAGCATGTTCTTCCAATGATCTGGGCAGAAATTGTGTTGGTCCCACTTGATCAGGAAATTCCAAGCAAGGATGAGCTAGAGTGGCTCTTTTATTCAAATATTTGGTTCAATGACTCGCACAAAGCTAGTATCTATGGAACAAATAATAGTGTTGGTTTATTTGGCGTTTTGCTTCCTCTTTTTGGTCCATAGTTGATGCAGGGCTGTAACTTGAACAAGGCTCAAGAGCCTACAACCATAACATGAGGAAAATAATAAAATTCTTGCAAAAACCAGCTTAAAGAACAATGGCATAACTAAAGAGGTCAAGCCAATTGAACATGAAATAAAATATCCAAATGTAGAGAGCAACACTCAACAATTCCCTATGGGAAAAACAAAAACTCTATAACATTAACTATGTTAATATGTTGCAACCATTGATACAAAAAAAAATCCATAAATGAAATAATATTGACTTCAACTGTGCCCTAGATGGAAGACCCACAAAATAGAAGAATCCATAGTAACATAACAACTCACAAAAAAAGAAAACTCGCACACGCACAATTTTTTTATTTCAACAATGCCTTATGTAGAACAACCAAAGCATACATATATGCATATGTATATGTAAACGTATCTATCCATATGCAATTCATTTTCAATGGAGAATGTAATGAAGAGAAGGTATGATAGATTTTTTAAAGGATAATGTAATGGCGTTGTTGCTTATGCTTATGCATTTTTCCTTCCTCCATTCCACTATCCATCTAAAAGACCTTTACTTTCTTGATTGAATATGCATATATACATATAAATATAGATATAGATATGCATATATTGAAATGAAGATGATAAACTACTTGAAAATACCAACTTAAAGATCAACAATGTAGCTAAATAACAAATAGGAAATATAAAATGAAATAGAACAAAGGAACGTCTACTCTCCACCCTACCATATTGGGTCATGGAACCCCATGGGCTCTCACCAAACCCTCGAGAAAGAACATACATTGTCCACAACCTTTATCAATGGTGAAACCAATATTTCTTATTACACTTAATATACAGCCTATGATTGCAATAACTATTTTTTTGAGGCTAAAATAAATAATAACTGAAAACATGCATCTAACTTCAATTACTTATATATCGGTGTTCATTTTGTTTTTCAAGAACATATGTAGGAATTCCATGTTTAATATCACACTTAATAGACAACCTACCATACATACAAATGTTATGAGCATCTAATCTCACAAACATACATATGAAACACACCAAAAGTAGGCATGCTCTCTATCCTACCATATTGGGTCATGGAGCATCATGGGCTCTCACCAAACCCCTGAGCAAGAACATACATTTTCCACTAGTAAGATCAATGGTGAAACCAATGTTCCTTATTACACCCAATATAGAGCCTATCATTCTAAAAATTCCTTTTTTGAGGTTGTAAGGAATAATAGACAAGCCATGGCAACTGACATCATGCATTGGATCCATATGTAGGAATTTTTTGCATGGAAATATAAAACCATACGTTGAAAAAAAAAACCCACACTTGCACAAGTGGTTTTTTCAACAATTATTTATGAAGAACAACCAAAGCATACATATATGCATATGTATATGTAAATTTATTTATGCAAATGCAATGAATTTTCAATGGAGACTCTAATCAATGGAAGGTACGATGCACTCTTTAAAGGATAGTGTAATGTTATTGCTGCTTACGGTTATGCATTGTGCCTTCCTTCATTCTAGCCTCCGTCTAAAAGAGCTTCACTTCTTTGATTGCACATGCATATATACATATACATATATATGTAAGAATATATTACGATGAAGAGAATAAAGTGCTTGCAAACACCAACTTAAAGAGCCACAATTCAGCTAAATAGAAAATAACAAATATAAAATGAAACACAACAAAAAAAGTTATGCTCTCCACCCTACCATACTAGGTCATGGAGCTGCATGGTATCTCACCAAACCCTTGAGCAAGAACATACATGGTCCACTTTTTGGATCAATGGTGAAACCAATCTTTCTTATTACACTTAATATATAGTCTATCATTGTAACAACTCCTTTTTGAGGCTGAAAGAAATAATTACTAAAAAGGTGCATCTAACTTCAAACAACTATATATCAATGAATTTTTTTTTTGCAGGAACATATGTAGGGATTTCATGCATTAGATGCATTTTTACGGATCGATTGCGCTTATATATATTCTTGAAGAACCTAGTTCAATTGAAGAACCCAATTCAACTACAGAAATTGTTGGAACACCCTGTTTAGATACCGATAAAATTTCAGGTGTGTTGATGGTTTTCATTTTATTGAGGTTGTATATTTCGTGTATATTTTTTGGTCGGGGTTGTTGCCCCTAAAATTCTATTGGTATGTAAAAAAGGTGTAACAAAAATTTACTCACTTGAATTCAGCTCTTTAGCTGAACTAGGTTGTCCAACAATATGCATAGATTCTTCCTTTCTCTTTTTCCAGATACTCCAGAATACATGCCAACAAATACAAACCAACACCATGCATTGGATGCATATGTAGTAATTTTTTGCTTGGAAATATACACACTAAAAAATTATCTATAGAAATGTTTTTATGTGGCATTAGATGTAGACAATATACATATATAGATGAATGACAACTTATAGATATATATACATACTAATACATGTGTTGAATAGGGTGATTGAACTTTAACCTTCAAATAATCTCACAATCTTGACTCACAACTTTGATAGCAGGTAAAGCCATATAAAAACACCCAATAATGCCTTATTAAAAATTACGAAGACTTTCACTACCTCTTCTAACATTTTAAATGGTAGTTGTTATTACAACCATCACCACTACACAAGAACCATACACCACTTAATGTAGATTCCAAGAGGGTGAGCTTCTGTGAAGTTTCTAGTCCAACCATCCTTTGTCATCTTTCTATGATGGCGGTTGCAAGTTATTTATGTTTTATACATGGGGCAATGATTCTAAAAGCAATATAAAAGTCTTGGTAATGGAACTTTTGATTAGAGCAATGGACAATGTATGTCCCCTATGTATAGATATATATGTATGTCATAATAGATGCAAACAACATTGATTCCATAAGACATTGTTGATTTTCTCTCTCTAGCTTATGGTATACTATTTCATTTTTTATAAGAGACTATTGAAAATGCTATATTGTTTCATTTTTAATAATCTACTATTGAGAAAAGACTATATTTTTGCATAGGTTTTTTATTGTGATTTTTTGTTTGATGCCATCATTGATTGTAGGGATGGAAAGTCTATCTCCCCTATGTGAAGATATGTATGTATTCCATAGTAGATGCAACCAACACTGATATATAGTAATCCCTATGTTTATTATGTTGGGAAATTATTGGAATGATAAGTTGTATTTCAATTTTTATATGGAACATTGATGCCACCATTGATCTAACTTTAGAAAATCACATGTAGAAACAATATACTCTACACTCAGCCAACACATGAAGATTAAAACTACAAACATCAAATGACAAAATTTTGGAGACCTCTAGTTGTGTAGTTTTCCCCTATCATGTGAAATTTGGCAAGAATTTTTGTTAGCCTTTTGATGCTCGGTTTCCGGTTAGGGAAAAGGTGGCAGATTTTTAAAAATTTTAAATTAAAAGCATTTGGCGCATTGATAGACAAGGCCAGAAAAATTAAATTTCTGTTAGCATTAGCGTTAATCTTTGTATGGTTCCTTTGTGGTGACAATGTTTTCAAAGTAATAAAATATTCCATGGTCTCCTTAAAGGATAGTTGTTATTTGTCTAAACCTTCTTAATAATTTGTTACAATGGGAGGCTATATATTAAGTTCCATATGAAACATTAATGAAATCCTTATTGAGGCCTAGACAAATAACAACTATCCTTGAAGCCATACAAAAATAACCATGGAACATGAACATTGATGCCACCATTGATCTAACTTTAGGAACTCACATGTCGCAACAATATACTCTACACTCAGCCAACACAAGATGATTAAAACTAAAAACATCAAATGACAAAATTTTGGAAACCTCTAGTTGTGTGGTCTTCCCCTATTGTGTGAAATTTGGCCAATTTTTTCGCTAGCCTCCCTAGTTTTTATGCCTTCAGACAACTAGTTCCCGATCAATAAAAGGTGACAGTTTTTTTTTTCTTTTAAATTATAAGCATTTGGTGTGTCGATAGAAAAGGCCAACAAAATTAAATGCTGGTTGGCATCGACATTAATCATTGTATGGTTCCTCTATGGTGACAATGTTTGCAAAGTAATAAAATAGTCCATGTTCTCCTTGAAAGATAGTTGTTATTTGTCTAAACCTCATCAAGGATTTATTACAATGGGAGGTTGTATATTAAGATTCAGATGAAACATTGATGAAATCCTTATTGAGGCCTAGGCAAATAACAACTATCCTTGAAGCCATACAAAATAATCCAACAATGTCTTATCACGAAGAACATGAACTATTCTATAACTTTCCAACCATTCCCACTGGAAAAAAATCATAGATCAAACAATTTATTCAAGGCCACAAAACAACAATCAACTTAAAGAAATTCCATTATGGACAATAGCATAAAATGTGTTATTTCTATGGAAAACAAGAAGAATTTCAATAAATGCATTATGTTGCTTTTAAATAGAAAAACTGCAACCATCAATTGAAACATATGTACTCATTATTTTGTTGGTGGTTGCAACAATTTTGGGTGAATGGATAGATGGTCAAGCCATCCCAAGTAGTAATACTCTTATTTTGGAGAAGTTTAAGTGCAGGCCTAAAAAAAATTGTAATTATCGTATGAAAAGAATAAGCATAGGAAGGAGTATATATGAATGTTGTCTACATCTGATTTCACATACATACATACCTACATGTAGGATGAATGTTGTGCATCTCAAATTTCAAAAACATACATATCTACACATAGGGAAAGTAAAATGAACCCAAAAAAAGGAAGGCCTTCTCTCCACCCCACCTTATTGGGTCATGGAGCCCCATAGGCCCTCACCAAACCCACGAGAAAGAACATACCATTTTCAACCACTGTCATGAAAGGTGAAACTATTATTCCTTATTACACTTAATATACAACCTATTATTGTAAGGATGCTTGTTTGAGGGCAAAAAAAATAACAACTATCTTCCCAAAACAATAAAAATGGGGAGGAGTATATATGAATGTTTTTTACATCTAATTTCACATACATACATATTTGCACATAAAATTAATATACAACCTATTATTGTAAGGATGCTTTTTTGAGGAAAAAACAAATAACAACTATCTTCCCAAAACAATAAACATGGGGAGGAGTATATATGAATGTTTTTTACATCTAATTTCACATACATACATATTTGCATAGAAGAAAAGAAGAATGAAACACTACTAAATAGACACATAATTTTTTGTGTGTATGATGCACTCAGGGGAGGTCCTATAACAATAACCAACACAAAGAAACAATCTTTAGGTTACAAATTTCAAAACTCTTAACTTTCCTCCAAATCAGCCTATCTCCTTGTAGCACTGGGAACCCACTCAATCAGGTGTAACTACACAATTTATTTATTCCTGACCAATACCTTAACCAAATCAAGGACCCATTTCATTGGTCAAAAACATATCAACAACCCACTACTGGTTACTTTGGGACAACTTCACTAAACCAGACCTTTTTCACCTTTTAGGACTCAAATAACCCCTCTTTTACAAAGAGACGTATAACTAAAATTTACCAAATCCTCTAAAACCTTGGGGCAGAAATCATTACATGTCAAAACCCAAGAAATAACTATTAGTTGGGCATGTGCAGGATCATCATGGAAAAAGAAGGCCCTTAAGTGACAATAAAATTCATAAAAATCAGAGTTAGGCAACTTCACATAAAAAATTGAATAAGTTAACTATATTATTTCAAAAATATGTAAGAATAGAATTTGTTGTAAATTGAATGTAGTTTGTAAACTACTAGGTTTTTTTTTTTTAAATCTATTAGGTGAAAATTTGAAATTTCAATGCAGTAGTAATTAAATTTCAGGGAAAAATAAGAAGTAGGTGTATGTCTGACCACCCTAACCACGATAAAAAGATAATTATTTTTCATAAGATTTTAGATATAAGTAGAAGACTCATGTCCCAATGTGATGCATATTTTTTTGTAATTTATTTCCAAGTAAATAATTAATTATGATTTTTTTATTACAACTTTTAAAAAACATAAAAAAACTTGTGCGTCTGACCACCTTAACTTGGTCAAAACTTCATGAAATCAAATTCCTTTTTTTAATCCTATAGTATGTGAAGCATAGAATGTGAAACATGTTTCAAATTCAAAAACTCTAATACCCTTTGAAAGCTATAGATGCTTTTCAATAAATCTATCAATTAGGACTTTAGTCATAATTCAAATAAAAAATGAATAATAATTATTTATTAAATTCAAAGTAAAGCATAATTTATATTGGTGGAAAGCTAAGAATCTCCTTTAAAAACCCTTTTCGTTTCATCAATTTTGGGTAAAAAAAAAGTCACCGGCCACATGGGCCATCATATCACTTACATATCACCAATTTTTGGCCCATCATGATTCTGCACATACCCAATTCTCATAAATTCACTCAACTAATTGCCAAACTCAAAAAACCTCACTTATAGGCACAAATCTAGGGTATTATGGGAAATCCAATTACCCATCTCCACAAAGCCTTACCAATACCTTAAAAAAGTAGTCCAAAATCCTCTACATATGCCTAATTAAACCAAAGACAATGCTTCCCCAATCATTTTCTTACTTTGACATCTAAAAACCTCTCAAATTCATGAGAAAATCATAGTTTTCACCATTAGAGCATCATGCGCAACTCAATACTCGACCTCTCCTGCACTCACAAAGCTTGAGATCATTGGACCCTATGCAAAAAATCCCATTCCACCTAATTATAGTGATCACAGTAAGGTGGAATGGGTTCTCATCCATTGTATCAACTAAAAACCTTTAACCTTGTCTTCCATAGGAAGATTCAATGAAAACCCTCTAACCTTCACCAATTTCTATGCAAATACACCAAACTTGTAGGAATAGGAATTATATTCACCTCACTTCGATCTCCAATTCAAATCATTGCTAGTTAGGGCCTGTATGGGCCATACAATTCAGGAAAAATGAGGGAAAACACAAAAAATAGGGATATTTTTTAATTTTCAAGACCAATCTCCATTCGATATTTTTACATCATTTTTATATTATTTCCCTTTCAAACTAACTTTATAACTTCCTAAACTGACTCTTCAAATCTCATGACCATCTGTCTTCCTCTAATATGTTCTTTTACAACTTTATTTTTGACATCTTGCCAAAAATGTAATTTTTGCAATGTCAAATAATCTTGACCACCCCAAACACCTAAACTGACTAATTAAATCATTTAAATGGTCTCAAGACCTTATTTTAATCAAAACCCTCTAATATCCTAAAGCCTACACAATACCCTCTTGAATTTAATTTTTTTGTTTAATGGTGCTCCTGCACCATACACCCCACCTTGAAGCTTTTCCGAGTCTCTTGGAAAGATCAATGTAACATGTCCTCCTTGGTATTCTTCAGGTGTTTGACTCCTTTGATCTTCTTTGTCAATTTCCTTTTTCTTTTCACTATTTTTGATATCTTTGCCTCCACTTGCTCTTTGTTCCAACTGTCCTTCTTGAGCTGTGGGGTTTTTTTCATCTCTTCCACCTTCAAGATTTGTTTTCACATTCCTATATCTATCTATATTATTCCATACATCATATTCCATTACTCACCTTTGTTCCTCAAGCCTCAACCACTATCCACTAGTCTCTTTATTTGAATTTTTACCACTGTCCAACTTAGGAAATTTTGTATCATCAACTATCTCTATCAAATTTTTACCCTCGTCATTACCAACTACCTCATCAGACCTTATTATCTCTATTAGACCTATACCTACTATGTTTATTGTCCTACCATCATTACTCACCTTTATCCTCCATCCCTTTGTCTTCTTAATCATGATTTCCCCTATACTAGCAGCCTTTATCATTTCAACATCAAGGTTTCTTGTCCTCTTACTCATTGTACTATTACCTTCACAAACCACTATCTTTCCTTGTGTTTCTTTACCACTACCATTTACCACTGTCATTTTACTTACTGTCCCATCACTTTCATTATCTCTTGACTATCTTTTCACTATATTATTTTTTATAGGGATCTTGACTGTCCCTACCACAATACAATCACATTTCCCATGCCTTTCCAAAGGTTCTTCACTCTCACTCTATCCTTTACTAGTCTGAGACACCACCTCATTCACTTTTCTTTTCCAACTATAAACATTCTTCATAGGCACTATCTGCAAATCTCTTTCACTTTCCTTACTCACTGTCTGTACCTTGACTTGTTTTGCATTGTCTTCTAATTCCACACACTTTCCTCTACCTTTACCAACTATAGTGTAATCCTCTCTTCCAAGCATGATTACCTCACCATACTCATTTAATCCTTCATTCAATGGAGTCAACAAGAAATTTTTCCCACTCTTTTCTATAGTGTGTGTATTGTTGCTACCATGGTATATAGTTGACCTATCAAATTGTCGGGGCCTACCTAACAACATGTGGAAACAATTCATTGGTAGAATGTCACAAAGGACTTCATCTCTATATTATCCTATTTGAAACTCCACTTTTTCTTGTCCATTCACCATCAAATTTTTCTCATCACTGACCCATGATACCACATAAGGTCTCTCCCTAGGCACTCTTTGCAAATGTAACTTTTCTACAATCTCATTTGACACAATATTATCTGTGCAACCTGAATCAACAATGAATCTACATACCTTATCCTTGCATCTACAAGTTGTCTTGAACAAGGCCCTTCTTTGAAGAAAATTTTCCTCCTTCATGGTCTTCAAGGATTGTTTCTTCACCATCAACATTTCACCAACTTCGGGAGCAACACGAAAAATATTTGAGTTTGAACCTTCAGCCTCATCCTCTTGAACAAGTTGTTCACTTCTTTCATTTTTCTTTTCTCCTCCACTTGGTGTGGTTCCAAACTTCTCTGGACATTTGTAGAAAGGGTGACCAAACTCACCACACTTGTAACACTTGCTTGCAAACTCTTTAGATTATCTCCTTATCCTAAAGCTTGTTCTTCCACCTCTCCATCCACCTCATGATTTAGGTGTGTGTTCTTTACCTTGTCTTGCACTCTCTTGCTCCTCAATGGTCTTCTGTGTGCCTCTTCCTCTAGTCATGTTACCTCTACCGCTTGTTTTTCTTTCTTGCCTTCTCTTAATCCCATCTTCTACTCTTACTACCATTTGGAAACATTCCTCAACTGTCTTAGGATGATTCAAACTAATCTCATCTCTTATGTTCATTCTTAAACCGCTCAAATACCTTACCACTCTTTCCACCTCATCTTCATTATGACCTTCTCTTATGCATAATCTATGGAATTATTCAGTATAGGACATAACATCCAACTCCCTTTGCCTCCATTCTTGCAATTTCATATAATTTTGTATGGCATAATCTACTAGTAAAACTTGAGCTTTTACTTTTGCTACCATCCTATCCCAAGAACTTATTTTAGACTTACCTTTCTTGACTCTATCCTCTTGGAAAAAATTCCACCATGTGAGGGCTAGACCTTTCAGCTTTTTCTTTGCATATTTTACCTTCTTACTATCCTCAATGTCTTCAAATTCAAAAACATTATCTAGGGCATCAATCCATGCCAAAACCTCTTCACTATCCATTTTACCTTCGTACATTGGTACTTAAACCTTCACCTTCGGATGTTGTGACCTTTCACTACCTTCATCATTTTGATCATTCTCTTTTCTTCAAGATCCAAATCATCTTCATCTTCAATTGGAGGGTTTCCTTCTCCCCCTTCATCTTCCTTGTCACTCTAGTCTTCATTCACCATTCCTCTTCTCTGGTTCTTCTCTAGAACTGCTATCCTTTCCATGGTAGCTTCTTGAGACTCTTTATAGAGCCTTTCCTTCTCTAAAAAATTCTTTTTCAACTCCTTGATCTCTTTTTCCATTGGACTGGCCTTCAGAGGCATCTTTCCCAACTTGTATTTTCACCATCCAACCTACAAAATCAAAAAAATCACCACCAAGAGATCTATTACTGTGCTCTAATACCAATTGATGCAATTAGGGGAGGTTCTGCAACAATAATCAACACAAAGCAACAATATTTAGCTTAAAAATCTCAAAACTCTTAACTTTCCTCCAAATTAGCCTATCTCCTTGTAGCACTGGGAACCCACTCACTCAAGTGTAACTACACAATGTCTTTCTTCCTGACCAATAACTTAGCCAATTGAAGGACCCATTTCAGTGGTAAAAAAAAAATCAACAAACCACTACTGGTTACTTTGGGATAACTTCACTAAACCGAGCCTTTTTCGCCTTTTAGGACTCAAATTACCCCTCTTTTACAAAGAGACTTATCACTCAACTTTCCCAAATCCTCTACAACCTTGGAGCAGAGATCCTTACATATAAAAACCCAGGAAATTACTATTAGTTCTCATAAATTCACTCAACTAAGTGTCAAACTCAAAAACCCTCACTTATAGCCACAAATCTAGGGTATTATGCGAAATCCAACTACCCATCTCCACACAGCCTTACCAATACCTTAAATAAGTCTAAAAACCTCTGCATATGCCTAATAAAACCAAAGACAATGCTACCCCAGTCATTTTATTACTATGACATACCAAAACCTCTCAAATTCATGAGAAAATCATAATTTTCACCATTACAGCATCATGCTCAACTCAATACTCGGCCTCCCTTGCACTCAAAATGTATGAGATCATCTAACACTATGCAAAAAATCCCATTCCACCTAATTATAGTGATCATATTAAGGTGGAATGGGTTCTAATCCATTGTATCAACTACAAACCTTAAAACTTGTCTTACACAGGCAGATTCAATAAAAAACCTCTAACTTTCACCAATTGCTATGGAAATACACAAACCTTGTAGGAATAGGAAGTAGATTCACCCCACTTCGATCTCTAATTCAAATAATTTCTAGTTAGGGCCTTTACGGGTCGTACAGTTTAGGGAAAATGAGGGAAAACATAGAAAATCATAAAAAATAGGGATAATCTTTTTTATTTTTCTTTTAATCTTCAAGATCAATCTCCATTTGATCTTTTTACATCATTTTTATATTTTTTCTCTTTGAAACTAACTTTCTAACTTCCTAAAACTGACTCTTCAAATCTCATGGCCATTTGTCTTCCTCTAATATGTTCTTTTACAACTTTATTTTTGATATCTTGCCAAAAATGCAATTTTTGCAATGTCAAATAATCTTGACCACCCCAAACACCTAAATTGACTAATTAAATCGTTTAAATGGTCTCAAGACCTTATTTTAAGAGAAAAACTCTAAGATCCTAAAGCCTACACAATACCCTCTTGAATTTATTTTTTTTGTTTAATGGTGCTCCTGCACTGGTGTATATATTTCCAAGCAACATATTCCTACATATACATCCAATGCATAAAATACATATATTTTGAGTTGCAAAATAAAATCTACATCGATATATATGTATCCAAAGTTAAATGCACATATATACACATTGTTGATTATTGTTGAACTACTCAAAAACAATTATTTCATTTATGATTTCCATGTAGTGGCAATGGGTGAAAAGCAATAAAAGAGTATGCATATATGATTAGAAAGGATGATCTATAGAAATATATATGTAGATAAAACACATATATATCCATAGGTGGACTTCAAACATGAATTTTGACTGCATGTAATATCTGAAACACATAGATCTGCATAGAAGAAATATAAAATGAAACACAAAAAAATTAACCTTTCTCTCCACCCTACCATATTGGGTGATGGATCCTCATGGGCTCTCACCAAACCCCCGAGCAAGAAAATACATCATCCACCACTCTACTCGATGGTTAAATCAATGTTCCTTATTACACTTACTATACAACCTATCATTCTAACAACTCCCTTTTTGAGGGTGAAAGAAATGATAACTAAAGAGGTGCATTTAATTTCAGATTACCCAAACAATAAAAATAGTGAGCAGTAAATATGAATATTATCTAAATATAATTCCACATACATACATATCTTCACACAACAAAATAGAAATGAAATACAAAAAATATAAAGACATACTTTTTGTGTTTGTATATCTCCAAGCAACAGATTCCTACATATGCATCCATCGCATGCAATACATATATATGCAGCTCCAAAACAAAAGATACACCAATAGGTACATATCTAAAGTTGGATGCACATATATACACTTTTTTGATTGTTGTTGCATAGCTATGAACACATTTTATCATTTATGGTTTCCATGTAGTGGCCATAGCTGTAAAGAAATAAAACGGTCTAGATATATAGAGACAATAAGAAATGAAATAGTTCACATATACAAACACAATAATATTAAGCATTCTAAAGTTATCAAATCAATTAAATAGTTTATGTTATTTACAAAAAGGCATTGTTGACTATTATTTTCTAGCTTTAGGTTATAGCCAAAGATATAGAACAATAGTCAACAATGCCTTGTAGAAAACAACATAAATTGTATAGTGTTGCAACCATCACCACAAAATGAAAGCCTTAAATGAAACAGTCGTGGTTTCAACAAAGATCTAGAATTATTTCTTTTCAAGAGAAACCTATCAATAAATGCAAGAAAAAATATAGATAGTTTAAATCTAGATACATATGTTTGTTGTCTGAGTAGAGGAAATAAATATCACTTGGAATCACTTGTGATGACAACATCACTTCATCTATGGGCTACATATATTGGCTATGATTACAATAATAGGTTGCATTCACAATTCAACACAATAATTGAAAAGTTTACGTTATTTTCAATAACACATTCTTGAGTGAAAATTTGTAGCATGAGCTGCACAACATACATAGTTATCCACACATATACTTGTCAATGTATGCACACACACACACACATATATATGTATATGTATGTATAAGTTTAAATTCAATTACATGTATCAACAAGTATAAATGTAGATATATATGTGTAGGTAGATTCAAGCTAAATCACAAAATTATTGTGCAGTAAGTAGACCACAATCATGATTGAACATCACATAGGGAATATTATAACAAAAATGAAGTTATGTGCAACTCTTATAAAATAAAAGAAAAATAAATAGCTACACATAGGCTATTCCCAAATGGCTAGCAAACAAGAAGGTGAAGGACACATAAATAGCTCAAATATAAATAAGGGTAAGTGCACCAATCTATGACACAATTTTGATGCCAAATTGCAAAAAAAACCTATAATAGGCCATATTGCATTTGCCAAATTTGAAAAGTGCCAAATGGCTTGAATTTTTCAATGAGTGAAAAAGTGTGAGTTCTCTTTATTTTTGCAATGAATTTTGGAATGCATTTTTCTAAACTCTTTTATTTTCGCTTTCTCTTCCAAGGAAATTATATACATGAAATAAATATTTAAGTATAAGTTTACATTTACATATGGACATATAATTTAAGTTATATTACATGTATATAGGCAAGTTTTTTGAGAGTGGCTTCAGATCTCTAGGAATTATAATGAAAATTCTAGTTTTTGGAAGATCTTAAAAATTTCAGACTTAGTCAAATTTCAGTAATCAGGAGGTCAAATTTTAGTATTCAGCAAGTTGTATCAACTTTCTCTCTCCTTCCCTCTACTCTATATCTCTCCACTCCCACTCTCTCTCTCTCTCCCTTTCTCTCTCTCTCCCTTGCTCTCTCTCTCCCCCTCTCTCTCCCACCCCTCTATCTCCTCCCTACATCTGCCTCCCCCCCTCACCTCTCTCTCTTTACCTACCTCTCCCTCCATCACTTTGTATCTCACTTATGTCTCCCTCCCTACTCTCTATCTCTCCTCTCCCTCCCTCTACCTACATCTCTCTCTCACTCTTTATCCCTCTCTTCCCCCACTTTCTCTCTAACTCTCTCCTCTTTATCTCATAATTCTCTCTCCCTCCCCCTCACACTGCCCTCTCTATCTCACCACTCTCTCTATCTCTCTCTCTCTCACACAAAAACCTCTATCTCCCTCGCTAACACTCCCTCCATCCATCCTTCCCTATCTACTTCTCTCTATCTCTCCTCTCCCTTCCTCTCTCAACCTCTCCCTCCCTCCACTTATTTTTGTCTCTCCTCCCAATATCTCTCAATATTGTCCCTCCCTCCCTCCCCTTCTTTCTCTCTCAATCGATATTTTTCTCTATATCACCATTCTCTCTCTCTCACTCACACACACACCTTTATATCCCTACATCTGCCTCCCCTATGTACTCTTTATCTCTCCTATCGCTTTCCCTCTTTATACATACCTCTCCCCCCATCACTCTCTCTCTCCATCCCTCTCTATCTCACTTATGCCTCCTTCCATACATCTTTCCCTCTCCCTTCCTTTGCCTACCTCTCTCTTTGTCTCTCCATCCCTCTCTTTCTCTCTCACTCTCTCCTCTCTATCTCACCATTATCCCTATCTCTACCTATCACCCCCTCCTCTCTAAATCACCATTCCCTCTCTCCCAGTTTCCCTCCTTCCCTCTCCCTCCCTCCTCTCTAAATCACCATTCTCTCTCTATCCCACTTTCCCTCATTCCCTCTCTATGTCTCACTTATCCCTTTCTACCTCTCCCTCCCTCCAACCTCCCTCTCTCTCTTTATCTCTATTTCTCATTCTCTCCTTACCTCTCTACTCTCTATCTCACCACTCTCTCCATCTCACTCTCCCTCCTTCCCTCTCTCCCTCCTATCCATACCTCTCTCCTTCCCTCTCTACCTACCTCTCACTCCACTACCTACCACTCTCTCCCTCACCCATCTTTCTCTCTTACTCTCTCCTTCTCTCTCTACTCTATATCTCTCCCCCCTTCCCTTTCTAATCTATTTCTCTCTCTCCCCCTTCCTTTTTCCCCTCATTTTCTCTCCTCTCACTCTCACTCCCTCTCACACACACTCACCTCTATCTCCTCCTTTCCTCTCCCACCATCCCTCCACTCTCCACTTATCTCTATATATCATCTCTCTCTACATCTCCTTCCCTCTATATTTATCTTTATCTCCCCTCTTCCTCTCTTTACCCAATTCTCCCTCCATCACTCTATATCTCAACTATGTCTCCTCTCTCTCTCTCTCTCTCTCTCTTGCACACACACACACCTCTATCTCCTCCCTACTTGTCCCTACCTCCCCTCTCTAATTCTCTCTATCTCTCCTCTCTCTACATCTCCTACCCTTTTTTACCTACTTCTCCCTTCCTCACTCTATATCTCACCTATGTTCCCCTACCTACCTAGGGTTGAGGTATTAAGGGTCAAGGGTTGACAATTGAGGGTTGAGAGTTTAATTTATAGGGTAGAGGGTAGTGGGTAGATGGTTTAAGGGTTGAGGGTTGAGGGTTGAGGGTTGAGGTTTGAGGGTTGAGGGTACAGGGTAGATGGTAGAGGGTACAGGGTAGAGGGTACAGGGTTTAAGGGACAAGGGATTAAGGGTTGAGGGTTGAGGGATTAGGGTATAGAGTTTACTTTGGTTTAAGGGTTGAGGGTTGAGGGTTGAGGGTACAGGGTAGATGGTAGAGGGTACAGGGTACAGGGTTTAAGGGACAAGGGATTAAGGGATGAGGGTTGAGGGATTAGGGTATAGAGTTTACTTTGGTTTAAGGGTTGAGGGTATAGGGTTGATGGTAAAGGGTATTGGGTTTAGGGTAGAGGGTATCAAGGTGAGTGTTGAGTGTTTAAGGGTTGAGGGTATAGGGTTGAGAGATTAGGGTAGAGAGGGAGGGAAGGATGGAGGGAGAGATGGAGGGAAGGATGGAGGGAGAGAGAATAGGAGAGAGGGATAGAGATATATGAGGGTTGAGGATATAATGTATAGGATAGAGGGTCGATAATTGATGGTATAGGATTGATGGTTTAGGGTATTGGGTTGAGGGTATAGGGTAGAGGGCAGAGGGTTGAGGGTTGAGGGTAGAGGGTAGAAGTTTTAAGGGTTTAGGGTTGAGGGTAGAGGGTATAGGGTATAGGTTTAAGGGTATATGGTTGAAGGATTAGCATTGAGGGTCTAATGTATAAGGTAGAGGGTATAAGGGTTCAGGGTTTAGGGTTTAAGGGTTGAGGATTAAGGGATTAGGGGTTGAGGGTTGAGGATTGAGGGTTAATGATTTAATGGTTCATGTTTTAAGGGTTGAGGGTCAAGAGTTTAAGGATGAGGGTAGATGGTTGAGGGTATAGAGTTTATGGAGTAGGGTTAAAGTTCCAACATATAGGGTACAAGGTATAGGGGTTGAGGTTTCAGGGTTAAGGGTTTAGGTTTGAAGGTAGAGGGTTGAGGTATTAGGGTAGAAATTCTAATTGGGTTTAAGGGTTGAGGGATTAGGGTTGATGGTATTTGGTTGAGGTTAGAGGGTAGAGGGTTTAGAGGTTTAGGATTTAAGGGTTGAGGGTTGAAGGTTTAGGGTATAGGGTTGAGTGTTCAAGGTTTTAAGGGTTGAGGGATTAGGAAAGATAAGGTGGGATGGAAGGAGGGAGAGATGGAGGGAGAGTCTTGAGAGAGAGAGGGATGAAGTAGGAGAGAGATAGAGGCTAGATGGTTAAGGGTGGAGGGTAGAGGGTAGAGGCTTTAAGGGTTAAGGGTTTAGGTTTTAGGGGAGAGGAGAGAGAGATAGAGGGAGTGAGTGAGTGAGTGAGTGAGAGAGAGAGACCTAAGATACGGAGAGGGGGTAGGAGGGAGAGTCTTGAGAGAGATAGAGGGTAGAGGGTAGATGGTTAAGGGTTGAGGGTAGAGGGTTTAAGGGTTAAGGGTGGAGTGGACATACATAGAAGGAGTGAGTGAGTGAGAGAGACTTGAGAGAGGGAGAGGAGGTAGGAGGGAGAGGGAGTGGGAGAGAGATAGAGTGTAGAGGGTAGAGGATTTTAAGTGTTTAGGGTTTAGGGTTAAGGGTAGAGAGAGAGAGAGAGGTAGAGAGGAAAAGAAGGTAGAGATATTGAGAGAGAGGAGGCAAGGAGGGAGAGAGAAATAGGTAGAGAGAATTAGATATGAAAGCAGAGATAGAGGGAGAGGTAGGGATGGAGAGAAAGGTGAGAAAAAAATAAAGAGAGGTCTAGGTAGATAGTGGTGGGAGGAGATAAAGAGAAGTAGAGAGTAGAGTTAAGGGTAGAGGGTAGAGTGATTAAGCATTTAAGGGTTAAGGGTTTAGCGTTTATAGTTAAGGGTAAAGGAGAGAGAGATATATGGAGTGAGTGAGTGAGTGAGTGAGTGAGTGAGTGAGTGAGTGAGAGACCTGAGAGAGGGAGAGGGGTTCGGAGGGAGGGAGTGAGAGAGAGATAAAGGGTAGAGGTTTTAAGGGTTTAGATTTTAAGGGTTAAGGGTTTATGGTTAAGGGCAGAGGGGAGAGAGATAGAGGGATTGAGTGAGTGAGTGAGAGAGAGAGAGACCTGAGAGAGGGAGCAAGTGGGAGAGAGATAGAGGGTAGAGGGTTTAAGGGTAGAGGACTAAGGGTAGAGTGGAAAAATATAGGAGTGAGTGAGTGAGAGAGAGAGACTTGAGATAGGCACAAGGGATAGGAGGGAGAGACATGAGATAGAGAGAGAGAAAGAGAGAGAGGGAGTGGGAGAGAGATAGAGACTTAGGAGAGGGGGTAGGAGAGAGAGAGATGAGGGAGGTATATATATCCAAGTAGAGAGAGTTGAGATAGAGATAGAGTAGAGAGGGGAGAGAGGGGAAGGAGGGAGAAGTTAGAGAGAGAAGAATGAAGGTGGATAGATTGAGAAAGGGAAGGATGAAGAGAGGGAGAAAGAGAGAATGGGGTATATAGGGATAGGTAGGTAGAGAGAAGTAGAGAGGTTAGGAGAGTTAGAGGGACAGGTAGGGATTGAGAGAGAGAGAGAGAGGTAGGTAGAGAGAGTAAAGGGAGATATAGAGAAGTGGAAAGGGAAGGAGAGACAGATGGAGAGGTAGGGATCGAGGGAGAGATAAGGATTGAGAGAGAGGTGAGAGAGTGAAATAGAGAGAGAGAGAGATAGGTAAGGAGAGGGAGGGAGAGATAAAGGGAAGTAGAGAATGGAGGAGAGAGGGAAGAAGAGGTAGGGAGGGAGAGATAGGTGAGATAGAGAGAGGAGGGAGGGACAGATATTCAAGGAGAGAGACGTGAGATAGAGAGAAAGAAAGTAAAGATGGGAGGGGGAGAGAGAGAGGTGATAGAGATAAGTAGAGGCATAATGAGGAAGGTAGATAGATTGAGGGAGGGAAAGAGAGGGAGAGAGAAAAGAGGTGGTATAGGGGTAGGCTGAGACAAAGGATGTAGGAGTGAATTTTGAGGTGGAAGAGAGAGGAGGGAGGGATAGGTAAAGATGGATAGTTGAAATAGATAGGAGAGAGATATAGGTAGAGAGAGGGAAAAGAGAGATAGAAAGAGGGGGAGGGAGGGAGAGATAGAGAGAATTAGAGAGGGAAAGAAGGTTGAGATATTCAGAGAGAGGAGGCAAGCAGGGATAGAGAAATAGGTATAGAGGGGAAACTAGGTAGAGAGAACTAGATATGAAAGTTGAGATATAGGGAGAGGTAGGGATTGAGAGAGAGGTCTAGGTGGAGAGATGTGTGATGGAGCTGAAAAGTAGAGAGATAAGGAGGAAGGTGGAAAGATTGAGAGGGAAGGAGAGGGGAGAGAGAAAGATGTATAGAGGGATAGGTTAGATAGCGAGAAGTAGAGAGAAAAGTTGGGTGAAAGGAAGAGAGGGTGAGAGAGAGAGGGGTAGAAAGAGAGGTGAGATAGAGAGAAGTATAAAGGGAGGCAGAGAGAGGGGGAGGGAAGGAGAGAGAAGTGAGATAGAGAACAGAGGGAAGGAGAGAAGAATGGAAGATAGAGTGAGAGGGAGGAGAGAGAGAAGCAGGGAGAGGGGAATGGGATGGGAGAGACTGAGAGAGAGGGAGAGAGAGATAAGGTGGGAGAGTGAGAGAGAGGGAGTGGGAGAGAGAGGGAGTGTGTGTGTGAGAGAGAGAAAGAGAGAGCGGGGGTTGATATGCCCAAGAGAGAGTGAGAGAGAGAGGGAGAGAGATAGAGTGAGTGAGAGAGAGGGAATGGGAGAGAGATAGAGGGAGTGAGTGAGTGACATACCTAAGAGAGGGATTAGTGTTGAGGTTATCGGGTTGAGGGTAGAGGGTAGAGGGTTTAAGGGTTT